>JBAFTA010000011.1:1707011-1719790 GCA_036919975.1 Melanotaenia parkinsoni | reverse complement strand
CACACACACACACACACACACACACACACACACACACACACACACATATATATATATATATATATATATATTTATTTTTTATTTTATTTATTCATTCATTTTGGGGAAAGTAGCAGCCTGATGAATGAACATTATGACTGTAAACACACCAGTGTTTTGGGTTAATTACTGTAAGCTGATCAAACCTGAGCCAAGAAGTGGTGCTGGAGGAAAAGTCTGGGATCATCTAAGGCACTTATTCAGGGGTCTTAAACATCCAAATACCAGAAGGTGATGTAATCTATGTGGTAACTGCTGGTTATGGTGGACATGCGGCATAGATGGTGTTAATTGACAGAAGAAAAGGTGTAACTGGGACTGAACAGGACACAGGTGCTCCTGATAATCGGGACGTCATTATGTGTCCTATACGGAACCAAACCACGAGGAATAACCCTTTAGTTTGTTTCTGTATTAACTGTGTCTCTGGCTGAAGCTTAGAGTGTGTTTGTGGTATGTGGTATCACCTCTGTCAGGGAAACTGAGGAGGAATGTGTGTTAAAATAGAAATGTGTCAACATTATAATAAACGTTATTCAGCTGTATTTGTGCAAGACTTGAAGAAGCTCACATCTGAGAGACAAACATCTTCCTCCTAATTGTAGTTAAGTGATGGACACGCCGACAGTGATTGTCTTTTTCTCAGTTCCATACCAGAGGTGGTGGTAAAGTGGAAAGAATGTGTGTGTCGGAGTGTTCAGCCTCCTCACCATGCAGAATTGGTGAGGTAATCCCTGTTTAAACAAGCCCTGACACTACTCTCCAGGCATGAGCATGTTTCACAGTGATGAGTTGGAACTGCACGGATGAGACAAACTGCTGGACCACATTATTCTCCAGAGTCCAACAGACTGGCGGCTTTTACTGTGATTCATGTGAGAAATTGATGGATATGCTCGCCCAGTACATGTTTACCCTCCGCATCCACACTTAATACACTTACCTTTTAAAGTAAATTTTCAGATGGTATTTTTATTTATTTACTTAGTTATTATTTTTTATATTTTTTATGTTTTACGTTTGTCTGTGAATGGTTCAGTATTTAAATGTAAAAGTTAAAATAGCTTTTTTAGTCCAGGATATAAATATGTGTCTGCCATCAAGATGAAAAGAGGTTAACTTAAAGATAAATACATAGTTTTTCCTTGAAATATAACAAACCTACTTATTTGTACTTTAACCCTTAAAACTCTGCTAGATCTCCAGCACTCCCGAGCGCTATCATTTCTATTATTATCAGTTTCTCAGGAACAGTAGCGTTTAACTCTCTGGGGTAAATTGTGATGGATAGCTTACCATTAGGTGATCTACAGAAGTTTCCAGGCATTCATATCCCATCCAGAAGGTTTACAATCCAGCTGCAAAATGTGGTGTTTATTCAGAGACTCTGCGTGATCCATAATAACACCATTATTTTTAATTACTTTTCCATAGATGTCTATCCCTACTCCGTTGATAAGAGACCTCGATTATGCCTTGAAATTTTGACGAGGCCACTTTCTGTCAAACTTTCTACCAATCAGAGAGATTAAATTCACTATAATGTCCACTCATGTGCAACGAAAGATCCACAACTAAGCAGAAAGTTCTGTGTCAGTCTGAAAATAACAAAAAACAATGGTCCTGTATGGCTGGAATAAAGACAAGAAGATGATTTTGATCCACAGTGGCATCAAAACCTCACTGAGTTGGAGTTGGGTTTGTGAGGATAGTAGGTAAATAGTAGCATAAATAACTACAAATAGCAAAAAACAGCTGGAGGGTAAATATGTAGTAAATAGTTTATGTTGTGTGTTTGTGTTAATGCCGTTTGTTTTCCTCTGAAA
The DNA here is from genome assembly GCA_036919975.1 of Melanotaenia parkinsoni. Lineage (NCBI taxonomy): Eukaryota > Metazoa > Chordata > Actinopteri > Atheriniformes > Melanotaeniidae > Melanotaenia > Melanotaenia parkinsoni. The sequence goes on along the minus strand of JBAFTA010000011.1, from coordinate 1,717,925 downwards.
GCCCAGATTTGAGAGAATAATATGCAGATGAGAATCAAATCAAATCAAACTTTATTTATAATGCACTTTTCATGCCAAAGGCAACACAAAGAGTTTTACATGATTTAAAACATTCATGCATATTTCAGTTCATTCATATTAAAGATAGAAACATAAAATCTTTCACACAGATGCACACGCACACATGTATACCCATGTATACATGTATACTACCCTCCCAAACAAATTTAGTTAGAAGCTAAGCTAAAAAGGCCTCTTTTTAAAAACATCAACAGTCTCTGCAGCCCAGAGCTACTCTGGCAGGCTGTTCCACAGACGAGGGCCGTAACAATGGAAAGAGGCATCACCATATGTCCTCATCCTTGGAACAACTAAAAGGCCAGTACCAAAGACCTCAGGGTCCACAAGGGCTCATCATTTAAAAGCTCTGATAAATAAGAGGGCCCAAGACCATTAAGACAGTTAGAAACTACTAAAAGATCCTTAAAATCAATTCTGAAAGGCACAGGGAGCCAAAGCAGAGATTTTAAAACTGGTGTAATGTGATCTCACCCTCTGGTCTTCGTCAGAACTCGAGCCACCAAGTCGTAAGTAGCTGTAGGTTTGAGATGGACTTTTTGGGAAGACCAGAGAACAGAGCATTACAGTAATCTAATATACCAGAAAAAAGCATGCATCAGCATCTCCATGCTGGCAAAGAGAGAGAAGGCTTGGTCACTGTTGATCTGTGTGTTATTTCTACAATAGTAATAAACTCTGTTTTTGTGTTTTAGGCGGCCTGCGTGGTGCTGTAGCTATTGATATATCCATTGTAGGCAAGGCAAGTTTATTTGTGTAGCACAATTTAACGACAGGGTGACTTAAAGTGCTTTACAGAATACAAGAAGCATAGTTTAAAACCAAAACAAAAGGAAAAAGAAAGAAGACTGGATTGCTAACATTATTAAAACATGGTCAAGTTTAAAAATTCAAGCTTAAAAGAAACAGATGCCGATTTGGACTTCTATTTTACATTATTTTATCCTCATAATCAGACAAATGAGGCTGTCTTGAAAAAGAAAACATGTCTGGATATTGACTGGAATTAAAAGCTTTTGCATGCATTAAAAACCAAAATGGTGAAAATGACTCTGAGTTTTAAGGGTTTATTGATGGTGCAAGCATATTTATTATTCAAGAAATTATTGGATGAAGTGAAGAAGGACCAGGAAAACACCAAACCTTTTGAGCGTTCTTTAGTTTCGCCTTGATTATGGCTTAATGTTATTTATTTATTTTTTCTGAAGTTGTGAAGGTCTCAGGCTGGCACGTTGTGGCCCCTCTGGCCCGCAGGCGTTTGCCCCGCGAGGGATTAGCCAACCACGCCCGGAAAAGACGTGTGAAATTGTAATGGGCACGAAAATAAAATGACAGAGTTTGTGAGGCTGTGCATGGAGGAGCGTGTTAGCTGTTGGCATGCACACTGCTCTGTAAGCTGATATATGAGCATGTATGTGTGGATGCCCTGTAAGTAGCTGGGCCAACTGCGAGGCTGGTGTGAGTCAGAGGGTTTTCAGCGAGCTGAGGGTTCAGAGAGCTGTGATCACGGCTAATGGCAGGTGCTCCGAATGGGAAACATGATCAGCGCCACACACTGCAGCTGTATGCTGTAATTGATTAGAGCAAATTTTATGACAGTAAGGCCTCAGGCATCCAGCCACAGCTCATGTCCAACAATAGCTTTTAATCTCAAGACTCCTCCTCAATAATTGTGTTTTTACTCGTCGTCTAAAGTAAATAGAAGAGATTTTCATCCTCAGTTTTTCACATCCAGTAGGAGCTCAGTTCTTTTTACTGGAGAGGAAACAGAAGAGATTAGTTCTTACTATCCTTCATCTTTATTACAACTCTGGATTCTGAAGCTTTGTTTATTATTCTCTACTTGTCAGTGCACATGAAGATATCCTTTTCAGAGCTTATTGCTTGTTCTCAATCATGTTACCTTTGCAGCCTCACGTGCTTCCAGCAAACAAAGAAGTGATCAATCAAACCAACATGTCTAATGTTCTGCAAGCATGATGCAGAGAACTTTTACAGTTAAGATGTAAGTTCTGAGAACTTTTACAGTTAAGATGTAAGTTCTGTCTGGAACCAGCTTCTACACGGACAATGTAAAAGTTGGAAGTCCAGAACTTCTTGGTGTGGTTGGGTTGAAGCAGGATGCAGCTAGAAATATGCATGTTGGTGTTTTCATATCGTTGTTGCTACGTGTGTTTGGTGAAAACAAACCATGACTCACTGCTTCACTCCATGATGGTCTAAATCTTTGTTGGAGTCCAGTCTATGTCGTCCTCATCAGAAAGATTGCTGGGACATCTAAGCAGCCATGGCTTTTATCTCTCCATGAGCTTTGATTCAGTCCCAACATCCGGTCAGCTAAGAGAAGGACCTTAACCAGCTCAAGTAAAGTGATTTACAAACCTTTAACCAAGTGATCACTGAAAATTTTTGAGTCCATCCAAAGGTCCACACAACACGTTCTTCTACGTCTTTTCATTAAATCCCAGGATCACTCTCATTTTTTAGGACTTTATGAGGAATTTGGAAATCACGATGTAAACATCACAAACCTCTAAACGTCCAGATTTATCAGACATTGTGTAAGAAGGTCCATTTTCAAGAACTGTCTCAACTTTGTTTTTATTCACATTCATCATGACTCCGAACAGATCACTGGGTTATTGTTTTCCCTTTTGGGAAAAACCAACAGCATGTTATGTTGTAACTTCTGTGAGCTTTTCCATCTTTTTCCTCGTTCATACTCATTTTAAATGTCCATTTTCTTCATTTGTCGTAAATGTGAGAAAAAAGATAAAAACTTGTGAAGCCAGACTGTGTCGAGGATTTAGGTTGGATTCGTCTTATTCTGGAACGGAAAGCTGTCCCAACTGTCAAACAGCCCACCGCACATGATCCCGTGGCTCCAAATCTCCACTCCAGCTGTGACCTAAAGCCTTGGGAATGATGCTGCCATCTTTGTTGTGGGTGGTCATGGAGAGAAACAAGAGCAGATTCTTCCCCTGATCTCTCCTGAGGAGTGACGGTCCTTCCATTTTTGATATCAGCATGAGTCATAACAGGGAAAGTTTACCAGGGAAAGTTGGGACACTTTAGAGTGGAGTAATTTATACACATAGCTGTATATGAGTAATGTTCAAGTCATGTTAAGATGATTTTTATATCATGTTACTTTATTGAAGGGTGACGTAGATTTTAACTCTAACCATTTATAGTTGTGGTGTAAAGCTGTAAAACGCATCATACATCAATACAACACTAGTAATGGACCTAAAATGATGAGATAAACTATGTAGAGCTGCGAGATCTCTGATTCATCATCACTTCTTCACAAAAAGTCTGAGATAACCAACCTGAAATTCAGGATAGAAGACTAACTTATTACATCAAATCAAAATGTCCAGACATCTCAGTTTTCAAACCTTAAACAAAGGCCAAACAGCATGTGTCAGAGACTTTTATAGGTACCTACACAAATCTTCATTCAAATGCTCCCAAAACCGAAATTCTGATTCAATACATTTATTCATATAAACATGGTCAAGTTGACTTTCTTAAGTTCAAACTGAGCATCAGAATGAGGTGAAGGGGATTTAAATGACTTTGAACTTGGCATGGTTGTTGGTGTGAGTATTTCAGAAACTACTGATCTACTGGGATTTTCACACACAACCATCTCCAGGGTTTCCAGAGAATGGTCTGAGGAAGAGAAAATATCCAGCGAGCAGCAGTTGTCTGGACCATGGCTTTTGGAACATGAAATGCGGACACTACTTTCCAGCACTTGGTGATTACTGTATGTCATTCTCAGATTTGAAGTGCTGAAGGAGCAAGTGCAGAGTAGCAGCAACAGGACTGATCACCCTGTTTGCTGTTTTTCCTGCAACTTTAACTGGCACCAGCTCAATTATTCAGCGACTGAGAAAGAAACACTGGCTGTGTCCGAATGTGCTCCCTACTCCCTACATAGTGCCCTTTTGGGGTAACGCCATTTTTGTCAGAGTGTCCGAATGTCCAGAGAGAAAAAAGTAGGGCACTCAGAATTACCCACAATGCATCTTGAAAAGTAGTGAGCATCGATGGTCACTAGACAGGTCAGTATAAACCACAATGCATTGCGGGCAGAAGCTCAACATGGCGCAAGGAGGCAGAAAAATCGAGCTGCGCGAAATTACTAATAAGCAAACAAACAAAGAATAAAATACAACATAAGGAATAAAATAAAAGTATTTACACACAACTTTGGATTAGATTTGGAATGACATCTTGTCGCGGGTTGTGGTTGTCGTGGTGACGGCAGTACTCACGTAGTTTGCGGTGAGGAAAAAATAGGCAGCTTTGTGTCGAACTGCCAAGAGAATGAGTCACTATGTAATGTGCTATGTAGTAAACGGGGGGTTAGGGAGTAGGGTGGACATTCGGACACAACCACTGTCTTTGCTTTTGGTACTGCCTAACTTTAATGTATGCACTGGATCCGGCCCTGTGCCCACTCAGGTGTTCACTGACCACAATATTCCTGGCCTGAATGTACAACTATAACCAGTGACAAAGATCCAATTATACACTCGATATATAGAACCTCAATATCCAACATAAAAAGGGTGCAGCCAATCACCAAGCCTTGTCCCGTACCTGATGTAATTTTGTGTATGGTTGTTCCTTTGTTTGGTATGTGTGGTGTTGTAAACCTTGGGGTCTGTGTTTAGATGGAGGGGGTGATGTAGCCCTAGGCCTGCCGGCCTGTGGATTTTTTTGCAAATTGTCTGTGTCAGTGCCTGCAGGTGGTTGGCCGCTGATTCTGTGCCTCCGGCTCTGCCCTGCTTCTCCAGGATTGGTCGCCTGCAGCGCCCCCTCCTCTATGATTGGCCAGTCATGATTACTTCTTGCTACATAAGCACCTGCCCACCTCCAGCTTACTGCAACCATTGCAGTTTGCCGTTGTGGTACAAAAACGAAGTGTGATAACAGCTCAGTTTGCCACCGAGGATTGGTTTTTGCTGTATTGGTACCTTGTCTGCCGCAGATTTAAGGAACTTTATCTTTTGTTTTCTTTATCTTTTGCTAACTGCCCTTGTGTGCACAGAGTGGTTTCTTTTGTTCGGAGATTGTGTTTTATTTGTTAATGGGATATTTAGACGCCTTTTGTTTGCTAAGTGCGTAAAGTGATCCCATTGTTGGTTTACATGCTGTCTTCATCCTGACAATAAGTTGCTGTTATTATACGTGGCTGGCTTCGATGGTTTGTGTTTCAACCCCCTTTTCCCCTGGACCCCATAGGGGCTTTAACAATAGATTTCTTTTTCTTTTTAGGGTGTCAGTGATGAGGTTTCCTTTTGGCTTCACATGAACTTGGACAAATACTGATTCACTGCTCATTTATTAACTATGTTGGAAGGCCAGATAATGGCAGCTATCTGATTATAAGAAACTGGTTAACATTTCTAGATTCTCTCTGATAGTCTTCATGCACGTAGACCCATACATCCAATTTATTAATTTTTTTTACATGTGTGCATGTAAAAACAAACAAAAAAAAAACCATTACTTCTACTCTATCTTTTTAAAATCTGTTAAGACTATGTCAGGGGAACGTATAAGAAAAGCATGATGGCGTGCAGCAGCAGGAAGTCAGAGTATAAATGAAGTAACGTATTGTGGGTTTATTAGCTCCCACATTAGAATTCCTAAGACCTTGGTCACTGGCATGTTTTGAAATGAACAGGAAGTTATGTCACTACGCACGTGCTCCAAAAGAAATCTGATGATGGACTAGAAAATGAAGACAAGCATTTTTCTTTTTTTAAATTGATCTTTTTCAGAAGTGCATGTGGATGTATCTGATATTAGAATTATCTAATTACTCCCAGTTCTTGGACTTTGGCGGTCATGTGAACAGATTCAGTCTCACATTTATATTGTGGAAATGGTTTAATCTCGTTCACAAAGGAATTGCTGGTGGACGAGCATATTTAGACAATGTCCTGTTCCAGTGTTTCAGCATAGTTGCATAGCATAGCTGAGCATTTATTCATCGTTTGGAAAATCCATATTAAAACATGAAAAAGAAACGAGAGGAGATTTGATGTCTTCATTTTTATTTATTTTAATACCATGAAGTGAAGAATAGCAAGCAATCGTTAAAGATCTCCTTAAAACAGTGTATGAAAACTCAATCTAATGACTTGTTTTCAGAAAGCTGAAGAATTTCAACACATTAAAAATTTAATTCACATTTTCTCTTTTTATTTTCTTTACAGATAAATTCCTGCCAACAGTTTGAAACTTTGGGGAAGCTGCTTTCAGTTGATATAAAGCTGATTTATGGAGTCAAAGCTGATTCTGGACTCTGCAGGTGTTTTGCTCTTCACACATCATCCCTGACCTTTGAACCACCATCCAGGCCTTGCTTATCCCCACTTAATGAAGCTGTACTAGTCACAGTAAAAGAGAACACCAAGCAGAAGATTTAGTGAGATATGCCTCTCCTCAAACAACATCTTTTTCCTCTCAGCAAGCTAATTAGAGGAGCTGAAGAGGACAAACTGTGCTCTGGGACTTGGCTGGACGTGTCAACAGGTCTGTTTTGATCAGGGGATGAGAGCGTTCTGGTTGCCGAGCTTAAAGGATTGGTAAAGAATGTAAATTCAGGTCTGCTGTGGTGAGGGGTCAGCAATACAGAAAGGGAGGGGTCAGCCAGGCTAAAGTTACACAGAGACAAAAGTACCAAAGTCAAGGCTAAAGTCAGCGAACGCAGCAGGAAAATGCAGCTATCAGCCACGTGGGAGGGTTCTCTCCTCAGTTTTAAGCAGCAACATTTACAACTTTTGCTGTTTGACTGAGACAATTTGTTTATTTTTCAACATAAACTTGATTTATGGGTTATTTTCATGCACACTTTTGAAAACAACTACAGAAAATCCTGGGTTTAGATCCAAAGACATTTATGGATTGTAAAAATGAAAGTTACCAATACTCAAAAATTCAAGACACCTTTCTCCACTGGACTTGTGAGTTTTAAGGCCAAGTTACGCTCCTAAGTTTGAAAGAAAATAGCATCTACTTGTCCTAGTTAATTGGTTTTTGTTGGGGAAACTCATCATTCACATGTATTTAAACTTAATATTTTCAGTCCTATGAAAAAACAAGAAAAAAAAACTCAGCTGAGGTTCAAGCTAGTGACGTTCTGGCTGTGAGACCAACTACAGTATGTTGTGTGTTTGCAATGAAGGTACTTTTCTTGTTTATTTATTGTATTATATGCATGCGTCCTCTCCAGCTACTCCGGCTTCCTCCCACCATCCACAGACATGCATGTTAGGTTAATTGGTCACTCTAAGTTATCCCTAGGAGAGAGTGTGAATGGTTGTTTGTCCCTGTCTGTGTTGGCCCTGCGATACACTGGTGACCTGTCCAAGGTGTACCGGCCTCTCACCTGTTAAGTGCTGGGTTAGTTTAATTGTATTTCTATTCAAACTGCAGCTGTGTTCTTTTGGACGGGGGAGGGGCCTGAGCCAGCACCACTGCTGGAGAAGAGTAACATTGCAAGGTTTCATGTCAGTCTCCAAAAGTCTCCACTAACATCTGAAAAAAGTAAATACATTTGGTGCTAGTAGCTTCTTTGAAATTGAGTCACTACAAGGGTCTGAAAAAATTTGCTAAAAGTAGGTAAATTGCCAACACTGATTTAGCTGAGCTCCGAGGTGTGCATCGCTCTAATCAGTGTACCGGAAATGGTGCACAGACAAACGCTCTGCGTTTTTTGGAATGCAATCTGCCATTAAATGCGTTCATTTTTCTTTGTAATTAATTAATCATAATTAATGGCTCTCTGTGTGTGTGTGTGTGCGTGTGTGTGTGTGTGTGTGTGTGTGTGTGTGGAAGCTGAGAGCGATTGGGCTCGCATGTTTTTCTTTTTTTTTTTTTTTTATACTGTTTTCTAATGATAATGGGAACCAATGGAAAACAAGCATTGTTTTCTCGAGAATACAGATTATTCAAATGCAAGTTGCGAGGGGGCTGGAGCTGCTTCTGGTCCATCACAGAACCAACACAAAGAGACAAATATTCAATCAGACTCCTAGCGAGAATTTAGTGCCTAACATACATGTCTTTGGACTGTGGGAGGAAGCCGGGAGTAAAGTGAACTGAAGCAGCTAAAGTATATATTTAATGATTTTCTCACACATGAATTATTGTAGGAACATCTGGCAGAGTCCCCTGTCAGAAAGAGTTTCAACTTCCACCTCCGGCAGAGCTTCAGCCATGTCCCGGGTGAGGCGGGGGACATTGAGTCTGAGTGGGCTGTGTTCCATGCCTTTATTGTCGAGGCGGCCAGCCGCAGCTGTGGCTGAAAGGTCATCGGTGCCTGTCGTGGCGGTAACCCCAAACTCGATGGTGGACTCCAGCAGTGAGGGATGCCATCAAGCTGAAGAAAGAGTCCTATTGGGCCTTTTTGGCCTGTGGGACTCCAGACTGCTGATGGGTATCGGCGGGCTAAGCGGAGCACAGCTTTGTCAGTCGCTAAGACAAAAACTTGGGCATGGGAAGAGTTTGGAGAGGCCATGGAGAATGTCTTCCGGACGGTTTCGAGGAGATTCTGGTCCACCATCCGGCAGCTCAGGAGGGGAAAGCAGTGCTCCGTCAACACTGTGTACAGTGAGGATGGGGGGCTGCTGACCTCGACTCAGGACATTGTGAGGCGGTGGAGGGAATACTTCGAAGACCTTCTCAATCCCACCAAAACGTCTTCCGATGAGAAAGCAGCGTCTGGGGTAGCTGGTGTTTGCTCTCTCATCTGTGGGGCTGAGGTCTCTAAGGTGGTTAAAAAACTCCTCAGTGACAAGGCCCCGGGAGTAGATGAGGTCCGCCCAGAGATCCTTAAGGCTCTGGATGCTGTAGGGCTGTCTTGGCTGACACGCCTCTGCAGCTTCTCGTGGACATCGGGGACAGTTCCCCTGGACTGGCAGACTGGGGTGGTGGTCCCCCTCTTCAAAAAGGGGGATCGGAGGGTGTGCTCCAACTACAGTGGATCACACTCCTCAGCCTCCCCAGTAAGGTCTATTCAGGGGTGCTAGAGAGGAGGGTCTGTTGGATAGTCGAACCTCGGATTGAGGAGGAGCAGTGTGGTTTTCGTCCCGGTCATGGAACAGTGGACCAGCTCTACACCCTCTTCAGGGTCTTGGAGGGGCATGGGGGTGTTCCCAATCAATCTACATGTTCTTTGTGGACTTGGAGAAGGCATTTGACCGTGTCCCCCGGGGGCTACTGTGGGGGGTACTCTGGGAGTATGGAGTGCCAGACCCACTTGTACGAGCTGTCCGGTCCCTGTACAACCAGTGTCAAAGCTTGGTCCGCATTGCTGGCAATAAATCAGAATCATTTCCAGTGTAGGTTGGATTCCGCCAAGGCTGCCCTTTGTCACCAAATCTGTTCATAACTTTATGGACAGAATTTCTAGCCACAGCCGAGGTGTTGAGGGGATCTGGTTCGGTGGCCTCAGGTCTCTGCTCTTTGCAGATGATGTGGTTCTGTTGGCTTCATCAGGCCGTGATCTTCAGCTCTCACTGGAGCGATTCGCAGCCGAGTGTGAAGCGGCTGGGATGAGAATAAGCACCTCCACGTCCGAGACCATGGCCCTCAGTCAGAAAAGCGTGGAGTGCTCTCTCCAGGTCTGCAATAGGGTCCTGCCCCAAGTGGAGGAGTTCATGTATCTCGGGGTCTTGTTCACGAGTGAAGGAAGGATGGAGTGGGAGATCGAAAGGCGGATCGGTGCTGCGTCTGCAGTGATGCGGACTCTGCATCGGCCTGTCGTGGTGAAGAAGGAGCTGAGCCAAAAGGCAAAGCTCTCGATTTACCGGTCGATCTACATTCCTACCCTCACCTATGGTCACGAGCTGTGGGTAGTGACCGAAAGAACAAGATCACGAATACAAGCGGCCGAAATGAGTTGTCTCTGCAAGGTGGCCGGGCTCTCCCTTAGAGATAAGGTGAGAAGCTCGGTGATCCGGGAGGGGCTCAGAGTAGAGCCGCTGCTCCTCTGCATCAAGAGGAGCCAGATGAGGTGGCTCGGGCATCTGGTTAAGATGCCTCCTGGATGCCTGCCTGGTGAGGTGTTCCAGGCACGTCCCACCGGAAAGAGGCCCCAGGGAAGACCCAGTACACGCTGGACGGACTGCATCTCTCAGCTGGCCTGGGAACGCCTCGGGATCCCCCTGGATGAGCTGGTGAATGTGGCCAGGGAGAGGGAAGTCCCGCGACCCGACTCTGGATAAGCGGCAGAAAATGGATGGATGGATGGATCAAATATTGTCTACGAAGCTGGTCATCAGCCAGCTCCACTACGCTCAAACCACCGCAGTCTTTGTACACACAGAAACTTTCACCATTGTAAAATCATAAGGAAATATGGTCTCATGGATTGGGAAAATATAATTAAATATGCAAATATATGTCTTCTTTATAAAATCACGCATGGTTTAGCTCTCCCTCTTCTTTATGTGTGCATTTAATCACTTTTTGTGTAGTTGTTTTGCTTTGTTGTTTGGTGATTTCGTCTCAGTGCTGTGTAGATTTTGATAATGTTATTATAAACTGTGTCTGATTTATCATCTCCTGATTAGCTTTACTTATTGACTAATCTAGTGTCTTTTCTCTATGGTGTTTAGTTTTTAACAAAGCTATTATCGCTGTTCCTGTCTTTTTTTTTATTTTTATTTTTTTTTATGTTTTTTCTTTTTCCAGGGAGCCTTTGTAAAATCTGGCCAGGGATAATGGATAAAGACAGACAGACAGACAGACAGACAGACAGACAACTTTATTTATCCCCGAAGGGAAATTGCTTTGTTACAGTAGTCC
>JBAFTA010000011.1:1688398-1698871 GCA_036919975.1 Melanotaenia parkinsoni | reverse complement strand
TTCAAAATCCTGCTGTTAGTTTACAAAGCACTGAATGGTTTAGGACCAAAATACATTCAGGATCTTCTGGTTTGTTACGAACCAACCAGATCCCTCAAGTCCTCAGGGTCAGGTCTACTTTCTGTTCCCCGAAAGAAACTAAATATGAAGAGGCAGCGTTCAGCTTTGTGCTCCTAGAAAACTGCTGTCTACTGAAACTCTCAGAGTTAAATTAAACTAAATAAGGGTTAAAAACTTTTCTATTTACTACCTTTAATCAACACAACTGTTAATTCCTCACACTGGAGCTTTATTTCTTGCATTTTATCTATTTCATTTTATCTTTTTTATTTTTGTTTTTATATAATTTATTTTAAATGTTTTAATGCACTACTTGGTTTCTCCTGCACCCTGCTGTAATGCTTTTAATGTTTTATGCAAAACACTTTCATTTGTCTTGTACACAAAATGTGCTATACAAATAAATTTGCCTTACCTTGCCTAAGCATCAGTGATACTGGGCATGTTTACTTGGAATTGGATCAATACCAGTTTTTGAAGTATCACTCACTATTAGTTGCTAGTTGTCTCCAGGAGTTAGAATGAGTGGTTGTTATTCTCTACATTGGTCCTATAATAGACTGGCCATCTGTCCAGAGTGTTCTCCACCTCTCACCTGATAGAAGCTGGGATAGGCTTCACCCCCCAGTGGCCCAGAACTGGATGAAGCAGGTATGGAAACTGCAATGCACGGCCAACCGGGCACCACATTAACACTCTCTCTGTTCCCTCTGTGTCTTTTACGATGACATGACTTTTGACACCAGTAAGAAACATCAGTCTGAAATACTTTACATTCTGTAAATGCATAGTTTAAACTGCAAAGCATTCTGGGATTTCCCTGTCATGCTCAGTTTTATCTCAGTAGTTTCCCTCAGCTGCCAGCTTATCACTGACCCTTGGCTTACATGTTTGATGAATGTCTTTTTGCTTCTATTTTAGTTGGGAGCGTCACTGATGGGCCCTGGCTAGAGCGTGTGACCTTTCTGTGAGTATGTCTTGTTAGAAAAGATGCATCAGAATGAGAGATGAATAAATCATATCCAGAGCTGTCACCAGAGGAGGGAGAGGACATGGTACCTAACACCACCAGAGGTCTGTCATAAAATAATACAGTTAGAAATACATGAGAAATACTTCTTTTTTTTTATCATCATCAGTTTCAGTCCAAAACACTTAAATCCAGACGTGAAGTCAGCTAAGCTTTCATATTAAGCCTATCTTCATCTGATGTCCAAGGTTGTATTTTTGTATTCTTGTCCCAAAGACATGTTTCCTGATTTGGTACGAGGAAGAGGACCAAAATAAATTGATGATAAGATGCTCAAACAGTTCACCCACAACAGGGATCAGGTGGAGCGGGACTTGAGGAATGGATTGGTTCGTTTTCCCGACAATCTGGCAGGTGTGGCAACTACAGCAATGTTAGCCACATCAGCTTTTACACCGGGTCAGTAGAAGTGTTTTAACAAGCATTGGTATGTTTTTGTGTTTCCCAGATGTCCGGACCAGTCACTGTCATGCGCCAAATGTAACACTTGAGGTCAAAAAGGCACTGGTACAACTATCTGACTGACTACATTCCAGTCAGTGTCAGGAATTACAACTGGGCACGAGCGTTGCATCAAAATGTCTTTCTCGATATAAAAGCTCCTAGACTTAGCATTTGCTTGCTTGGCACTCACCACTTCCTCAAAACCTTTCTGCAGCGTAGGATCCCTCTTCTGCTCGGCCGCACATGTGAAACCGGAAGTGTGAGGTCAACAGGGGGTCACAAAGCCGCCTGGTCTTTCACGCCAGAGGCTGTTGTGCCCTCTGCAGTATCAACTTTATCTTTTTTTAACGTGCTTGGGAGCGAGTTAGTAAACATGTTGGGATAACATTGTTTTCGATACCAGATTTTATCAGGATGTCAAGAACCTCAAGGGCAGGAATTATTCTGCCACCGGCAATGTCATTTCCTAAAAGAAGGGAAACACCGTCAACAGGCAGAGCTGAACACACAGCCATCAGATAAATTTCAGTTATCAAATCAGATTTCAGATGCAGGGGTCGGGGTGCATATCGCATCTCTACCCCTCAAAAGATGATGCTGTACCCTAAATAAAATGCATCAGAAAATGGTAATGTGTCGGCGAGTGTAACAGTCTGAGTCGCACAGAACACGTACCTGTTTCTCCTCGGTTGGGTGGTCCGACAGCAAAACTGTTCCAGAAATCACAAAGAGCTGAAAACAGCAATCAAAGATGCAGTCAACTGAGCTCACTTTACCTGGCTCTGGGTTTAATGAACCCACCCTGTTTGGTTTTGATGGAGAGGTCTGAGTTTCACGCTTTAAAGCCATACGATTTGAGATCAGATGTCCAGTTTTGTGGCAGTAAAAACATTCCCTCTCCTCCTTTTTCTGGGTTTTTACAACAAGGACAGTTTCCTTTACAGAAGCCATTTTTGTTACAGTTGAATGAAAAACAGTTTCATGTGTTAAAACATATTTGTCTGCCAGTACAGCAGCAGAAGACAACACGTTCACTTTCTGTTCATTTAAGTGAACCACAAGACTCTCAGGAAGACCAACTTTAAACAGCTCTAACAATATTTTTTCTTTAAGAGTCTTGCAGTTTGTGATGCCTCATGACGTGCGCCATCTGTCAAACAGATTGGCCTTTTCCCTGGCAAACTTTTCTTATACGCTCTAAACGTCTACCTTTAGGCTTCTGGTACAAGCTCATAAGCTTTCAAAACTGCAGCTTTTACAATGTGGTAGTCCAGGCTGTCAGTACGAGGAAGTGCTGCCACAACTTGTTGAGCTTTCACACATAGCTTATATTGGATGAGAAGGGACCAACTGTCCCAGGGCCACTGCAGCAGATGCGCAATGCGTTCAAAGGCCGTAAAATAACAATCCACTTCAGATTCTCTAAACTCCGGAAACAAAGGAAGGAACTTGGTTATATCTAAAGGACCAGTAGGTGGTGATACAACCAAAGAACCAGTAGGTCTAACAGGAGCCTGTGAAAAGCTTACCCTGGCTTGGGAATCCAGTTCTAGCTGGTGTAAGTGCACGGCTTTCTCAGCCTCCATTTCCAGCTTCTTGATTTCAAGCTGCATTTGTCTCTGGAGGACTCCTGGGCCTCTAACTGCAGCCGGGCAAGACACACTCTCAACTGAGCCTCAACTCGAGCGCCGATAGAGCCACTGCCAGAGAGGGGATGAAAGTGTGGGAGAGTGAAGGAGTCACGGGCCTGTTATCTCCCTCATTGTCCTCCTCAGGTTCCCAGGTCGAGTGTCAGGTGCAACCTTGACAGGTTCCCCCTCCTGTCAAGATCAAACCGAACCATATCCCAAGCCTCAATTCTCATACAGTGTAATAAAAAAAACAACAACAAAAAAAAACAAACAACGTCACAGGGAGAAGCTATTCCTTTAAGCTCCCAGATGAGCCCCTAATATGTTACAACCCCTATAGGGTCCAGGGGAAAAGGGGTGGCAAAATAAACTGTTGTAGTTGAAAACCATACAATAAAAGTGGATTTATTTACAATATGTGTATAAATAACAGGAAACATTCATTAAATATACAGAAAAATATTCAAATATCTGTTTTACTAAATAACTAAACGCCAACTCCGAAAGCACAATAACAGTTAACATAAAGCGTCCTGTAAACACCCACAGTAGCAAGTAGCAAATCAGAAAGAAAACAAAACAGACGCAGATATGAAATTCTACAGCACAAACATTCAACAAAAGGCAAAGGTCTCTGATGCAACCGGAAGCGAGCCTCTACACAGCAGCAATCTGACACGGCTGCCCAGAATGAAGGTGATCGGGAGCTTATATCGGTGATCAGGAGTCTTCATGACTGGCCAGCTACAGAGGAGACGCAGCAGATGGCGACCAATCCTGGAGAGGGGTGTAGCCGCGGGAACAGCGGCCAATCACCTGCAAGTACTGGCACAGTTTCATTTACACACAAGGCCAACAAGCAGACAGGCCAAGGGCTATCACACCCAGCCTTAAAACATTATCTGCTCCTGATATAATGGAGGGAAAATCCTGTTAACATGAGCTTCCAGAATTCTTTCGATGACCTGCTGGGTAGTACTATTGAGTGTCATCAACACACAGAAATAACACACAGATTAGCAATGACCAAACATTGCTCCACTTTTTAATGAATGTGTGCTTGAACGGGTGAGTCTGAGATCTTTCCCTTTGTGACCTCACGGAGGGAAATAACTACTACCCCCTGTAGATGATACTGCCATTGACCCCTAGCTAGCTGAGTCTACCCTCTAAAATCACAGAGCGGATGCCAGCAAAAGCCAGATCCTCTCTGAGAGAGGGGAATGGAGTGGTTGGACAGGCACCACTCAAGAACATTTAAAGGTTCAGACACAGAAACAGGTCGTTCTTAGTAGAGCTCACTAGAGACACATTTAGAATGGCTGAGATGAAGAACCAAGGCTGAATTTGGGGTAACACACTTTGAAAACAATGTTGTTGGACCTCTGACACCCAAATGAAATTGTTAAAAAAAAAGTATATTATGGGACCTTTAATATAAATAACAACTCAATTCATGTTTTTGTCTGTAATCACTTTAATCACATTACCTCACACGGGTTATTTGATACAATTACAAGCTGGCAAGCACTAACCAAAGGTTTATATACAGCCTAGAATTAGAAAGAAAAGAGTTATGACAAAAGGTGACATTTGTGTGGTGTTTATTATTTACTATCATCATGTGTACTGAGCCCAGAGTCACTGTTAGCTCACTGCTCCCTCCTGAGGCAGTGGGGAGCGCTGCAGCGGCTTTCCTGGCATGATGGTCAATGTGTTTACTAATTCTCAGTAAGACCAAGGACATGCAAGGAATGTCTGTCTCTCTCTCTCTCTCTCTCTCTCTCTCTCTCTCTCTCTCACACACACACACACACACACACACACACACACACACAAACCTAAATAGATAGTCTGTTTCAAACGATGTCAGACTCCCATGCATGGCTTACGTTGCCGTGAGTGTTAGGGAATGATCCACCAGAGGACAGTGCAGAGTTCAGAATTCACTCCTGAATTCTGACGTCAGTTTCAGACAATAATAAACATGATGGTGGATCATGATATTGTACGTTTTCAAGAAAGAGACATAAAACAATGTGTTTGTACTTCTGTACACGTTTGTACAGCCTCTCATCAGAAAGTCCCTCCATGACTGTTTTGTCCTCTATGTTCCTGTTGCTGGTTGCATGTGGGATATAAACCAATCCGGCTGCTGCTTTCTGTGTTGCACTAGTCCTAAAGACTCACCTAGTGGTGGTGCAGGCATCAGTGCATTAATGTAAACTATGCTTCATCTGATTTTAAACAAACACCAAATGTTATCTGATAGTTAGATGGTTACACTGAAGCAGTGAATGATCAATACACAGTTACCTAAAAAAACAAGAAAGAATAAAAACAATTCTACGGATGTACGTAGATGTCAGCAGACTTTATTTTTCTCTCCTGATTGATCCCGTGACCCCATACAGGGTCACTCGAGGAACCTTTCATATGTTTGTTATTTTACTTGTGATGTGGTAACAGTCAGAAAAAGACGTCCAGCAGGTAGAGAAGAAGTGCAGATAATGCTGAAGTTTGTTGATCTTCTTTCAGATCCAAACATTATGCTTCCTGGATCTGCACTGTGATAGGAAATGAAACTGGATCAAAATTCTGCACACCTGCTGCACTGATTGTTGCTGAGTGTCTTAAAGCTGCACACATCAGAATAATTCATGCACTACAACTTGTATGGCACCTGAGAGCCTGTTTTCCCCTTCATGCTCTGCTCTGAACCTGGCTTTAAATATCCAGACCAAGAACTGATAAGGAATTATTGTTAGCATGTTTGTTTCATCTGTAAACAGGGTGCAGAATGCTGCATCCTGCATTCTCTCTAGGTATGTCTGTGTTCTGGTTCCAGCATCAATCTGCTGTTTCTGACTGTGGAAAGCTGTGAGAAACACCAGTCCTTTGATAAACCGTTGTGCTGGCAGGGATCTGACGTACAGCCAATCGTAAATTTTTGCTGTTCTCATAGTTACGACTAAACATGTGGCCCCTTTTTATCTTAACATCTAGTTCCATGTCTTTAGACATAGACATATGCAGAGCTAATCCAGTTCAAACACCTGACGAAGCTGAAGCACAAAGTGGAGAAGGTTACCTGGCTGATCAGTGTATATATCTGAATTTACTGATGCTGTTTCTTTAAGGATGTGATCCTGTCTTCAGGTATCTATGTTTAAAGATCTGTTGATTGTTTTTTATCTTCTGTTAAAATACTGACCTCTTCAACCTGCCTCCCTCTTCATTTCTCCTTGATCCCGTATTTGGCATGTCCATGTAACATGCGTGTGAGTATTTGGCGTGCAGAAGGCAGTCTTGAGGTTCAGAGGTCCAACTTCTTTTTTTTTACTTTGTGACATTTGTTCCTGCAGCTGAACATGTGCAGGACAATTTCCCGATTCTTCCAGCAGTAGACAGCTGCGCGGTGAATTACACTAAAGCTGCAGCTTCAGGGGGATTAGGCTGTGGACTCCAGGGATATGTTAACCCTGTACAGTCAGAGGTCCTCCAGGTCCACAGCCAGCACCAACTTTTATTGCATCATGAATAGTGGGCTCAACTAGTTTCAAACTAGTTGAAAAAAATCTAACCATTTTCATTATATTTAACCCTGAGATGTCCAGTGTATCATGTTTGAACCGAGACCTTTTCTATCACTTTACGGTGAAAACTTAGCTCAGAAACCTGTTGTACACAATCTGACACTTGTCTTCTGCTTCGTGGTGGATACCTTTTGCACTGTAATAATTTGACATATCACACAGTAATAAATGGTTTTTATACAAAAATTATTGTTGTTGATTATTATTTTTACATTTTTTTAAAGTGCCAAATAAAGACTTCAGATTAAAAAATTTGAATGGTCTCCCCATTTTTCTGGGTTAAGGGTTAAGTTTAGATGAGGAGAGATCATCCAGTGTTTTTTACATAAAAAACATCTGTCTCAGTTTCTCATTCAGTTTAATATAATGACGTTAAGCTTTTAACAAATAAAACTTTAAACACAGAAAATAAGACACAGTCCACCTAATGGAACACAGTATAAGCAGTGAGCAACGAATGTTTCCTACTATGATAAAAATATAAACTGAATGAAAATGATTTTTCATTCATTCGTTTTGGAGCCTTTCCTCTGAATTTCCCACAGGTAGAAAAACTACTAAATCCTCGTTTTTTAAAAGTTGTAACGTCTCCCTGCTTCAGTGTGACCTTCGTTTGAGGACAAGATGTTTAAATGATGTTCTGAAACATAAAACCTCGAAACTAATAGAGGGTTGACTTTCTTTTCCATATAACTGGAACCTCTGTGATCTGATCTGGTCATAGCTGCTGACCACAAGCTGGAAGTGGCCTGCCGGTTGAGAAATGATCTCCAGCAGATCTGCCAACATTCTTTGCTCACTGCCTGGCAACAACCAGTTCTTCCTTTGGTCATCAAACTAGTTGCCCAAACTTAGAGAATGAAAGTAGTTACAGGGGACAGTCAGTTGTTGGGGTGAAACAAAAGAAAAAAACAGCTGAGGAAAAAAATGTCAATATGTAAATAGTTTCTATTGTGTATTTGTTTCAATGATTAAAAGCTTTTACATGCATTTATATATATATATGTGTGTGTGTGTGTGTGTGTGTGTGCTGTATATATATATATGAAGTGGACCAAAAATAGGAAAAAATGTGATTGACCGTCCCCTGTAACTACTTTATTTCTCTAAATGCGGGCAGCTACTTTGATGACCAGACTTAAAGTTTAAGGGTTAATGTAATGAAGCATGGCCGAAGGAGGACCAACAAGCAGAAATTAACAGGAATCAAATGCCTGGAAAACTTCTGTAGATCACCTAAAGGGTAAGCTATGGATCACAATTCACCCCACAGAGACACACAGTACTGTTCCTGAGAAACTGATGATAATATAATTGCTTGGGGATGTAGTGTAGTTTTAAAGGTTAATACGATGACCACAGCAGCCACAATTAAAACCTACAACAGTCAAACTAAAAATGACATTTTTGAGACAACTCTCCCATACAATCTCCTGAAAACCCAATGCTGAACATATTTCCAAACAGAAATGTTTTTTTGGGTAAAATGTGGTGATAAGTACAGTATAACTGAATCCACACTTGAAGGCATGATGGAGACATGAAGTCATCATGACAGCTATGAGACTGGGGAGAAGATTTTGGAAAAGAGAGCGACATATCTGTGGATATCTTTTTAAAAAGTGTGTTTGTGAAAAGTGAGAGCTTGCGCAGAGTAAACACACTGATGATGGGTCGTGTCGGCTGCAGATTTCTGTGTCAGGAAGAAAATATTGTTGAGGAATCAGGATCTGTTTTAAACATTCACTCTGACACACAGTAGAAACATCTGAAGAGTGAAAGTGAATCACTGGCGTGGAGAACTGAACCGACCGACTGACCTCTGATTCAGTTTGGAGGAATCTGTTGTTGGACCTGCTGTGAAACACAAGAACAGCATGTGTGACACAAACTAATCTCATAACTGTTCCAAAGCATAGAACTTTATCTTACCAACACAACACCTACACACCATGTTTTCTTCCTCCTTTTCATCCTCCACACACATTTGGCTTCCATAAAAATAAAAACAGCTCAGAAGAAGACTCTTCTTTAAGACAACATTTGACCTGACTGAAACACAATATGACCTTTTCCTCTTTTAACAGGTGAGTAAAACTGCATCTGAAGGTCCATCAGCAGCACAAGGTTTCTTTTTGATTTATTTGTCTATCAAACACCCGTTGTAGAAGTAAAACCCACCTGAGTGTGTGTGTTTGTGGGGTGTTGTTTTCTCTGAACGGCACACCATCTGAAGGTAATGGGCTCTTTAACAGGGCTCTTTTATGCGCTAGGCAAGTGGCGACACTGTGTGCCGCCACGAGGATGACTTTACAAGTGACCACACATGGAGGTGGAGGGAGCGTGGCCCCGGTTTGATGAAGGGCCCTGGCCTTTTACTGCTCTACTGTTTGGGCCTTTACAGCCTCTGAAAACACAGAGAGGAGAGGTGGAGATGAGGATCAGGTTGACATGTGAAGTGGTTCTGGCGTCTATGTGCTGATGCTTAAGGTTTAACAGATGGACAACTGCTGCAGTTATGGATGCTGAGGTCTACAGACCTCCAATGACCTCTGTGGTCAAGTTCAATGCAAACAAGTTCTCATATTTAGATTAAGAAAAGAGTAATAGTAAAACTCATAATCTGACACTAAATTTTAAGGTCATGCCGATGCAACTGACAGAGAAAATATTACGTTCGTATAACTTGACAAACAACTTATTAAAGTTGTTTTCTCCTTGACCCCTGAAACAGAGGGTATGACCTTATGTCTGGATGAAAGATAGAGAGGTTGGACCAAGGTAGGAGCTGGAATAGGGCCTTCAGATACCAAAACTTAACATGTGCACAGAGATCAAAACACCTGCCTGTCATTTTTCCAAGATATATTAATCAACTTGAAAAAACACACATATACCTTTATATATATTTAGGACCTGTCCTGGTTCTTCCCTGAGTCCCTTCTCCTGATGGGACATGCCTGGTACACGTCACCAAGGCAGCATCTTGACCAAATGCACGAGCCACCTCATCTGGTTCCTCTTGATGTGAAGAGCAGCGACTTTCTGAGCCTCTGCCGGATCACCGAGCTTGACATTCTGTCTCTAAGGGAGAGCCCGGCCACCCTGCAAAGGAAACTCATTTCGCCCGCTTTTACACACAGTCTCGCTCGTTCGGGTCACTATGGAAGCTGAGAGCGGCCAGGCTCGCATGTTTCTTTTAGCTCCATTTTCTCGTGATAACGGAATCATTTATCTCGTTTTCTTTTCTCGAGATCACAGATTGTTTAAATGCAGAGTTGCGAGGGGCTGGAGCTGCTCCTGGTCCATCACAGAACCAACGCAGAGACAAATATTCAGACTTGCAGTCATTCCTATCCAGAATTTAGAGACTCAAATCAGCCTAACATGCATATCTTTGGACTGTTGGAGGAAGACGGGAGAGAACCTCAGTACAGCAACGGATGCAAGCTAACGTCAGATCACTAATCAATATGCCCCATTTCATTTCTGTCTGACGAAGGCTGAAATTGCGGCGTGCCTGACTGTGTTTTACTAGTGATGTGTCGGTCACAAACGATTCGTTTGATTCGGTACCTCCTCTCGCCACGTCGGGCTGCACGGTCTCGTTCTCGTTCATCATTCAGGCTGTTTGGCGAGCAGTACGTTCGCTCTCGGATTGGTCTCTCTCTGTCACGTGACAGACGATTCGGTCTCTGAACGGGTCTTCCTT
>JBAFTA010000011.1:1634191-1650384 GCA_036919975.1 Melanotaenia parkinsoni | reverse complement strand
GATAGATAGATAGATAGATAGATAGATAGATAGATAGATAGATAGATAGATAGATAGATAGATAGATAGATAGCATACTTTAAGTTCTGTAACTCTGTGTGTCATATTGTGATGGATAGTTACCCTTTTAGTTGATCTAAAGAAGTTTTGCAGACATTTAAAGGAGGTTTACAATCTAGCCACAAAATGTAGTTTTTATTTAACCACTTTATTTGGTAAATCAACAATGAGTAATCTATGATAACACCATTATTTGCCACATTTTCATAATAAAAAAAGATTACTCTTGCAATTATGTTGATGAGAGACCTCAATTATGACCTTGAAATTTTGATGAAGCCACTTACTGTAAAACTTTCCACCAATCAGAGAGATGAAACTGACTGTGATTCCACTTACGAGCAGTCAAAGATCCACAAATAAGCAGAAAGTTCTGTCTGAAAAGAACAAAAACAATGGCTCTTCATGGCAATGTATGGCCAGGAGGACGTTTTGAACAAGATGAGAAAAGGCTTGGTTGCTATTGATTTTTAAGTTATTTCTACAAAGTACTGTTAGCAATAAATTCTGTTTTGTTGTTTTGGATGACATTTAGCTATTTAGCCTCATAATCTGACAACTCAGGCTGTCCTGAAAGAATAAAGTCTGGATGTTGACTGGGATTAAAAAGGTTCAGCTTCTACATGTATAGTTAAATAAAAAAATAAAATAAAACAAACAAGTAGAACATAAGTAGGAAAAAATTGCTTGGCGTTTTAAGGGTTAAGGTACAGAAAATGCTGCTTATGGTATACTTGACAGAAGTTTGCACTAATGCCGGATATTATTTTTAAATGTAAGAGTGAGTGTTGGTTTTGTGGGGACTCAGACGATTTAAATCTTTAAATCTGGAAGAAAACATAATGATAATAAGTAGCTGAGCATGAGATAAATAAAAAACTGTGAATGTTTGTGTGAGACTGTGCATTTGGATCTGCTGATGAATGTGTGTGTGTGTAGGATAGTGTCCATCTGTGTGTTTGTACACCAGGACACACACACACTCATAGGGATCATGGTAATGCGCAGATTGAGGACCAAGCCCTCTTTACCGGCGTCAGGATTTGTGGCCTGTTCTGATTTTAGACATTCATCCATTTATCTGTCAGATTTAGATTCGTCAGCCGGCAGTCGGTCTGCTTTCAAACACACAGCCAGCTCCTGGAGCTACAACAAACAGCACAACATCTCTGTGAAGCAGCTAAATTCACTTTATCGTCATATTTGTAGTTGTTTTCATGTTTGTTGTCTCGTCAGCATCAGTGTCAGTTGAAATAGTGGGAAATGACTTCCACTTATAAGCTATACAAGACCTTCCTTTCACACGCTGCAGAACAGAAAGATGTTCCTGTCGGTGCGTTGGGTTATATTTTGCTTCCTCTGGTCAGATGTACTCTGCAAGTAGAAGACGATTTGATTGAATGTAATAGGATTTAAATGTAAACCTGGATTAGAGGTATGTTTTGTTGTTTTATTTAGTAATGATTAGGACAACCACTTGGGATACTCTCTGTTTCCTCCTTCTCTAAACAAGCTAAAGAAAACAAAGATTAAAAAGCAGATTTCTTTATTCAAACTGCTGTCACTGCTTTAAGGAGTTAAGCTTTATCTACAGCCATGCACAGCAAACTGTACAAGAAGATCCTAAAAGCAGCAGTTTACAGTTTAAATAAATAAAAATTCTTACATATAAGTAAAATATAAATTACGTCCAGTGTTTCATCAGCATGTACTTACACAGTCTTCAGCACTGGAAGCCAAGTAGCTGAAGGATTACAATTACCTGATTTCTGTTTGTCTCACTGTTTGTCGGATGTGGGATGAGACACGTCCTCTAAAGCAGGACAAAATATGAAGTTTATATTTATTCAAACTTAGAATGACCAAACACTGTTAAGTACAGCAAGCTAATAAACCCGTTTAACAGCAGAGGTTTACTAAATGTTTGGCTCTGCAGGTATTTGCTTTAGTCCGCGGGCTGCTTGGACTAATTGGAATTAGTGAATGACTTAATCAAGATTTGCTCAGTGTAAGTAACCAGACAGGACTGGTGGCTGACCTACCTTAAGCTTCCTGATTAATAAAAACACACATGGGCCCTCATTTATGATTTTTTCATTGGAAATTATTTAAATTCTCTCTTGGGGAAAAATATGCTGGTCTTATGTGTCCTAGTGAGTAATCAGAGTTGATAAATCTCACTTTCTCCAAAGCACCATGCTTGTCCCTGATCACCAGTCGTAACCATTCAGTTAACTCTACATGACATCCTTTTAAAATCCGAGGGGAAATGACATGTTTCTCCAAGAAAAAGGAACTTCACTGAAACTGAGATGGGGCTGCTTGTTGCTGTGGTTGATACATACAAACATGTATGTCTATGATGCATGAGGCAACACAGTGTGTTTTACACCAAAGCCGACAGAACATCCATCTTTGGACACTAACACGGTCTCCAACCTCACACCGGAGAGGGTCAGTGGGCAGAAGTCTAGTATGGACACTAGGATTTACACTGGGACAGCTTATATGAAGGTCGTATCTCTGCAACGCAGATCCTAAATTACTGCATAAATCTAACAGACTGGAACGGGATCAGTTTTGGGAAACAAGGTCAAAATATCTTTATTGTCCCATCTACGAAGATTAGTTTACAGTCTGGACTGATAAGAGACACTTTAGACATTAGCGGTCTCATTAATTAAGATTAACTAAAACTACTTCCATCAAAGTCACTCAAAAAAGAGACTCAAGAAATAAGTCAGACTCCAACTAATGTCATCTCCTAATTAAGCCTCAAGTCATTCCTCAAACTCAGCTCAGCTTTTTTTTCTCCTATAGTCATGCTCAGGGCTGCACCCAGAATCCCTAACAAGCCCAAAGGAATGGACGAACAAATGGTTGTAGAGATGTGTTTGGGTATGCACTGATTCTGCCATTGAATATTGTTCTTTGATCCTCTAAAGCAGGGGTGCCCAAATTCAGTCCTTGAGATCTACTATCCTGAAACTTTTAGATGAAAGCCTTCTCCAATACACCTGAATGAAATGGCTCTATTCTCTCAGCCACATGTCATCCAGCTCTGCAGCCTGGTAACGAGCCAGCCATTTAATTCAGGTGTGTTGGGAAGGGTTGCATCTGAAAGTTGCAGGATAGTAGATCTTGAGGACTGGACTTGGGCACCCCTGCACTAAAGCTCTTTAAATTCTAAACTTAACTGTATAAAAAAAAACTCATCTTGCTTTTACATTTTTCTAATAGTGACTATGTGACTATATTAGCATAATTAGTCTGACCACGTAATAATTACAATTCAAGCACAACAGGAAAAAGTGAAGAAAGTAGTAAAAACAAGAAAATGAGCAGCATCTATGTGGCTTTCAATGATATTAGAGACTGAAAAGCTGAGAGCAGAAAATATATCACTTTGTCTAAAGTGGCATAATGTTCAGACTTTGGTCTTTATTTGCTTGATTATTTTGCTTCTGTATTCAGTTGTGCTTTTAAAGTTTTGATTAAAATGTTAAACATGAACAAAAAAAAGCATTAAAATAAAGAAAAAAATGAATAAGAATTGCTGAGTAACACAAAAACAATTCACAATTGCTAAATTAAGTGAAAACAAAAGTTCCCAGTTATTCCATATGAAGCTAAATTTAGGACCCAGAAGAGCCAGCTCGTCTGATGGATCCATGAAAAATGATCAATGAAACAAATCAGTACTAGTAGAAACTTTCGGTAACTTAGTGAATCTACCAGCCTCATAGGCTGGTCCTGCCTTCTTGTCTCCTTCCTCGCCTTGTGACATCTAACTGAACAGTTTGAGGTAGTATTAGTTAGAGAAAAGAAGAATGTATGTGGGCTGTACGATGGTGTGGGGGTCAGCTCTGTCTCCTCACAGCAGGGAGGTTGCTGGTTTGAACTTCAACTGGTTCTTTGTGTGGAGTATGAATGTTCTCCCTGTGTACGTCTGGGTTCTTTCTGGGTTCTTTCTGGGTTCCTCTCAGTGTCCAACAACATGTATGTAAGGTGACTGATGTTTCTGCAATGACTTTAGGAGTAACTGTAAGTGGTTGTCTCTGTGATGAATGGTGACCCTGGACTGGAAGAACCAGGTAAAGGAAACAGATGGGCTTATTCCTGGCTTATACATACACATCTGTGCATATGCAGGGTTCATAAGTAAGGGCCCCGAATACCTGGAATGTCCTTTTTGTAAACAACACACCCAAACGATGTGTAGGGGAGGAAACAGGAGGTATATCTACAAACCTCATAAGAAATTCTGAAATAACCAGCAACACAGTAAGTTTGCACTTTTGGGTTATTGAGGAGGATTTTCTCACAATGTGCTGCCTGAAAATCTGATGTAGCTGTATTAACAAAAGTGTGCATACAAAAACTTCTGTTCATTTTTACTTATTCAGTCTTGATTCAGTTGTTACTCTGGAAGTTTGAGCATCAACGCGGCTTCTTTTTCTGGGATCTGCTGAGTTTGTACAAAGATTTCTGGATGCAGAATGTTCACACTGGATTTTCCTTCCTCTCAGAAACTGAAGGATGTGGAGTCCATCATCAAGATTGTGGAGCTGAACGGAGACGACCTCGTGAAGGACTACTCTGATGACATCGAACGAATGTTGGGAAGTAAGATGAAGTCTGTAAAGGTGAGGACCAAGAAGTTGGTGTTTCAGGTTTGACATGACTACAACCACTACTCGTCAACAACCTAGATGCTGTTGATTTTTCCTCGAGGGGTTAACAGATCAGGACATCGCTGTGTCTCTTTAAGGATGTAAACTATGGTACCAAACATGGAAATAAACCAAACAGTAACTAAAGTGAAGTGAAACCTTTTGAAAACCAGGAGATATTAACAAAATACATCTTTAGACCTCTTCAGATGGCATATTCTAATCTTTCCTGAATCCTTGTTTAGGTTGTTTTTGTTTTGTTTTTCATATGTTAGCGGTTAGCAGAATCCGCAGAGGATGCTGACCTGTACCATGAATTCAACGCTACGTTACAGGTAAGGACGCCACATGGACAGTAAAACTTGGGCAAAAGATAAATTATTATTTTACAGGATGATCAGGATGATTCATTCCATCTTCTCCGCCAGTCCGTGAGCATCTCAGCCTGTGCTGTTGGGTGAATGCTAGCTAGCATGCTAATTTTGCGGGTCAGAGGCTGGGCTGGTTTGCAGTTGATGCTGTAACAGATTGAAGCTTTAAAGCTTCAGCCGACACTTGAAATTAGATTAAACCAAGCTTTGCTTTCCTCTGAGGAAACTCGGTCAACCCCACAGAAAAGCTTCACACACTAGTTAAATACAGCAGCATAAAAAAAGTCTTGTCAGCAGTTTAAAGGGGGAGGAAAACTGTGGAGAGGATGGCAGGAGGTAAACTTTAGACATTTTAACAGGACCTTCAGTTTCTTATTTTAGATAAAAATCTCTCTGCATATGCCCTGTGAGCATCTTACTTTTCCTGAGTTTACTTTTTGAAAACATAGACAAAACCTCCTGAAACCAAAGGAGTGGTTAGACCAGGGCTATTCAACCGGCCCCCTGCCCATCTACTACATATTAGTAAACTAATAATTTACTAGGAGCAACTAAACTGTAAGTGCTGCTGCTTACTGCTGAAGCAAGGCCAAAAACACCCTTTTCTTATGAAAATCTGACATTCAAAAAAGAAGTTGATTGCAAAAAATATAAAATTTAATAACAACTGGACTGATACACAGTTATACCAGAGAGGCTAATCGTGAGGTTCTCAGGTGATTCCCGGTGGGAACTCTATTTAAATGAATAAATAAATAAAGGGTAAGTAAGAACGGGCCTACGCTTTGATCTATCTCTATATGTGGATCAGTACTGAAATATTTATTGTTCCTATACCAACATTTATATTACTAAAGTTTCAGGATAGGTAGGAACTAATTTTTCTTCCGCCTTCCGCATGTGAACCAAGGCGCAGCGTCAGTCCAACGCGCAGTGAGGAGTGTGTGATTTACGTCTGCCTGCTGTAGATTTAAGTTTCTGTGCTGATGTTTCCCTGGAATCTTAAAACAAATTTGTTCAAATGTGCAGTAATAAATATGGTTATGTAAGTAATCTGATAAATAAATACTTATTTAATAATGCCCACATCAAAATGCTGAGGGCAATCTCAGCATCTGCTCAATGAATAAATAATATAATCAGCAGAGATACTTGACCTGTACTGGTGCTTTTTGTTAATTGTACATAAAAATAAGTGGAGGAGGGGGTAGAGGAGAATGTGCAGCAAATCCAAAAATTTGACCCATGAGAAAATGTATTTGAAAAGCCCAGTAGAAGGTAGGGTAGGTAGGTAGAAGGTTAGACCTTCTGCTTTTTAAATAACTGACTTTGTCCTTATGTTCAGAGATGTTTGGGTACTTAGTGATGAAACTGTTGATGTGGATTGTTTTGACGTGTGCACCAGATTTTAATAATAAAAATAATAAAACTTTCGTTTGCATGCAGATTTGTGTATGAATGAATGTCTGATACCTTATTTTGAAAAACAAGAAACCAGATACAAACTGGAAGTAGCACCATAAGATGCTACTGTACCAATCTGATTAATTTGGGCCATAGTTCTAGCTGTATGGGGTAAGATAACTGTAAAATAAGACCAGTGGTTCATGAAAGTGTAAATTCTGTTCTGAGAAAAATCCGATCTAAAATATTTAGTCTGTAAGGTTCAAAATGTTAAAGCTAACATTTCTGGTTCTTTCTGAAGATGAGCCGACAGTCGAATCAACTGTCAGAAATACATCACAGACATCACGCAGGAGAAGACTAATCCACAAATTAATTTACAAACTGATAGTGTGACTAAAAACTGTTTAAGTTAATGACACCAAGCTGATGGAGAAAGTAACACGAACACAGAATGACATCACATAGCGGTAAACAGATGATGGATCTAGTTTATTAAAATCTAAGATGAAGTCTCAAATGAGACAGTTTAGAAAGGAAGTCAGCAAATATGATCAGGAAAAAGCTAATATATTAGCTAAAATACAGTAAAATGTAGCTTAATTCAACTATATTGAAACTCAGATGGTATATGGACCATCCTCGCTGACATCACACTGTTTATTTACGCCACCACGTCGGGTGGTAAAGCTAGCTGGAACACCCGCTATGGAGCAACTGTGGTGCACGGTTCTGCAATGGCGTGACACGTGTGTGAGGTCACTTCCGGTCTGAAGATGTTTTGTGTGTGTGGCCATGAGGCTGAATAAAGTTAGTTGACTACAGCGCTGTGATCATCAGGGATGGCGCTAGTGGACTTCACACTTTCCAGACCAGCTAAGCACTTATGTGGTCAAGTCAGACAGCAATATTTACAGAAAGTACATCTACAGTCGGATCAGAACTGTAACTCAAAGACATTATGAGCATGCTAAAAACATGTAAACATGGCTATTGATAGAAGATAAACGCTTCCTTTATGACTTCTATGTAGAACGAAGAAACCAGAAAAATACCTTCAGGTTTGTCATTTAATAAACCAACTGACTTAATGAACCTCACAAAGTACACATTAAAGACTTTAAACCAGATTTTACTCAGAACAGAATTTATCATTTTTATTAATGTACAACTTTAGATAAATAAGCAACTTTAGTTGTTGTACACATGTTGATTGATAGTTATCGTACCTCATGTAACTGCACCTAACCAACACAATAAGAAGAAGTCAAAGTTACAACTTTCTCTCTCCAATGGAGGCGTGAATAGTCCACTCCGGATACTGAGTAAGTCACCTGAACTGGTTTTATGCAATGCTCTGTGAACGGCAGAAGTCCCATTCACCCATTTACAGCCATTCCTACGGCTCTTAACGTGGTCATCCGTGAGCAGATTTCTCTATCACACAGTCTATCACTTCACCTCAGGGCCCACAGCAACCTGCCATGGCAAGGTTTTCATTGGCTGCTCTAGTGTTTTGAATAACTAAAAGAAGAAAAGAAAAAAAGTGTGTTTTCTCAGTTTAGACCCTTAAAGTGCAGAAAAGTAATTTCCACATGCTGTCTCAGTTTGATTACTACAACTCCATGCTGATCAACACGGTGGATGAAGATGGAAACAACATAGAGCTGGGAGGAGAGTTTCCCCTCGAAGAGAACGAGCATTTCAACAAACTGCCTGTGAACACGCAGCAGAGCAACATTCAGGTTCCCACCAACGTCTACAACAAAGGTTAGAGGTGGTTTACATCCCAGAACACTGCTGCTAGCCAAGTTCTGCAGAGTTGTAATTCAGGAGATTTTCGTCTTCTGTGCAGATCCAAACATTCTCAACGCCATCTACAACTCAGAGGCTTTAAATGACGTCTTCATCGGTAACTTCCAGAAGGATCCTACGCTCACCTGGCAGTACTTTGGCAGTTCCTACGGCTTCTTCAGGATCTACCCTGGTAGGTTGTAACGCTCCAGCTGTGTCCACCATGCTTTTTTGTATTTCTAATTCCCAACATCTGTATTCTGTTGAATAACCAGTTCGATGGATTGATCTATTAATTTTGCATGTTTTGCATGTTAATTCTACATGAACTGTTAGGGAATATTATCTGCGTGTGAACGGACTCCCTGTGTTTTCTGTAAGGTATTAAATGGACTCCAGACTCCAACGGTGTGGCAGCCTTTGACTGCAGGAACAGAAACTGGTGAGTTTGGTCCAAGTTCTCATGCTGCTTTAAAATTAAATAGTTGATACTATCTAAACAGGACTGTTTGAATAAAAAACATCCCGGTATGAATGTTTTCTGATTCACAGAATCAGACAGGAAAGGAAAGGTAGAAAGGAAATTACAGCGGAAACAAAAGGAAAAATATTAAAATAACTAATGCAGTAGTTCCAGCTTCTGTAGTGAATGTCTGTAAAAGATTCTGGTAAAATGAAGCTGGAGTATGCAGTGACAAACAGATAAAAATGTGAGATGTCAGGTGATTTCCAGAGTTTAAATGTGAGTTCAGCTTTAGATTCATTAAAAAGTTGGTCTATGTAAAGCCACAGATCCACTTCCTTTATGTTTTAGATGTGTTCCTACTTCAATGCATCTGAGTTAGATTACTGAACGTCCTCATCAAGTTCTTTTCAAAGTCTGTTAACAAGCCATTAATTTCATTCAGGTTCCCTTTAAAACATGCAGGGCAGTGGGTCCTGAGAACTAGGATTGAGAAACACTGTCCTAGGTTATCCAGGAAAGATTTAATCTCTGAATCAGAGCGTTACCCTTCAGCTCAATCCCTAATATTTGCAGCTATCTGCTACTTCAGACCAGCTTCTACACGGCCAAGCAGATGAAAACATAGAAAATCTCGGAAGTCTAGAACCCCTTGGTGTGTGAATGGAGGGAAGCAGTTGGGATTAAGACCCTATCCACATGGGGACAAGTATAGGGGGTTCTGGTACAGGTGTCCATTGTTGGAATGCTTCATCCACACAAAAACGGCATTTCTTGAGTCAAAAACCGTTGCTCTTCTGAAATGGTTCCCAAAGTCAATAAATATCTCTGCAAACATCATTTTCTATACAACCTAAAGCATTTCTTTTTACAGTCCATTGACTCACCTGCCCCAGAGCCCTTTTACTCTGGCTGCAATGTTCCCACAAGGGCTGTGTTACATGCTGTGTTTCAATAAAGTTAAGAGCAAAAAACAAAGGAAAAAAATGCTTGACAACGTCATCAAGCTTTAGAAAGTGATGAATACCACAACAGAAAAAAAGAAAGTTGAGCTGGACGTGGTGTTAATGTCAATCTTTTCAGCTACAACTGAAGAAGTGTACCAAGTACAGCCTCCGCTCCCATTTATCAACATCGTCTTAATACGCTCAGAAGAAATTTGCAAGATGTTGGTGTTTTCTTCTGGAATGAAGTCCTCCCACTTTGGTTCTGGTTAAACTGGTGTGAACGCGGGCCAGTTCCGTGTCTTCATCCCAGTTTTTGCTGTATTTGTGAGCCAGTGTTGTGGTGTCACTTACAGGCCTGGCATTCATAATACAGCATTTTACCTGGAATTGTGTGGATGCACATCTTTCTGGAAAAGCTTCTTCTTCATGAATGAATTGTTTCCTCTCTGTGTGGATGTAGCCTAAGACTCTTCATGACTCCTGCATTGCATTTACCTCTGGAAGTAAGACTTTAGGTCTTTTTATACCACTGTTGCTGTGTGTTTGGTGTAAACACACCACTCTATCATGGCCTAGATTCTTCCTAGGATCCCAGTCTATGTCATCTTCATCAGAAAGATTTATAAGACTCCAAGCAGCTACGGCTTTTATCGCCCCTTGAGCTTTGATTTTGTCCTAACATCACTGGCTAGTGAAGGACCCTACCCAACTGAAGGAAAGTGATTTCCAAACCTTTGACCAAGTGATCACTGAAAACTCTGACATGATGTGACTTCTTTTGATCCCAGCCAGATGTCTTCAGGTCTTTTCATTACCATCACATTATACATTACATTACACATATACATTACACATTACTATCACGTGGTAATGTGATTTGTTTCATGTTTTTACATTAAAACTATCAAATTATAATGTGATAAGGTTCCGTGTTTTTCCTTCTTTAGGTGACAACTTCACACTAAATATAGAAGTGCATCAGTACAGTGCTAATCAGATAAGAAGTTTCTAATAAAAACTTTATTTAAGGTGTTGAAGGTTACATTTATAGTAAAGAAAATACCTACACATTTGCATTCCTTGGCTTATTTTTCAGTGCATCCTTGAATTTGTGTTATATAAAATTACATTCATTACAATCATTTCCACCTAAATCAGATTCTTTAGTGAGAAAGAATGTAAATATCCTGGGTCAAGTTAATGTATTTGCATTATTGTTAAGTTAATTATATTTAAAAAGGAATATCCCTTTAAATGCTGTGAAGTCCATTTTCAATACGTTAATCCCTGAACTCCCTGTTTTCACTATTAAGATGATGATGGTCTAAGAAGGAAGAGTTGGCATGTTGACGTCAGAGTTTCAAGGCTTCTCTTTTTTAACATACCACTTTTATTTAGAAAGCCCTTTACAACAACCACAGCTGAATGAAAGCGCCACACTTAACTCAGTACTAAACCCTATAAGAAACTACAGTTGGAAAAGAAGTTTACATACAGTGTAAAAAAGACACATAAACCTTTTTTTTTTCCTCACTGTCAGATATTTAATCAGAATAAATCTCTCCTGTTTTAGGTCAGTTAAGATTACCAAAATTATTTCCATTTGATAAATGGGAGAATGAATATTTCACTGAAGCTTTTACTATCTTCAAAGTCAGAAGTGTTCATATATTTCCTTAGATTTTGGTAGCATTGCCTTTACATTTTGGGTATCCTTCCACTAACGTCTCACAAGTGTTTGCTAGGGTCCTGGCCGGTTCCCACTCACAGAACTGCTGTAGCTGAGTCAGGTTTGTAGGCCGCTTTGCTTGCACATGTCTTTTCAATTCTGCCCACAAATTTTCTGTGTAGTTGAGATCAGGGGTTTGTGATGGCCACTCTAAAACATTGACTTTGTCGTCTTCAAGCCACTTTGTGAGTGTTTTGGCTGTATGCTCAGGGTCATTGTCCATTTGTGTCCTGGCTGATGGGTTGAGATGATACTTCAGTATTTCCAAATAATGTTCTTTCTTAACGATGCCATCTATTTTATAAAGTGCACCAGTTCATCCTGCAGCAAAACAGCCCCACAACATAATGCTGCCACCACCATACTTCACAATTGTAATAGTGTTTTCAGGTTTACAAGCTTCCCCCTTTTTTCCTCCAAATGCAAAAGCTAACTCCTGCTACTAGGGCCTACAATGGCTAAACAGCCCTGTGCTAAGGCCGTAAAAGAGATTGCTGCTCTGGAGGGCTGCAGAGGAATACAGAAGTCCAGGCCTGGAGGACCTATGAATCAGAGAAAGTTTAATTAATTTGAATGAGAAGAGGGATCATGTGTCACAAGAAGCAAGCCACACATACCAATCAGGCAATACGTGTAAGCTCCGGGGAGGGTCAAACAGCTCAAGTCTATCCAGTTAGCCTGCTCCTAGGAGCAAATGCAGTTATCACCACCGGTAAGTCCTGCTAAAGATAGAGGTACATACCAGCAGGGATACACAGGTCTCCCAGGGACAGCCTGTTCCAAAACAAGCTAAAAAAAAAAAGAAGAAGAGACAGCCACAATAACACAACTGCACTACAGGCCTAAAGAAAGAGCACACTGCAAAGCAACAGCAGACCATACATGCAGCTCTGTCAGGGGACAGGCAACCAGGAAGTAGGCGGAGACGGTGGAGTGAAGCTTGCAGCAGCAGCACTATAGGCTGGCAAGCTTGAATTGGCTGTCATGCCATTAAAAAGTTCTGTTAGCTACATTTAACCAAAGAAAGGTATAAAATATTCCTCTTGCTACGTGACCAATGATATTTATTCAGATTAGTAAATATGAGTTTAATATTATCTACAGTTTATACAAAGACTCGCTGTGTTAGATTTAAATTCAGTTCAGATCACTTCAGTTTAACAGGTTTTATTGGTATAAAAAACGTACATTTAAATGTGTCATTCTTCCTCTGAACACATTCAGCTAAGCCAGTCTGAACGTAAAACTCAAAATTCCTGACATCTTTTATGTCTCTTTCTGGAGATATCACTCCCCAGCAGTGTCCTGAGGCAGAGAAATCACACTATGCAGCTTATTTCTTCTGTGTCGCCATGTGGCGTTGCAGCCAAGTTTTCCTTTTGTATGCTTGCAAGCAGTTATAAACACACTGGCTGTTTTCAAGCATGGCTGATTCATAAAAAAATAAAAAATAAAAAACCAAGAAGTCATTATTGAATGAGAGAAGAAAAGAGAGGGAATGGGGCAAAGCAAGAGATAAGACAAGAATCGAGATAAAATGGTCTTTTTCCTGGCTGGAGAAATTTAACCTTACAGGTGGGATGCAGGAAAGATGCTTTGTGCTCCCTTGCGTACATAATAGGTACGTACATTTCAAGCGTTCCTTTACGTCCCCCCCTTATACTTCCGTTCATCTTTTACGTGTCCACGGTTATGAAGTCAATTCATTCACAGCAGTGCTGAGTTAACGGTTCACCTTCTGACTAGTTTCAGACACCAGTTGGTGGCGGTAATCCACCGCGATAATGTTGTTGGCAATCGCCCCAAACGCCTTCAACACTCACACAGAACCTTCTTAAAAACTCTCACCATCTCTACAGTTGTCGTTGTCTTCTTCTTCCTCTTCCACCTCTTGTTTCTCTTCCGGTTTGTTCCTTTTGCTGGTTGCATGTTGGCTATTCTAATCAACAGTGACCCTGCGTTTTCTGGTGGTATTGCTGAGTTTACTATGTCAAGCAACAAATCTGCAAGACCCCTGAGAACGCAACAATTATGCATGTAATCGATGCAGGAGACGAAGGAAAGGGTCCGTCTGTCTGCATATCCATCTTCTATATTGAGCAAAAATGTGTCAGGGAGAAAATCTGCAACGTTCTGTAGTGTTTCAGGTGTGTTGTGAGCTTTCTAAGGTTCATACTAAGAAAAACACGAGAGAAAAATGTTCCTTTGCATTTACTGTGCTGATTTAAACTCTTTACGCATGGTGATGCTTTTCATTGTCTGGTTCCTATTTTATTTGGCTTTACTTCTAGTAGCACCTTTGAAAGCATCTTGATTATGTTGCTGCTATATAAAAAGTGTAGCCCCCAATTTTAGTTTATTTTATTTACTTATATTTATGTTGCACCTTGAACATGTTGCTTCCATGACAACTCATCTTCCCCACAGGATCAAAAAAGTATTCTCATTCTGATTCAGTTATAACACCATTATCTTTTAATGTTGTACCAATAGTGAAATGCTCAAAACTTTAAACAATAATGAGATAACACTTACTGTTGGCATTACATACCCAAACCAAGTGGCACAGATCAGGCTGGTTTATTTCCACAAATTTTAAAAATAGTCCTTTATAGGCACAGAAAAATTTACTCTAACAAATGGTAGAGCAGGACCTTAAAGCGTTAGGGTGGATGCAGCATCCTGTATCTTTATATCACAGTGCATTTGTATTTTATTTTCTATACTCAAAAATTATACTGAAAAGTGGGGCGGCAGCAGGTTACACATGAAATGTTGTGTCAGTATTATGTCTGGGGAAATTATTTACATCCATCAGACAGGAGATCAGACTGTAAGAGGTTCAGGAAGAAAACATGAAAAATAAGATTGTTCTTCAGCCTGAGTCTGGAGTCCCTGTATGTCAGACTTAAAGTCACCACCTCTGCTGTTCTGGACGTTTAAACTCACATTAGCATAATTTCTCTGTTTCTGTGTCTGATGGAGGTTTGACAATAGCTGGTTTGCTTACTGAGTTTGGTTTATTAAACTAATAACACCAGCTGTGGTGTTCTTGAGGTGGTGCTGTGTGGGTTGCCAAGTTTATCACTTTTATAATAGCAGCAGCAAGTACAGGGCAACATAAGATCCTGACTGTGAATAACTACAGTATCTGCTCATCATCAGAACTAAACAGCAGGAAGGCTGTATTACATTTGTGATTACAAGAAAAAAGTTTATTTTAAAATGTTGCTGTGACCATTCTCTCTTTGTTAATCCCATCAGCGTTTCATTAAAAATAACTTCCTGTGCCTGGAAGTAATCCAGCCATTAATTAGCCATAAAGCAAGTGTGCATAATAATTGAACACTTGCTTTTTGGGAGTAAGGAGGTCTCCAAAATCACCAACACATGAAGAGTTATCATCTTCAGGAATGAAATCCACATATTCTTTAACGTTTGGATTCTTTGTTGTAAGGTGGTGCTGTGATGTTTCCACTCAACTCTATAAATACGCTATAAAGCAAAAATGATTGCTGTCCAACACAAAAGAAAATCCCATTGAATTAGTCCCTCCTCAGCAGTTCTACCTCAGCCAGGCGGAGTCCTGATCCTCTGTAAAAGAAGATAAGCTGTTCCTTAGCCAGGTCAATGCAGCCCACATGGCACCATATGTGACTGTTCATGCATTTCTAAATAATACCACAGACATGCACGTCCCTGAACACATCGTCATGGAGCATTACC
This sequence comes from Melanotaenia parkinsoni, assembly GCA_036919975.1. Taxonomy (NCBI): domain Eukaryota; kingdom Metazoa; phylum Chordata; class Actinopteri; order Atheriniformes; family Melanotaeniidae; genus Melanotaenia; species Melanotaenia parkinsoni. Next base: position 1,635,217 of record JBAFTA010000011.1, on the reverse strand, counting down.
GCAGCTGAGCTGCTAAAGCTGCAACAAGCATCTGCAGTTAGTTTAAGACTGATGACAGGTTGTAATACAGGTATAATAGGTAATAATATGTGTAAAATAACTAATATATGCAAATCTGAATGGTCTGAGACTCTTTCACTGCCTTTGTGCAGGTACATCCAGGCAGCTACGTCACCGAAGGACATCATCATCATGGTGGACATCAGTGGGAGCATGAAGGGCTTGAAGATGACTATTGCTAAACACACCATCAACACCATCCTGGACACACTGGGAGAGAACGACTTTGTTAACGTCATTGCTGTGAGACTCATTACCTGAAAAAGTCCTTCATCAGAAAAACAGTCGTATTTTATTTCTTAGAACATCATTTAAATGGAAAAAAGTTTTCTTTGGCCAGACGTGAGACGAGATCATTACAGATCCATGAAGCTCCAAGGAGCCGCTGGGTTCAGCGTTTTATTTCATCATGTTTTATAATTCTCACAGATAAACGCCGTTGGGCTTTCAACCATTCCTCACATGGTATCACATAGCTAAAGCTAACCCTCTTTAATCAGCCCAGTTAAATTTATCTGGTTAAACCAACCCACACTGAAATCCGTAACTATCTTTCCCAGTATTTTGATTTCTCACAGTAAGTCAGGTTGTTGGTACGAAAACTTTTAAAGTTGTGAACTACAAGAAAGGCATCCAGAGCAGGTTTGGTTTCTATCAGGACATGTAAAACCAGTGCCTACTGTATGGCCAGTATGTAGTTTCAATACATGTGCTTCTGAAAGTGGAGTGTGTACACATTAAACACCATGCACACGCCCTTCAAACACATCCCTGAACTGCTGAAGCAATCTCCAGAATGTCCGAGATATGCAGGTGTGAAAGGAACAAATAAAGGAACAAATGAAAAACTCCCACAAGCCGCAGACATGTGTAACATGTAGAGTTAATCTATGGAAAGACTTTTTATTCAAAATTAAATAAATAGAAAAATAACTAAATTATTGAATATATAAATATATATATATA
>JBAFTA010000011.1:1597732-1611780 GCA_036919975.1 Melanotaenia parkinsoni | reverse complement strand
GGAGTCCAGTGGACTCATCGTCATGTTCTAGAAAGCAGGTGGAGATGATCTGAGCTTTGTGACATGGTGCATTATCCACCAGACGTTCTGGTCCAGACAACTGCTGCTCGCTGGATGTTTTCTCTTCTTCAGACCATCTCTGTAAACCCTAGAGATGGTTGTGGGTGAAAATCCCAGTAAATACTCAGACCAACAACCATGCCACATTCAAAGTCACTTTAAACCCACTTTCTTCCTCATTCTGATGCTCAGTTTGAACTTCAGGAAGCCATCTTGACCATGTTTATGTGACTAAATGTACTGAGTTGCTGCCATGTGATTGGCTGATTAAAAAATTGTGTTAAGAAGCAGGTGAACAGACAGACCAGATATGGTGAATTTCTGATGCTTGTAAGATTATCAGCAGAACATGCAGTGGATGTTTATTATTTATACATTTTTACTAATTTAAACATATGCTGGCATTTCCAAAGGAGACCTCTTTCAAAAAACATAGATGAGTTAATGTGTTGGATTATCTGGTCTGTGTTTATATCGATGGCTGAATCCTTCATCCTGTGAACTTCTATTGGGTTTTGTGCTTAGATAAATATCTTTGTAGCAAGAAAAAAATGCCATTTAGATAAATAGAGTTTATTATCTTCAGCTTGATTAACAGTCCTCCAGATGACTTTGAGACAGTGCTTGATGTGCTTATCAAAGAACATAAATTCAGACACATATCTGTAGTCGGGGCTTGAATGATGAGGATGTGGACAATGCGCCACACTGGGCGTGTTTTATGTTGGCCTTTAGGATTTGTGCTGGTTAGAAGCGGGTGTAGCTAAAAGCTTGCCCTCTAGGTGGCAGTAGAAGTCTAGTATTGTTTAAATGCAGCTAATCTGGCATTACTCTGAGCAGCAGCCTGTTCATCTGAAGGAATTCAACAGGGCATCAAACAAAGGAACAAAGAATTACTTTAAAAGTTGACAAATATTAAATACACACATCTGACAGAGCGAAAAAGAAATCTATGGAACAAACAGAGAATCTGACAGACGTTGCTACTTTTGGAGCTTGTGCCTTTTTGTGCTCAGATGCAAAGACAGGCAACCTGAACAAAAATGTACTTTCACATTTCTAAGAAATAAGAACACAACTGAAGAAGCTGTAATGTGCAGAATTGGCAAAACAGCAACTTCTAAAGAGTTTAAAAGTTGGCTGAGAGATGCAGCGCAGGGAACAAGGATTCACAGAGCATCCACACAAAGAAGAGCTGCAGCATTCAGCCTCACTGGGCCCAGTCCAGCAGTTCATCAGAAGTGAGCTGCAGATGTTGTCTCAGCAGCGAAGCAGAAGCAGTCAGAACATCTGGGAAGGATGCATCATCAGCGTGCACGTGTGTCAGAAGCTGCTGATTCTATACCCATGCACGAAGTCGCAGGTCTCTTTGGGTGGCGACTCTGGCGTGTCAGGAGACGACATCTGCCCGTCCTCCAGGTCCGTCTCAGCAGCAGACTCGGCCATCAGAGGCTGCCCACGGCTCTTCATCTCTTTCTGGTACCGTGCCATCAGCGAGGCATACACGCAGCCGTAAGTTGCTGCGACCACCATCATGATGCACACCGTGCCACATACCACTCCCGCCACGATCTGCGTGCCATGTGCCCGCCGCACACTAACAGGCCTGTAGCGCTGGCGAATGCACTCGTCTGAGCTGCTGACCCGGCCAGGTGGGCAGGGGGGCCTGGTGGCGTGATCTGACGCCCCCTCCTTGGTGGGGCTCTGCAGGCAGTAGCTGAACATCTCTGCTGGCACACTGCGGATATCCCTGCCCTTCAAATCTCTGGGGAGGCTGCACTGCATCACATCTACCAGCCCACCTATAAAAGAGTCAGAGATGGGGGGACAAAAGAGAGCAGGAAAGAGAAATAAAATTAGGAGAGACAAGGGAAGAGATAGAGATAATTTTATGTCTTTTCACAGCATACGTCCATTCTGCCAGCGGGAGATTAACCTTTAAAACTCCAAGCCATCTTTTTGCTATTTTTGGTTCACCTCAACCCTGCTAATCACAGTCAACAACCAGACATTATTTTTCCAGGACTCAGCTGTCAGATTGTGAGGCTAAAATGATGTAAAATGAATGTATCAATAGATAAACCATAAAGTCCAACCAAAACAGCACACAGATCAACAGAGACCAAGCCTTTTCTCTTCTGTATGTCATTATAAATCATTATTATCAAAAATATTGGCATTGAAATAAACACACAAGAGAATCTATATACGTATTTATACCTTTTTTCTCCAGCTGGTTCTTTATTCCAAGTATTTATGCTACTATTTATCTACAATCTTCACAAAACCAACGCAGCTTGTTTTCAGTGCTAATGTACAAAAAGACGTCTTCTTATCTTTATTCCAACCATAGAGGACCATTATTTTTGTTCTTTTCAGACAAACAATGTTTCTGCTCACTTGTTGATCTTTGGCTGTTTCTGATTGGACATTACCGTCAATTTAAGCTCTCTGATTGGTGGAAAGTTTGACAGGAAGTGGCTTCATCATAATTTCCAAGTCAAAATAGAGGTCTTTTGGGAACGTACAGAAGTTATGATAGTGATCTTTTTTATTATGAAAATGTTATAAGTAATGGTTTTATCATATATCACTCATGGATTTACCATATAGAGTCTCTGAATAAATATAAATGTTAGGGAAACTTTTGTAGATCACCTAAAGGGTAAACTATCCATCACAATTTACCCCAGAGTTACACACTACCTCCTCCTTCCTGGGAAATGTTTGATGTTGCGCTGTTGTGATAGTGCTCAGTGGTGCAGAAGATCTAGTGGAGTTTTAAGGGTTAATTGCTTTAATAATACAGTTTTTGAACCACAGACTCAAGATTGTCAGCTCTGCTCACCCCTGTAAATCATCCACTCCATCCAGTGCTTGAAGTCCCTCAGTTTGCAGTTACACTCCCAGGGATTTCCCACCAGCCTCAGCTGCTGCAGCCCCACCAGGGGCTCGAATGTAGCTCTTTCCAGGGCTGCCAACCGATTGCTGGCTAGGGACAGCCAAGTGAGTCTCCGAAGCCCATCCAGCAGGCCCTTAGGCAGCCACAGGAGACCATTGGAGGACAGGTCAAGCCCCTGCAGCTGCCACAGCCCGTTAAAAACCTCCCTATTTAATCCGACACTCCCCTGACTTCCATTCAGGCCCTGGACAATCGGTGAGCTGCTGTTGAGGTCAGTTTTTGCCAGTTGTACACCGAGGTAGTTGGAAGAGAGATTTAACCAGTGAAGGCTGCTCAGGCCTAAAAAAGCTCCAGGCTGAAAGCTGTAAAAGTGATTCTGGGAGAGATCCAGGAGCTCCAGGCTGCTGAGGTTGAACATATCAATCTTGGCCAGGGAGGAGAGATTGTTCTGGGAAAGACGGAGAACCAGAGCGTCCTGGCCCAGCAGCTCAAGGACGGGGGTCAGAGAAAGGAGGCCAACAGCAGAGCAGTCGGTCGTGTTACCATAGCAGGAGCAGACATTCGGACAGCCGCCAGCTGAGCCCAGAAGGCCCAACAGGACCAGGACCAAACTGGCAGAGGCCATGCAGACTGAAGGAGACATGAGAAAGAAACAGATTCATCATTTAAACAAAATCCTGCCGTTTGCAGCATGTTTGGTCTGTGATCCTGAACTCTGTTTTTCATTGTCAAATCATTAACCAAATGTTTTGATCTGATGGCTTAAAGGCTTCATTTATACATGCACTGACAGATCTCCAGCTGTTCTGAAGATTTTTCTGCTCAACTCGCTGATCTTGGGAACGGAGAAGCTCTGATTACTCAGTGATGGGGAACATTTAGAAGTAAAACATAACTTTATTTAAAAAGAGTTCTTCATGATGTGCTTCCTCAACATCAGTGGATTATGTAAGGAAGCCTCCCTGTAGATGCATCTCTCTGAGACACTGAGCATAAATAAGAACAGCACGGTAGTTGGATTTCTGCTGGGTGAAGGATAAATGGGTGGAGACTCACCCAGACTCTCGAGATGCTTTGGTCCATGCTGGTCACAGTTCTTCATGTCTGGACATCAACTCTGCTTTAACATGAGGCTGGCATCTGGAAAGTCTCGTCTTGTTCTGGGTCACATCCAGCTTCGGAGAGCATCCTAAACCACAGAAAAGGATGGAAAAGCTATTCAGCACCATGATTTATGGCTGCTGATTCCAGATCTAGGAAATTCATTTCAAAGGCATCGAATGGTAGATTTTCACAAAGAGAGTTCTTAGAATGAAGCTAACAAGTGTTTGGTAGATTATTTCTTTGTTAGTTATCAACACTTCTTGATAATAAATCTCATACTGTTGGAAAGGAGCTATGGAGCCACATTTGTAAGGACAATGCATTTTGGGGTGAGCAGCAACAGTTCGGTACCTCCTCTTCATGCTGGTCACCAGTTTGGTTACACACTGCTGTGGCATGGCATCCCATTCTTCAACCAGTATCCAGCCAATGCGGCTGTGTTGGTCATGCCAACAGCTGATCCCACAAGCGTTTAATGGGGTTTAGATAAGGACTGCAGACAGGTCATCCATCCTCTGTAGGTAGCTGAATCAGTTTATTTGAATTTAACTTTATTTATTTGACATACACAACAATACACTGATCTAAAAGGGAAATATATTTTGTTTCAGGCTCTAGCAAGTCCCTGCGGTCCCTGGCCGGGTAGAAGTTAAAGCACTCAGTAAAAAGGAACAAATTATCTATTAAAACATACGCAGACATTTCCACACAACAGTTCATTAGCGCGAACAGGTTGGATAAAAGCCAATCTTTGGTTGGGCATGAAAGCATCTTAAAGTTTGTGCTCATGATTAATTCAGTTGGAAAATTGATCCACAGACTTGTGGCTGTATAAGTGATGGAAGACTGGCCAAATGTGGTTTTACGTCTGGGAACACCACATTTGCCTCTTGCCGTTGACGGTGTCGTCCTTGAGGTTTTCTCTGATGTAAGAATTAGGAGCAGCAGAGCTCTGAATTACTTTAAATAGAAGGCAAACCTTGGAGTATTTGATGCTATAAACTGTTTTTTTTAGGATATTTCAATGGTGGTACAGTCAGTTTTTATTATGAAATGTGAGTGCTCGTGTGTGTGGTAGAGATTTACAATCCTGAGACCAACTCGTCACGTCAATCAAATTTTCAATCAAATTTTATTTGTATAGCCTTTACATTAGCAAAAGGTAGTCAAAGTGCTTTACAACAGACTCATAGAAAGTACATAAAAACTATGCATAGAACCATAAAATAATTTAAACAACATATAGAAACACAATTGGAAAGTGCTGCAGGGAATTAAGAGCCTTCCACAAATGAATAAAACGGACGAAATAAGAGTAACAAACTACACCTAAAAACAAGACTGCCCTAGTCAGAATTAAAAGCCAATCTAAAAAAGTGTGTATTTAACTTCGATTTGAAAAAGCCGAGATAAGCAATGATGCGAATGTGAGGGAGCAGCTTGTTCCGCAGTCCGAGAGCAGCAACCACAAAAGAACGTTCACTGCACTGTTTGTATGTCGACCGTTTAGCAGAAGCTTAGCCACCGAACGCAGGGCACTGCCAACATTACGGAGGCTTCAAATCTACCACAGGATCATATAAACGGTGCAGAGCAATCATGGTGTCAAGATACATGTTTGAAAAATCGCAAATCAAAGAATCTGTAATGTTTAAAATGATTTCATATTTTAGGTGGAAAAGCACTATATAAGTACAAGACCATTTACCAGAGGAACTGAATGTGGACCATATTAAATAAATGATAATGTAATATGTTAAATCATAATGATTTTAGGTTAGTACCAAACTACAAAGATTTATTGATTTTGTTGTGTGAGCTGTTGTCAGTAGCAGTAGTGCTTTGCTTTAAATAATTAGTAGTTCACATGATTAAACTGAACCATGAGAACATTTTGAGAAACTTTAATATTTAAAATGCACTTTTAATAAACATCAGCTCAATGTAAAAACCTGATGAGGGGCCAAACACTGACTCCTTGGTGTTGCTGTTGGAATTTCAGGTAAAAAACGACCTTTTTTTTTTTTTTACATATTTAGTTTTTTTTTTGGGGGGGGGGCACAGTTGAGGTTTGCTTAGGGCCCCACCTTACCTTCAACCGGCACTGTCTGCAGCTCCACGAGGACTCACTTTCATTTATTGCATTGGTACTATGTGAAACAAAAGAATTACTTCTGGACTTCGGGTTGGTACTGATCTCCTTCCTACAAGCCTTTTTCAATCTCCTGAGCAGAGCCTGATGTGGAAGGAAGAGGAAGAGGAGTTTTATGTGCCGATTAAAGAACATCTCCAGCCTCTCCCAGGCCCAGCTCGTGTTATAATTCTTGTTTATCCTCAGTCTGTTTCATTTCTTTTTTAAGATTAAAGAGAACATAGAAAGTGGAATAATCCTCTTGAGTTTTTCAGCAAGCAACATCAACAGAAATGTTAATGCCGACTTTTCCTCCTCTTAGCGCCCAGGCTGGCCATTGTTACAGCCCGTTTTTATTTCTGTTTGTTTTTAACTCATTTTCCTTCTCTCTGAGACCTTTAGCAGTTTTTGGATGTACAGATATGCAGTAGGAAGTGTGCAGGAGAGATAAAGCTGCAGACAAAAAGAAAACTGCCATCACTCTATCATCTGTCTGTAACTGCTGTAAAAAGCCGGAGAAGCGCGGCCTCAGGGTCTTTCTTTTGTTCCAGACCTTTCTTTTATCAGACTGGCACAAAGATGCCAGTCACTCGGCTGCTGACTGCATCGGGCAGGAAGAAGCCTTCAGGCCACAGCCGACTGTACAAAGCCAGAGAAACTGCAATGAGTGGGGGGGCATTTGAACTAACTGAGAGGAAAGTGGGACTCTTAAAGCACGTTTGACGTAATTTTGTACCATCAAGAGACTAAAGCTTACAAGTGCAAAGTTAGAGCCTCTGTCCTGAGGTTAGATGATTTCATTCAATGTCTGCAGCTCTTCTATTTTTTATTTCCCTAGATTTGACTGCATGTTTTAAACCTTTTGACAAAGGACAGATGTTCAAACTTGCCTCTTTTTTTAGTTCTATGTGTGTATGGGAAAAATTAAACAGCTGGTAAACAACTGGGGGCCACACTGGTTTCAGGATGAACTGGGCATTGATCAGCATGTGGAATATCATGTAGAGAGGATGCAGACAAAGCCTGCATGTCTGACAGAAAAAGGAGGATGGATTTATGTATGTGCATCTGATTGATTTGGGACCAACGTTGTGCCTCATGAAAACTTTCAAACACCAGGACCGGGGGCAGGGGGAGGGTCAACGTGTCATCTTCTGTTTATCAAGAGCTGAAGTTGCTCCTGGTTGCTTGTCGTTCATTTGTCCTCTTCTCTCTCCGTCCCACATGAAGTGTCTTTCTTTGGACTGGTGACATTTAAGGACTCCACTCAGAGTCCTGAGGCGGCTGATTGACGGTGGAGGATTATCTTTACCTCACAGCTGCACATTTATTTTAACAACTTAAAGAATAAGATGCTTTTGATGATTTGTGTTGGTAGACTGAGCCTCAAACTTTGGAGGGGTTGAAATTTCCCTCCAGCGCTACAGACACATTAGTTTTGGCATTTTCAGTAAATATCTTAACATCTTGAGGATGGATTAATACAGAATATTGTGCATCCTGCCCCCAGTTTGTAATCACTGAAGTTAGGATGCTGTTGTTGTGTGCACTTCTTGATCAAGTAAATCATGCCCTACCCTCTTCTCTGCTCTTATTACATGTTAACAAGTATTTTTCCTGTGAAGACCTGAGAGGAAGCCCGATCACTGAAGTTGTTACATGACATAAGGCATCTGCTTATATGCAACCAAGTATTTAAATCTATGAAATTCGAGTTTACCGGAGCTTCTGGTTTTCTTTTTGCATGTTAAATCCTCTTTCTTCTGCCCTACTTATCTTCTAAATGAAGTCCAGGGTTTGTTCAGTAATTACTGAAATGAGGAGACGTCAAATGAAGCGACTGAGACGTACAGTGTAATTACAGTGAACGTCTCAGTGGGTCTGCATGGAGAAATCTTGCTATCCTGCCCCGTGTGTCAGCCAGCCTGATTAGCAAAAAAAGTAAAAGTATATTATAGGTCCTCATTTCCATTAAAATCTGGCAACGCATGTTTTTACTTTTAATCCCAGAACATCATTCAGAATCCCGTTTCAACCTTCATGGGTTGCCTACATTTACTACACTTTCAGGTCATTTTAGGACGAAGAAAAAAGCTGATATAAAAACATTACAGAACAATTTTATTTTTACTTTTTTTTGGCTCAGAGCTTCAGTTCTAATCAATGCTACCAAATATGTAATGATTCAAATTATTTTAAACCTTTAAATAACAATTTGATTGCATAGTGTCACCATTGTATGACAACAAAAAAAACACATAGGAGTTATTTTCCATATCACACATTTTTAGGGGTCTTAAATGGACTTAAAATAAATAAATAAAAATTTATTTTAATCTTTAACTGAAATTCTAGTCCACCTAACATGTATTACAAGGAAATAATTGTTATTTGTACTTAAACTTACAATGAATGGTGACATGTGATCAAACTACATCAAACTGATGTTTGGGATGGATTTTATCATTCCTTAAAAAAAAAATAAAAAAAAAAAACAAAACTGTGAGTAAATCCCCTGTTAGAGAAAGTAAAGAGAAAATATCTTTGGGACTTCTCAGAGGCCATTAGAGCAGCTTGTCAAATGCGCCATCATCCAGCTTAGACGCTGGCCGCACAGTAGGGACGGGTCACGGATTAAAACCTCCAATCCCCCAGCAGGACCGGAGCCTGTTCAGGAGTCCAGATGGTGTCAGAACAACTGGCCCGCTCAGTACTCTGCTTTTACAGCCATACCAGCGCCACCATCTGCTGTTTTGTTTAGGTTTTTGTTTGCAGGACTGACGGGATCAGCAGTAAATGATGCAGACGGCCTTGTAAATGCTGAAGCTGCAGGAGGAGAAACGTGTGATGGCATGAAGCACTTTCTGCTCCATCATCAGGAACCATGCTGGGGCTCTGCTTCAGGGGAACAGTTAAACTCCTGAATGCATCTCTGGTTGTGACCAGTTCTTTTCATTCCATATCCATTTGTTTCCCACCAAAGAAAAACACTTAAACGCTTAAATGACTATTTTTATGTATTCAGCTATTATATTAAACTTATAGATGTGTAGCAACCACTGATGTACGAAGTGCAATAAGGCCAATAACATAACTTGACATTTAATATGTAAGTCATATGTAATATGTCATATGTAATATGTAAGTATGTAAGTAACTCAAATGTAAGTCGCTTTGGATAAAAGCGTCTGCTAAATGACTGTAGAATAGAATAGAATAGAATTAATATAATTATGCAAATGGTTGGTTTCTGACCTTGTATGAAAAAAGTCTGTGAACATGTAATAACTGAATTGTAGTATTGTTAGTAGTTTTTGTGCAGTTTTCTTTAAAAGAGTATGAATACATTATTGTCAACATATTATGTTATTGGCTTTAGTGCATAATCAGATGGTATAAAATGGTCCTAGTTAGCTGTTGCTATCGCTGTTTAAAGTCAGCTTCCCATGTTCCTAACACTGCGTCTTCCTCTGCCCATAAACTTCACATTATGTACATAAACATGGATTAGGAAATGATACAGCAAAGGTTTCTTACTGACGATGGTCTTCAGGCTAAAATGTCTTCTTCCTCACAGGCTTTGTTTTTAAATGAAGTGTTATTCAATACAGTGAACCACGGTTCATATCCTGGCGAAGATTTTTTTAGTTTAATATAATCTGTTTGTGCTAAATCCTGAAAAAAAAAAAAAAAGAAATCCAGAGTTCTGCAGGGGCATTGTTCTGCAGAACTGAACTCCCCCCTTTTCTGTTTCCACTTGTTATAAAGAATGACTGCAACTGTAAAATGAAAAAGAAGAGCACAGAAAAATATCCCTGATGCTGCTCCTACAGTATGTCTCCAGCAAATATCCTGACTGTGCAGAAACACAAGTTCTCTGTCTTTTATCCTTTTAGTGTGTGTGCTTATTGGTTTAAAATGTGGCACATGAAGCAGCTTACAGGAGCAGCTTTCCCTTTATGTGGCAAAGTGGAAGGCAATTATTTCGATTTAATGCTCCACTGTTTTGCCGTTGAAGTCCTGCCATGCCATGCTCGCAGCTTCATCTGCAGTGCATTGCTCCAGTTTCCTGGGCTCTAACCTGGCACCCTGCTAGCTGCTTAATGGCCTCTGACAAGCAGCGTCTCTCCTCCCCGTGGCTGCACTTTTCCTCCAAACAGCCTGCGAATGAGGCAGCCGAGCGTTCGGTCCAAAAAGGCCGAGAGCACAAACACACTGCAGCAGAGATGAGCAGAACAGCTACAGAGTAAACAATAAGCATGCAAACACTGGCTGCAGGCCAAACAATCACACCCACCGGGTTTCTGACTCTATTAAAGCACGGACATTAACTTGTTAAGATGTCAGCTGAAGATGTCAGTCTAAAACCTGCAGAGGTGAAGTTTAGAACCTATTGGTTCAGTTTTTCCCACACAACAGTTTATTTAAAGAGCTTTTATTTGGACATTTTGTGGCCGATATAGGATTTGTGACAAATTAACACAAAGTTGAGACAACATGGTTTCACTCTGTAGCTCAAAGTTTCATCCACTGCAACATCTCCTCACTTCATGGAAGTTTTTTTTAGTACTGAGCCTAACTACTCCAGAATTAATCATTAGCTGCATGCCTGCCTTGTTGCAGCATTTGTATTTCAGAACAGTAAAGTTCCTTCAAGTAAGGAGGATTGTGATAATATTATTGGTTTCACGGCACATGAACACCAATGTTATAGTATTTACTGCACACAGAGGAGCCACTCACCATCTGCAGGGTTGTTTCAGCCTCCAAAGACAGGAAGACAATAGCGTTCTCCTTCTCCTTCATCTGCAAATCCTTTTTATGAAAAAGGAATTAATCTTAACAAGAAGGTACCCTGAATGCACCACTCTGGTCTCAGTTTAAAGTGACAGAAGCACAAAGCTCCGACGTGACTTAGTCCACATCCAGCACCGCTCATAATCACCCTCCTCGTCTTCATCCACATCCCTCACTCTGCCACCTTCCTCTGATTGTCTGAGCGCTCGCTCCAACACACTCCCAGCCCACCGACTGAGGAGGGGCAGAAAGAGAGAGAGACAGAAAGAGCTGGAGAGGCCACATGATGCTGCTGATGGTGTGTGGTAGTGTGTGTGTAATGTGCATTAACGCAGTTTGACAGAAATAGTAACTGCAGAGTGTGTTTGCAGCTGCAGGCTGTGTGTTGGTTCCTCACTATTTTCCTGCCCATGGTAAACATTTCAATTACATTTAAAATAAACTTTACACCTAAAATAAGATCAAAATGAAAATTCTCAAGTCGAATGTGGGCAGGGGTTTTGAGGATGGGCCGCCATCAATAAAAATAAACGAGAGCCATGACTGCAGCTGGAAATGAAGCGTGGTAGAAACACTGTCAGTGTACACACAGGTTTATATGGCAGAGCAAATACACACACTGTGTGGAATTTATGCATAGATGCACAAGAAAATAAATGTTTTTAACCTGGATTTAAAAGTGTCAACATTTGATGAAAGTTTAATCTCCGCTGGCAGTTTGTTCCACTTGTTCGCAGCATGAAAACTAAATGCTGCTTCTCCATGTTTATTCCACACAGACATTTCAGTTAGATTGTAGTAAAAGCTTTACAACTGTCTTTACAAAATGTCTCTAAAAACAGAGACAGAAATAAAAAAGTGAGAATTGGTTTTGGGGATGTGTAACATGATAAGATGTGAACACCATTTTTTGGCTGCAGGGGTAGAGGAGAAGCCAGGGTAGCGCTGCCCACCTCTGAAATCTGATTGGACAGTCTAGTTGTCACCTCAGGTGATTGACAGGTCACTGGAGGAGGACAGAAACATCTTTTGAGACCTGCATGGATCACCAGTATCGCTTAAAGTAGTTTCCTTTAAAAATCCAGAAATTTGGCTGTATAGAAGAGATGTTGTCCCTGTGCAGCTACCACCAATGTTATGCAAGGCTATTAACCTGATGTTAGCATGACACGAAGCAGTGCTAACTAGTCATAGCACCAGATTAGTTTTAAGATAATGTGGGGAAACCATGTCATATCTCAAAATAAACTATAAAGATGCTCAAAGAGTACCTCAGTGTCTAGATATTTAGCGCTGACTAAGCTGGAGCTACAAAATCTAGTTTGATTTAAACAGGAGGCTAGCGAGGCTGCTAGTTGAGTCAGTCTTGGTGAATTTGTGATGAATGATGGTTTTGTCATCAGTAAACTTAAAGACGGAGATTGGGTTGTGTCTGGAAGTGTAATCATCAGTGAAGTCGAGCAGGGGCTGAGGACTGTCTTGACCTAGCCACAGATGGGGTTCTCCAGACCCAGAGCAGTGGGCTTCCAGACCAGCTTGGTGGAAATGATGATGCAGTACGTATATAGTAGGCTATATAATCAATAAAGAGCATCCTCTGCACTGATCTTCTGGAAGGGGAATGGTTGCATTTACATGATCTCACGCATCATTAAACACAATTCGTTTCATACATATTACACTCACATTCACTAACACATAAGCTGATACAGCCAATGTTGTCCTGCAGGTTTAATCACCAGTAGCTGCAGCTGTGTTTCCATTAATTTGCTTTTCTCAGTCTTCCTGCAGGTGCTCCTTAGGATTGTCTGCTTTGTTTTGTTACAGAGGTTGTAGGATGTTTTCCGCTGTGGTAGCTGGTGCTCTGTTGTTGATGCGGATTTCATCATTTATCCTTTTTGCTTCAAGATCTACTTTCTTTTCCTGTCCAGCATGAATTTATAATTCAGCAATAAACAAATTAAAAATTAAGAATAATACTTCAGTATCAAGAGGAGCCTTTTATCCATCAGACTTCTCTTGGCAAAGAAGTTTTTCTGTCATGATGGTGGACAGGACAAAGTTGAAAAAAAAAAAAAAAAGACACGGGACCAATCATTTAAAATAAATCCCAACTTCATTTCCAACTGAAGCAGATTGTAGATCCAGATAAGTGAATGACAACAAAGCAGTGTGAACATTTTAAAATACTTAGAAGTTTCACTGTTTTAGCTGGCTTTGTCTTTCCAGTCAGCAGATCCTCACTACTGATTCTATCATCATCAACTCACCATTCACTCCTAACGGAGCGTATCAGAGGAGCAGGCTCTAAAATATGTGTGTGTTATGAACGTTGAGTCGTGAATCATGACTAAATGTGTCGGGTGTATTTGTTCCATTGTGAACTCGACCTTGCGGACTGCAGCAGAAACAGCGGCGCTGCAGTGCTGAAGGGTGGCGATAAGGACGCTGCTGACGGAAAGGAGTAAAAAGAAAGATGAAATGAAATCAAACAGCACAGCACAACAGGATCGCTCTAAGTCTGCAGGAGGCTGTTTCTTAAGGATGCAGGAGAGTGATGCCTACAGAGGTTTACTGGCGCTAAAGGTCAGGATACTACATGAACACAAATGCAGCATTACTTTGCATTTTCTCCTTCCTATAAACCTGCTTCTGTGCAGTTAGCATCAGTAGTGTCAGTTTAATGTTTCATCATCTGTACGTGAAAGCACCGACGTCCCCATAAGTCTTACTGGATGCTGAATGGATTTCACCAAGACCCAGAACAAAGTGCAGGTGATACCTGACTACCATGCCTGTGGAGAGGTCAGTGAAGTTTATTAAAACAAAACTCTAATCAGTCAATCAAACGGCAGCAATTCAATACATTTAGTCATGTAAACATGGTCAAGATGACTTGCTAAGTTCAAACTGACCATCAGAATGAGGAAGTAAGACACACCGGGTGTCTCCTTCCAGCTAAGAACAGGAAACTGAAGCTACAATTCACACACACTCACCAACACTGGACGATAGAAGATGGAGAAACGTTGCTGGTCTGATGAGTCTCCATTT
>JBAFTA010000011.1:1509648-1520780 GCA_036919975.1 Melanotaenia parkinsoni | reverse complement strand
TTCTAGTTCCCATCAGTTCAATCATCAATCTTTAGTTTAAATCTGTAAATTAAAATATTTCCTTGAAGATGAAGTTTTCAGTTTGTGCCCTATAGTAGTCTGTTAAATGAGGAAACCTTAGAAGAGCTGAATGAACCACTTACAGCTGTTTGCATGGATGAACTGTCTAATGAGGTTCTTAAATACCCCAACACCACGCACACTTTATTTCAATACTGCGTTAAGAGTGACTTCGTTCCTTCCATGTGGTATAAATCAGTTATCAAACCTATCCCAAAGTCTTCTCAGGCTGACCCAAGAACACCTCTGAAATACAAGAGCAAGGCAGGTTTACTTGTATGGCACACTTCATGTACAAGACAACTCAAAGAGTTTTACATAAAACATTAAAAGCATTACAGCGAGGTGCTGTTACACATTACAGGACAATACATGGACCAGTTTCTCTAAATCCTGCTGAGTCATCAGTCCTTTAATCCTCCAGAAGTTCTTTAAGTGCTAACAGGCCGACTTCACAGCTGTTTTAATATAACTGCTTTTTCTATTATCTGACTAAGAAAGGGGAGGCTTGATATCGGCCTGTAGCTGCTCATGAGTGACGAGTCCAGGTTTTTCTTTTTCAGTAGTGGCTCGATGACGGTTGTTTTTAGGGTCTGAGGAAAGACACCTGAAAGCAGAGATGTGTTTACAATCTTTAAGATGTCTAAGGCCATGCATCCTGAAACATTTAAAAAAAAAAAACAGTTGGCAGGGCATCAAGACAGCAAGTGGTGGTTTTCAGATGGCCAGTGACCTCCTCCAGTTTTTAAGACTTATTGGAGAAAAGTGTTTGGTGGTGTTCACTCCTCAGAGTGGACATAGGGACGTGTGTCCGGTCCCTGGCATGGAAGCACTGACTTTCTGACTGTTTTTTAGAATTTTGTTAGAGGCACGCATCAAATTCAAAGCTCTGCTTCTGGCTTACAAAACAATAACCCAAACATCTTCACTCCCTAATCCAGAGCTACACTCCCTCTCCACAGTGAAAGACACCTGGTGCTCCCACCCCAACATGGTGCAAAATTAGTAGCTAGTCTCTTTTCCTCTGTTGTTCCCACTGGTGGAACGATCTACCAAACTCTGTACGACCTACAAAGTCCTTATCTACTTATAAGAGCAAACTAAAGACTCAGCTGTTGAAGGAATATTTCCACGCTTAGCTTAACTCTTCAGCTCTTTGGCTTAACTCAGCTCTGAATAAGCTGCGTGTACTCTACGACAGCACCTACTACTCCCACTTAATTATGACGTCTCCTGCTGTTTGATTTCTTGCTTGTGTTGTGTTGTTCTCAGAGTGAACCTGCAGCTTTGTTTTCCAGCACCTGCGTTCAGCTGTTCCACATTCTGCTTTTTCAGCTCTGACCAGTGTGGCATTTTTCATGGAGCTCTCTTTTTGGAAGTGAACCTCGGTGGGAGCAAAGACATCAGTAATGCTGTAATTTCATCTCTGAAATTATCCACAAACTCATCAGCTGAAGGCCGGGGGTGATGGAGAGAAAGCTGGTGTAAATATTTGAGTGGTATTTTCACCAGTGTACCATTTCTTGATCACCTCTGTTTGGGCTTTTTTGTTGACAACATCTCAAAGAAAACACAGGAATGATCAAACAGAGCAACATCCATCACCACAAGCTGGGGAATATAGAGCCATAAGTTTGTTAAGTACAGTTAATAAAGTTTTTTATGGTATTCTAAATAAGTGACGTAGTAAATATATTAATTGGTGGATGAGCAGAATGGGTTCAGGAAACACAGAGTGTGTATTGACCACATCTTCTGTGATTGGAGCAAGGTTCCAGGAGAACAAAAGCACTTTTATTTGTTCTGTTAATTTAGTATTATTAATATTATTATTATTTATTAAAGCATGTTATTGTGCTAACAGAGATCTTTTGGAACATATGTTACTTTCTGTTGGTGTTAATGGTCATTTTTACCAATCACAGCTCTGTACAGGGCACCAGTGGCCTGTGTGCAGGAGAAAGATGAGGACAGGGTGGTTTTCCCCTCCATTTGGAGTTAAATGGGGAGTTGCTTTCTCCTCCACTTTCTTTGCTCTTTTTGTGAATAAATTTTGGATATTATGAGAAAGTGTTGCAACAAATTGAGACTTTATATTAATGTTGATAAAACACAAATAGTCCATTTTAGAAAACCATCTACTTCCTTGTAGTGCACAGGTACACCACTAGAGCGGCGCTAGAGGGAGACATGGGCTTGGAGCCCTGTATGGTGAAGCAAAGGGCAGAAGTGATTGGATGATGGAATCGTCTCATCTGTTTACCAGAAGACAGACTTACTTGAATAATTTTTAACTGGGATAAAGCTCACAAGTATACCTAGTCAAAGTAGGCTCTGGAAATATTCTCTTTAGCAAAAGTACAGTATTTGTTTACGAATAATTTACAAGGTAAAATAACTCACCTCAGAGAGTCTGTTCACGGCCCAAACTAAAACATTCACTATAAAAATGATTTCTCCACAGAGCCCTGTGTTAAATGTCATTTAAAAAGAGCACGGAGGTCTTTATGTGCCCAGCTCAGAGGAGGGTTACTGCCTCTGCAGGTGGAGGTGGGGCACTATAAAGGTGTCCCAGAAGAGGACAAGGTTTTCCTTCTATTGTCCTTTATATCACGATGTCAGAGCTGTTACGTTTGAGAAAATTCAATGTAAAAAGCTTGATTTGTTCTGGATGACTGATGGAGATGTAGAGTTGGTTAATGAAATGTATAGTTTCGTGAGATTCTTGGAAAAGGTAGAGGAAACTTAGACAAAGGAATATGTCCTGAACTAAAAGGACCTTGTTTTGTATTGGATGAAATTCACTCACTCATTCATTATACTTGAGTAATGTTATTTTAAAGTAATACTACCCTTGCTTAAGTACAGTTTTTGGGGTTCCTTACCCACCTCTGGATATAACTGGCTCATTTTAAGGGAACAAAATCATAACAGTTATTTTAGTAAAGTGATTAAATACTGAGAGAAACAGTTTGAATGATTTATAACATCTTTTTTGATTTTGTTACCTACTGCACCTTTAAAAGGACCATGAAAGAATAAACATATACACAATGTTACCTCCACTGGATCCACTCACAGATGAAAACATGTTTATGTCTGGAAGAATTTTTGCTACTGACAGCAACTGCTTGGTATTTGAAGTCATTGCTGTACTCTTCTTTACCACTAGATGTCAGTAATTCTTACGCACTGCACCTTTAAAGTTAGCTGTTGGGTTTTTCCTACCACCTGTCGTCTCCTGCAGGATAACAGAGATGTTGATACCTGAGTTGCCTTTCGTCCAAGTATTTATGTTGATCTTACATTAGATTATAGACTGTGCTCAAATCTTCACATTTTCATACTTACAGGTTATAAAAAGTTTTTATATTCTGGACTGTCTGGCGTGAAGTGAGTGAGGCGGGTGTATCAGCCTCTGCCTGAGATAAAGCTGCCTTGTCATTACAGAGCCAAAATACATTCTACTAGACAGCAGGTTTAAGGCCTGAAAATTAAAGTGAGACTTTATAGCTGCTATGATTAAAGCAGAAGTCACATTCCAGAGCAGGAACTAGTCAGCGAGATGTAGCTGCTTTGTTTCAGTGGTCATGATTAAAGGCCACTACTGGCAGCTCACTTGTTCTTATAATTTTGAGTCTATTTCTGGGGATGCTGATGGATCAAAAAAAGAAGTGGACGCATGTTGCAGATGTGGTTTCTGCTCTCATTTTCCTCCTCCTCCTCCCAAATCAAAAATGACTGACAGGGAGGTGGGTGGAGGTGGATGATGGTTGTAAGCGTGTGGAGGAGAAATTTGGCAAGAGCCCTCGAAAAGAAACAACAGTTTGGGAGAAGCAGGAGCTGAAGACCAAAAGCTAACCTATAGTCTGCAGAGTTGGTCAGGAGCCGGCTTGTGTGGATCACCATCGAGCTTTCCAGGATGAAGGCTGCCGGGATCATCCTGTTAATGATGAGTCTTCATCAGATCGAAAAATCTTCTGCTCAGGTGAGTCAGAAATGCCCATTTTTATTTATTCATTCATTTTTGCCTTAATGTCATCAATAACTTCTAATAACTTATATAACTTATGATGTATTCAAATAGTTAACATTTAAAAATAGTTTGTAATCTGCACGAGAGCAAAAAAGAAAAAAAGAAAAGAAAAAAGCTGTTCTGTTGGTGCATGTTGCAAAATAAAATGCTAATAAATATCAGGACACTGAATTGTGGGTAAAGTTTTCTATTTGTTTACTTCTTCCAGCTGTTACCTTTATGGTTTAACCAGGACAGCATCCTGAGTTCTAAATATCATTTTTCAGTACTGACCAGAACTGAGCAGAGTTTTTATTTATGTTCTTTATTGGTTTAATTCTCAAAGAGAACATTGTCACCTTAAACACGTCTTTTTTTTCCATCAAGCGGAGCTCAAATTCAATCTGTTTTCTGTGAACCGGGTCACTGCAGCAGCAGCAGCATGCAGAGAAACGACTCCAAACAGCTTTTCTTGGTGCAGGCTTGTTGCAGCTGTCAGTGTGAGGTCAGCAGCAGGCCGGAGTCTAGTTTTCACCCCGGTGTTACTGCTTTTCATCATACCTCACCTTTACATAACAACCTCACACCTGAAACATGCTACAGACGGACAAAGTTAGTCTGACACAGTCCTCTTTGTTTGCACAAGAATTTACATTCTTAGAGTTAACTTCTCCTATTTCTCATCTATGAAGTGCATCCAAGCTTCTTTCTGATGTTGTTTTGGCCTCTAACATTTTACCGAACATGCTGTCATGGTTTCAAACAGTTTTACAGTCAAGTTATGAGTTTGTACAAGAAGAAAAATTAACGTGGGGCAGTCATCTCTGGTTAAGCTGCATCATCTGCACTCTAACTTGTCCTGGCCCGCCCACAGGAGTGTCCGTCCACTCACGATCTGCTGAACTCGCTGCGGCAGGTGGAGAAGATGTTGGCGATACATGAGACATCGTACCAGCAGGGCCTGCGCTCCCTCAGGAAGAAGATCAGTGCTCTTCACAACAGCACTATGGCCATCTTTAAAAATGGAAAGAATGGTGAGGGGTGGTGCTCCTGCAGGAAGACGTGGAGATATTTTCTTCATCAGGAAGCATATCAGTGACTTAGAAACTAAACAGGACCTGAATACCTCCAACAGTTTAAGAAGTAAAAGCTGAAAATGAACAATGTTTACATGAAGAAATGAGCTCATATCAGGAAATGTCTCTGCTTCCAGCATCCTGTCCCAAACCTGAACCTCCGGCTCATGGCCGCAGACTAGGCCGAGTTTTTGATGTCGGACATGAGGTCCACTTTCTGTGCAAGCCTGGCTATGAGCTGATTGGTCCGAGGACCAGAGTATGCCTGGACTCTCTGAAGTGGAGTGGCCAGCAGCCCATGTGTAGACGTGAGTCCTACATCAAGGTTCGGGACAACCCTGTGAGTGCTTCAGGGTTTTTGTTTGACCCGTTTTTCTCTTTCCAGCCCTCAACAACACCTCCAACTCCTTGGCTTCGTTCTCTTCAGCTGCCTCCTCCTTCCCTGTCTCTGCTGCCCTGTCAGCATCCTCTTCCTCCACATCTCCACCTTCTGCCAACTCTGTTTCATCACCCACATCATTTTTCCCCTCCTCCTCCTCCATCCGACCCTCTAACTGCACACACTTCTTGGGCTCCACCCGCTGCACCTGTGACGTGGGTTTCACCATATCAGGTCGTGACAACAACATCTGCACAGGTAATCTGCAATAAAATCATTTCCTGATCTTTCTTCTTTTTAAGAATCGATCTACTTGTGGAGCTCATGCTCTTTGTGAAAATCTGTGTGTTTCAGACATCGATGAGTGTCATCTGTTCCCCCTCGGTCAGCCCGGCCAGCTCTGCATCCATCAGTGTGTCAACACACCTGGCAGCTTCCACTGCGTCTGCCCAGCCGGTTACAGCCTGGCCAGAGACGGGCGCAGCTGTACAGGTCAGGCCCTCCCACCTGCTGAGGGGGAGTTAAAGAGGAGAAATTATGATTTAACTCACTTCTGAACTCTCACTTTCAGACATCAACGAGTGTGAAAACCAGATCCACGGCTGCCCAGCAGACCGGGTGTGTGTGAACACCTTCGGAGGTTTCCAGTGTGTGATGGTGGAGTGTCCCCAAGTGAGAAACGCCACATACATCAAGACATCTGCCATGTAAGAGTAAACAGATCTTCCTCTTGGTTTCCCAGCATACATTCAGAGTCACAAAATGAGTTTCTAACTTAAAAAGAAAAAAAGTTATAAGACGTGAAAACAGAAAGCAGACTGCAGACATTTCTTGCTTTTCCATCGTTGCCGTAAATGAGTCGTTTTAAGTCCTGGTCTTCTTGGTCCGTGGTAGTTCCGGGACTCATGGGATTTGTTCTTACCTATGAACAAATTTCTTCTTCAGAGCTGTGGGTGAATGATATGCTAATATAGTTAGCAGCATGTTTCAGAGATCCACATCAAGTCTTCTGTCTCCCAACATTAGGTGATGGGTTAAAGAATAGATTTAAATCAGAAGGCCGTGTGGCCCACTTTGATTTTGACCTGTCAAAGGATGGACAAACTACCATCTGCAGAACTCAAGCAAAGTTCAACATACTTGTTTGAAGTTGCTTTGAGCTCAGAGTTTCCAGGCAGATCTCTGCAGGCTTAATAGTTTTCTTCAAAGTTTTCAAACTCAGTTACTTCTTTCTCTTTATTCGGTGTAAACAGCTGCTTCAGACGGATACAACACACGGACACGTCTCCCAAAAAGCTGGTAGATGTTGTTTGTACTGAAATCACACAGTTTTAACATGAAGACAAATGAAAATCAGCAGCACAATGAAACCGCAAACAAATCAAGTGGAAAAGGAATGCAGGGAGAGGAGACAAAGGAAACCAAAAACCTCTCACCTCAGAGGACAGCCATTTGAAAAAACAATGAGATGAACCTGAATGTCAACCACTTCCCCTCTGCACCGTCATTTAGCTGCCCTCCAACAGAAACTGGGCTGAGACTGAGGTTTGGCCTGAGATGAAGTGCAGAATTTTCAGGCTCCAGTCAGCTTGACTGAGTGTGTTTACCATAGTCAGAGTTTTGATTTATTCCTACAGCTGAATCCTGATTAGATGATGCAGCAAGAGTCTCTGGGGGGGACATCTACACCAGGGATCTCTGGAGCCAGCGTCCTGAACATTTTTCAACATGTCCTGACTCAAATAATGGGTCATTAGGAGGCTGGTGCAGACCTTGACAGCAAGCTGTTGGAGAACTATTTCATTTGGACCAGGTGTGTTGCAGCAGGGACACACTGAAAACCTGCAGGACGCTGTTCAAGAGGTCCAGAGTTAAACCAAGAGTTTGGAAACCTTTGAGACTCTACCTGAGATGGGCTGCAGTCTTGATTCAGAAATCATGATGATAATCTGGAGGGAGGGGGTGGGGGGGGTCTGATGTGGGCATATTAAAGAATCTCAAAACCAAACTCCTACAGTGAGTAGACTACACATCTTTGTAAAACTCCAGGTCTTTTGTTTGTTTGTTTGTTTTTGATTGATGGCAGCGCTCGGGGGCGCCAGAGATCTAGCCAACTTTTAAGAGTTGCTTATAAAATTGGTTTGGAAACAACCCCAAACCCAGCCAGTAAACATGTGAACACAAATAGAATCAGAAACCTGTTTGCTCCTTTAGAGAATACCATGTTACAGTGTCCAATGTGAGAAAACAATAATTAAATCTGAATCATTCGGGGATTGGAGCTTATCGCTCTGAAGAGGAAAAAACAAGCATGTCGTCTCTGGGGAACCTCAGCGATGCAGAGCTTCCAACCAGATGCTTTTCACTTATGGAGACAATTCACAAATATATTTTAGCAACTTAAACCACAACCACATCATTTAAAGGAAGTCCTTGACCCTAGACTGGCCTGGGATGTTTTGTCAGTGGATCTTTGTATGATGGGAGGGACTAGCAGGTTCCAGCTAACCACACTGGACCGGATAAATGAACATATACAATGCTGCAGGATCAGAAATAAAACGCTCCTTACAGGGTTTGAAAAGAAGGATGCAGACTTTGGACCTCTGTGGTTTCCAGTAATGTGAAGTCCAGGAAGTGTCAGGAAAAGAGAGCCATTGTTCACACATCAGGCTTTTTGATCAAATATGAACAGCCATTGTGTGTCTGTGTTTGCATTAATCTCCTCACTATAAATAACTTGGATGTACACAACCAACAAGCTTCATGTTTTTTTTTCTCATCATCTTCATCGTTAAAATATCAACATTATTTGCTTTTGTATTTTATTTCTGCAAAGCATTCCAAAAAATGTTGGAACAAGAAGCTTTTCCCACTCCTTCTAACATTAGCGACACTAAGTGATGCAAACACGTCTTCAGGGCCAACGCAACGGTTGTTTCAGGTCAGGACTGCAGGCAGGTCAGTCTACCCACACCCTCCTCTTCCTCAGTCATGCTGCTGCGAGTGTTTGTATGTGGTATACGACCAAAAGCTCAGCTAATGCCGGGAGTAAACCCCCAAATTCCTGATGAGTTGAAGTGGAAACTTTCAGAGTACTGCTCCTCATGAGAGGGTCATTGGAAGGTGCTAACATAGATGAGGCAGGGATGTGGATGTGCAGTTTTATGTATTTCATACTACATTGGCACTATAGGGGCATTGTAGAGAATTATTACAAACAGGTAAACAGTTGGATGACAGCATCTTCATCCTCAACTTCATCATGATAAAAACTCTCTGGGTAGAAAAAATAGAAGACAACTTGCGGCTCACAGTTTGATGTCCCATGTGCAGATGTTCTCTTTTACGGTGACATGTCCAGGATGGCTCCAGCGGTGGTGAAAAAGCACTGCAACTCCACCTCCCTTTAGCTTTTAACACGTCTCCACCTTCATGCTCGACCAGCACGTTTATCTCCTTCTTTAATGGACCCATTTTATTATTGTTAAACTTATTAGGTAAAAAATGCTATAAAAATATGCAAAATATGAAAAAGAAAACTAATAATAATCACATCAACAAAGGTTTATTTAATAAAGAAATTTGGCTGCATATGGTACTCACTCATATATACTCATAATAATCACATATATATTCAGTTTTCTTTATTAATTTATTATTGTTAATGCATTCACTATTACGTTTTTATATTGTGTGTTCTCATTCTACAGAATACTGAAGTTAGTTTTCATTGTGTGTGTGTGTGTGTGTGTGTGTGTGTGTGTGTGTGTGTGTGTGTGAGGTCAGACTGACCACTTTCTTCCAGAGCTCTGATATGAGTTGAGGCTGGTTTTCCACCTGCTAGATAGCAGTACTTGTTGGGATATCAGCTTGTTGTGGTTTGTGGGCTTTGTCTGAAAACTGGAAGAAAGTGGCTCCACTCTGTCTTCTATTCCTCATTTATTATTTTACTGTTTGACCTTCAGCTGGAGACCAGCTGAATAAAACTGTTTCTCTCTGATGAATCATCAGAGTCTCTTCCGACTCTACGCGAGTCGGGATGACCACTCTCTTACTTGCAAGTAATTCTTTATTCACTACTCCTCCTGTAAATAAACCTTGTATACTTTTACTCATTCCAGACTCCTGGTCATTTTTCTACAACAACAGCAGCAGCCTGAGGTTTGCTGCAGTCACTGAGCCTTGTTACTCTTGTGTGTTCAGGCGCTGTGAGAAGAACCCCTGCATGCTGGGAGACAGAGTGTGCAACCAAGCTCCAAACTCCATCTCCTTCCACTACCTGGCTGTGGTTTCCAACATGTCCGCCCCTCGCGTCCTTTTCCGAGTCTCTGCAGCTCGCGTACTGGGTGACACTTTGCGATTTGGCCTAGCTGGTGGCCGTGGACGAGGTCATTTCAGCGTGCAGAGGTCAGGTCGGCAGACCGGCACCCTCCTACTGGTCACACCCGTCACGGGTCCGGCCACACTGGAGGCAGAGGTGGAGATGAGTGAGCTGGAGCGTAACACTCTGCTGGGCCGTTACCTCACGAAGGTCACTCTGTTTGTTTCTCCATATGTGTTTTAGCAGCAGGGATGGGAGAGAGCTGGGTGCGACACAAAGTGTTAAACATTCCAGCTTCAGACACGAAAAAGGGCATTAAATACAAATGATCCTGTTTTTAAATGAGTGTGCTGCCAGAGCTTTTAGCAGGTCAGTAGTTCAGCTCTAAACTGAACATTTTTCTTCTTTTGCATTTTTAGTTTAAAACTTTGCTGTGATTAATGATTATTAAGTAGAGTAACACCTGTATAATTAATGGAAAGGTTTCTAAAACACAACAAAAACTTCCAAATGTCATTTACTTCCTTTAATTCTACACACTGGACCTTTAAGACTGACGAGTACAAAGACGTTATTTTAGTTTTTCCATTTATCAACCTTGACAATTTGTAATGTTTGGGGAGCCGGGGTCCTGATTGTTTGTTTTCCAGAAGAAACTGTGTCCTTTCCTGTTGAATCCCAATTTTCCTGGTTGTTGTTCGATTCTCCTCTTCACGATGCTCCAGCCATTTTCTGTTGGAATAAGATCTGATGTCACAACCCCCTGCTGAAATAACCATGGAGAAGACATCATCTCCAAACCTCTGTCTCCACATCAGCAGCACCTTCACGCATATGAAGTCCTCCATGGACACTGACGTCCTCCATTCCATCACAGCTTCTCTGATAACAGCTTGGATGATCTTTCTCATCTCCGGAACACAGAAGCAGACGTCTGGTTTTCCCAAAAGCAGCCGGAACATGGATTTCTGTCCACAGGACACATGTCCACTGTCTGTCCATCTGAGACGAGCTGCTGTCCAGAGTGTTCAGTGCTGTTTCTGCTCAGAGTTCATATCTGTTTTCTTGCTTGTGTAATCCAGTTTTATGTTGTGGATCTGGGTGGACTGTGCTGAGTGGAACAGGTCTTCCAGAGTCCACGTGTCTGTACTGAGCATGTTGTTATGATGCTTTCTGTCCACGTTCTTTCCAGCCTGGGACTTCTTTAGACTCCCGAGTCTATAAATATGGTTCAGATTAATTAAAAAAGGACAGACTTTGACAGACTTTTCTGGAGGT
>JBAFTA010000011.1:1488132-1500239 GCA_036919975.1 Melanotaenia parkinsoni | reverse complement strand
CAACCAGACAGTAGGGTAGGAAGGAAACAAAAAGAAGAATTGGGGAAGCAGGAAAGAAAGATATAAAATGTTTTAAAAAGGTTTAAAAGTGAAGAAAAAAAAAAGGAAAAAAAAAAAAAAAAAAAAAACAGACAAGAGAGCAGAAGGAAGAAGCTTCTAGTTAAAAACTTTTGCACTTTTTCTGGGATTTCACCTGGAATAATATCCCTTCTATTTAACTGTTTTTACTAAAACATCCATCTGAGTCTAGCTGACTGTTTATATGCAGCAGTTTGTTGTGCTTTTAATGCATTTTTTACATTTTGTTGCTTTGCTGTGCAGGACTGTGGTCAACGTTGCTGTTTTGGCTAAAATGATGTAAAATTAATCTATGAATAGATGTAGCAGCATAGAGGCCGACCAGAACAACAAAACAGAATTTATTACTAACAGAACTTTGTAGAAATAGCACACAGATCAACAGTGACCAACCCTTTTCTCATCTCATCATCTATCTTTCAAGTCCGGGCTTTCAGGATAAAAAATATTGGCATTGAAACACACAACAGAAACCATTTATGTATTTACACTTTTTGCTCTAGCTGTTTGCTGCCATTTACAGTTTTTTATGCTACCAATAACAAAAACCAACGAGCCGCCACCTTATCGTGGTGGAGGAGTTTGTGCGTCCTGATGATCCTAGCGGCAATGTTGTCGGGGGCTTATGCCCCTGGTAGGGTCACCCATGGCAAATAGGTGTCTAGGGGAGGGACCAGATGAAGTGCGGCTCAAAAAACCCCTATGATGATGACAAAGCAAGGACCAGGGTTTCCCATGCCCGGACGTGGGTCACCGGGGCCCCCCTCTGGAGCCAGGCCTTGAGGTGGGGCACGGAGGCGAGCGCTTGGTGGCCGGGCCTTTGCCGATGGGGCCCGGTCAGGCTCAGCCCGAAAGGGTGACATGGGCCTCCCCTCCCGTGGGCTCACCACCTGCAGGAGGGACCATAGGGGTCGGGTGCAGTGTGAGCTATACAGTGGCCGAACACGAGGACCCTGGAGGTGTGATCTTCGGCTGCAAAAGCTAGCTCTACGGATGTGAAATGTCACTTCTCTGGTGGGAAAGGAGCCTGAGTTGGTGTGCGAGGTTAAGCGGTTCTGGCTAGATATAGTTGGACTCACCTCGACGCACGGCTTGGGCTCTGGAACAACTGTCCTCGAGAGGGGCTGGACCCTCTTCCATTCTGGAGTTGCTCCCGGTGAGAGGCGCCAAGCAGGTGTGGGCATACTCATTGCCCCCCGACTTGGCGCCTGTATGTTGCGGTTTACCCCGGTGAACGAAAGGGTATCCTCCTTCGGGTGAGGAAATGGGTCCTGACTGTTTGTGCTTATGCACCAAGCAGCAGTTCATAGTACCCACCCTTTTTGGAGTCTTTGGAGGGGGTGTTGGAGAGCACTCCTTCCGGGGATTCCCTCGTTCTGCTGAGGGACTTCAATGCTCATGTGGGTAATGACAGTGAGACCTGAAGGGGGGTGATTGGGAGGAACGACCCCCCTGATCCGAGTGGTGTTTTGTTGCTGGACTTCTGTGCTCGTCATGGATTGTCCATAATGAACACCATGTTCAGGCATAAGAGTGTCCACATGTGCACTTGGCACCAGGACATTCTAGGCCGCAGTTCGATGGTGGGGGAGGATGCCGGTCAGGCCTGGCAGACCCAAGCGTGTTGTGAGGGTCTGCTGGGAACGTCTGGCAGAATCCCCTGTCAGAAAGAGTTTCAACTCACATCTCTGGCAGAGCTTCAACCCTGTCCCGGGCGAGGCGGGGGACTTTGAGTCCGAATGGGCTGTGTTTGGTGCCTCTATTGCTGAGGCTGCCAGCCGCAGCTGTGGCCATAAGGTTGTCGGTGCCTGTCGTGGCGGTAACTCCTGAACTCCTTGGTGGATACCAGCAGTAGGGGATGCCGTCAAGCTGAAGAAGGAGTCCTATCGGGCCTATTTGGCCTGTGGGACTCCAGAGGCAGCTGATGGGTGTCGGCGGGCTAAGCGGAGCGCAGCTTTGGCGGTCGCTGAGGCAAAAACGTGGGTATGGGAGGAGTTTGGAGAGGCCATGGAGAATGACTTCGAGGAGATTCCTGCCCCAAGTGAAGGTGTTCAAGTATCTTGGGGTCTTGCTCACAAGATGGACATGCGGATCGGTGTGGCATCTGCAGTGATGCGGACTCTGCATCAGTTTGTCGTGGTAAAGGAGCTGGGCCAAAAGGCAAAGCTCTTGATCTACCGGTCAATCTACGTTCCTGCCCTCACCTATGGCCATGAGCTGTGAGTAGACGCCAAAAGAACGAGATTGCAAATACAAGTGGCTGAACTGAGTTTCCCCCGCAGTGGCCGGGCTATCCCTTAGAGACAGGGTAAGAAGCTTGGTCATCCGTGAGAGGCTCAGAGTAGAGTTGCTGCTTCTCCACATCAACAGGAGCCAGATGAGGTGGCTTGGGGATCTGGTTTGGACGCGTCCTTGGTGTTAAGGTTTTTCCCATAAGAAGGAGACGATGGATGGATGGAAGTACGGACGGACGGATGGATGGAGTTACACCCCTGAGAAACCATTCCTGAGAAATTGTTGATATAAGTTACAGAGCTCGGGACACCGAACATCTAGTAGAGTTTCATGCTTAATGAATAAAATGGGATTGGATGAGTTATTTGAACCCAAACCACATTCTCTGGGTGAGTTAGCTCGACTTTGAAAGCTTGGACCTTTGATCAACATATATTTTCACATATTTGCTCCACATTGTCCTGTTTTCTTCTTACTGAATGAAGTTTTCCTGTTTGTGAAGTGAGGGGGGTGAAAGCTGCTGACCTGAGCGTTTCCAAAGGCCAAGTTCTGACACAGCCTGTTGATATCCTGCTTGCAGGAGTCGTACAGCTCTGGTTCCAGACGGATGTCCTCAGACTGCACATAAACACAACACGGGAATCAAATACCAATTAACTCATTAAACTCATAAATATTATTCAGTTTTTTTTCTTTTATAAACACGGTGATTGCTGTCAGATATCCAGTTTTTCTGAAGCTTCATGTGTGGATGATCACTGACTCTGGGCAGTATGTCCCCTGAACGTACCATCTCCACCTCCTCCACTCGCAGCTGTTTACGACATTTGACAGACACTCTCTGCTCCTTGGCGTCCTGCAGAGTGTCGTTCCTCACTGTGGTGCTGAGGCAAATGACAACGTCCACCCTGGAAGACACAAGTTCAAACAGCCAATCAGAACACAGATTATATTTTAAAGATGGAAAGCAGTCTTGACTAAAACAGTCCTTCTCAACCAAAATTTAGAAGCTGGATATTTTGCATTCTTGTAGCTCTGTGTGTTAAAGTATTCAAATACCGAGTTTACAGATAAAGACGATCTCAATCTGAACTAGAACTTTATTTCTCCACCATTGTACCACATGTGCCCAAGTTTTTCTGGTTGGAAAAAGAGGTAAACAACGCTGCACCATCAGTGCCCAATTTATTCAAATTTACTGAAGCATGTTTTTAAAAATATTCTAAAATCGTTCATGTTTTTCCAGCATGATAATACTCCATGACTACATTCATATCAAACCTTTTTTCATCACTAAAATGCCTTTTTATGGAAAACTGTGTTAACATAAAGACGTCTTTTGTTGTTTTCCCTTGAAACTTTTCCAGATCAACACAAGTTGGTGAATATTGTCTCTACCAATGTGTGGAACAAAAGCTACACGCTGTGAATTTCCACTCACATCTGTGAATTCATCCAGGTAGTGTGAAAATGAGTCTCCAAGCTTTCCCCCAATTTATCTTTCCTGCAGCAAACAGTCATCAGACCCAGATTTTAGTTTTTCTGCTCCGTTTTTGTCCATCATCGTCTCTGCGGCAGGACGTCCTCACACATCAGTGTTTCTGCTCTTAACTATGAGCAAGAGCCCCACAGAAGACTCCAGGACTTTTGATGATGTGGAGGATGATTTTGGAGACTTGTGATGACCTGATTCAGTAAACGTTCTGTTAAAAAACTGCTGCTGTTGGTAAAAACCAGACTGTTGCTTCAAACAGGTTGATTGTGTTTTGAAAATTTTGTTTTTTTCAGCTTTGTGTGCTGTCTAAAGTGAAGTCATTCCTCAGCAGAAGTGACCTGGAGAAGGCCATCCATGCCTGTTAGCTCCAGACGTGATCACTGCAATGCTTTATATGTCGGTATTAATCAAACTTGCATTTACTGTTAACAGTTTGTACAAAACTCTGCCACTCGCCTTCTAACCCAGTTCGATCCAGGATACAGTTAAACTGCTGCTGTTGATTTTTAAAGCACTGAATGACTTTGCACCACTTTATCTGTCAGAAATCCACCAGCCAAGCAGAACTTCAGCTCGTTAACATCTGTAAGATCCAGGTGATCAATCCAGGTGCAAGCAATGGGAGGGTCGGTCTTTCTCAGAGGTGGGTCCAGCATTCTGGAATATTCCTCCCCAAGAGTTACGTTCCCTTACTGACCTGCATCTATTCAAAGCCAAACTCAAGACCTATTTATTTAAATACTTTCTCTGTTTTAATTGTTTTTGTTTTTTAATTTAAAGTACTTGGGTCAACTTGAGCATTGCTGGAAATAAACTGACTGCTGGACACCCCGACATTCCAGATTTAAAGATGGCTGCGCCCAGTACCGCTTGTCTTTGTTCAAATTCTTTATAAAAAAGTTGTGTCCATTAGGTTTTTAGTGTAAATAGCTAATTAGGTTGTTACTCATTGTCACTAAAACTAGTTCTCATGGTGCACATTTTTACAATGGGTTTGTAAGTTTCTACTTTTTATACGGCATTTGTGGATGCTCACAGATTGGCTGTTGTGGAGGTGTCCAGTTTTTCCAAGCTGGTGCAGCTGGAACCCCAACTACCCGGTAATAACGTCACCAAATCTTCTCCACTCGGATTAATCAGATTAAAAGTTTTAATCATTTGACAGCCCAAATTTATAATTATTGAAATATTTATTACATGGGTATTAAATTTTACCCTTTTTTTGTTATTTTCCGATTTTCTCCCATACCCCAATTTGAGAAGCCGTGTCTAAAGATATCTTAAGACTTGTAGTGACTGCCTACTCATCTTCAAAATGAAAGGGAAAACATTTAACCTTGAATTTGCCCTCACCACCCCATTGCTGCTAGACGCTAGACTTCAGGCTGTTACATAAGCTGCAAGAAGCAAGGAAAGAGTGAAGCAGAAAGTTGTCACTTCCGCATTTCTGCTGATGCGAGGCTGAACCGATACTTTTCATTAACAGCAGACTGAGGTGATGAGAAAGTATGAAAATGAATAAAACATGCGTGGTATATACAGACATCGCCGCATGCACGACCCCCGTCCTGCCACGAACAAAGTTTCTCACTAAGTATGAAATCACCAGGTCAATTCTTCATTACACGTAGGGTCGACACAGACGATTATTCTGACCATTGACTAGTCACCCATTATAACTGGATCATATGGAAATTGTAGCTTATAGTTGGCTCTGTAAAAACTGGCCATTGTAAAGGAAAGCATTTGTTCAACACAGTAACTTAGCGTTATAAAACAAAGCATTATCACATTTTCTATTCAAACATGGCACCATTGTTATAACGTTACAGGAAACACACAACGTGTGTGCTAAGG
Organism: Melanotaenia parkinsoni; assembly: GCA_036919975.1. Classification (NCBI taxonomy): domain Eukaryota; kingdom Metazoa; phylum Chordata; class Actinopteri; order Atheriniformes; family Melanotaeniidae; genus Melanotaenia; species Melanotaenia parkinsoni. Next base: position 1,494,574 of record JBAFTA010000011.1, on the reverse strand, counting down.
GTAATGAAATCACTATCACTACTGTTAATGTTACAGCTATCAATACAAGTAAGTAGCTCACTGTTGACGTTAATGTTGGCAGCTAACCAGCTAATTAGCTTACAAACGGAATGAGCTTAGAAAGTGAATCGGCCACAACGTGCTTCCTCTTAATATGCTCATACATCGCCGTCATACTGCCACAGAAAGGAAGTTTCACCTTCCAGATTTTGTATTACAAATCCTTCTCTTGAATTTTTTAAAAACTCCCTAACTTTTGACATCCCATGATTCTCTTTTTTGTGCATAACTTTTCTGGTGACATCACGGCTGACAGAAAGGCAGACAAGACAGCCAAAGGTAGAGCAGGAGTTTTGAGAGGAAAAAAAGCTTCAAAAAATAAAACGACATCAACTATTATATTAGTTGCCAACTATTTTGATAGTTGACGTAATCCATGACTAATCGATTAATCTTGGCAGCCCTAACTGCACATAAAAACACATACCCTTCATGTAGTATGAAAAGACCAAAACCAACTTTTTTCTTGTTCTTCCGGCCTTGAGAACAAGGACAAAGTTCCTGCTTCTCGTGGAGTATGTAACAAGCTTTCCTCACAAACAAGATAAGGTGGTAGCAGTGAAGAAAACAACTGCTAGACCTCGTATCAGCACAAATGGCTCACATCTGAATCTGGGTCTCGTCCTCTACACATCCTCTATCATCCAGGTGGAAGGAGGTAGTGGTGGACAACAGGATGAAGACAAGAAGCTCCATCCTTCAGCTTCAAATACCTCTACATTGATAGGGATCTGCAGTGCGACTAAAAATTTGTAGGGCACGACTGATTTTATTTCTTGGTTGCACAGGTGGGTCTAACATTTCTCAGGACTTTAACCTCCCTGAATGAGCTCAGGGAAGAATGACAGTGATAAAAAGCCAGTCAAAGTCAGAGAAGAGGTGGATTTTTTCCTCTGACTGGCTCTGATCAGCAGCTGTACACATCTAATATGCCAACACAGGTGAGGATCACAGAATATGTTCATATATGGGTGTGATCTGTTATCTCCACCAGTTTAAAAAATTTCATTGTTCCTGAATCAAATGAAGAAGAAAATCAGGATGATCAGGGTAGAATCCAAAGCCTGACGAGGACCGGAGTTTGAGATCCCTGCTCCAGGAGTTCAAGCAGAGAATGAGACCAACAGAAACACTAAAGATGTCCGAGAAATGGACCAAGAGGTTAATGTAATCATTTTAGAATAAGTAAGTTATCAAAAAATGTTATATTAACCCTTAATCACACCCAAGCACATTTATGTGTGTTAGGGCACAAAAAGGAATTTTTTTAAATGGGTGACAGAGGGTTAAATAAGTCTAAAGACAAAACCTATACAAGTACATCCTGCTGAGAATTGTTCAAGAACACATGACCAAAAACAGGACGGGGACAAAGAAAACTCGTCCTCGTGTTTGGACTGCTGGATGTAACGGCTGCTGGCAGCTAACGTTATAATTCAGTCAGCAGTGAAAACCTCAGCAGGAGCTGCAGTAAATGCCCCAAAACACCAGAAAACCACACCGAAGAACAGACAGCTGGCCTTGGAGCAGAGAGCACGGAGCTGGACTACACAGAAACAACCACAAACACCAGCTACTTCATCCTGCTTTAGTTTTTTCTTACTTCTTCTTGATGTTGGGACACAGTTTGAGGACGTCCTCCTTGCAGGCCGTCTTAAACTTGTAGGAGAAGCGGAAATCTTTGATCTGAATCTGTGGACAATGAGAAAGGCTGGACGTTGGTCATCAGCTGATTCAGCAGACATGTAAACATGAGACTGAGGAGGACAGACGAACTTTAGATGTATCTTCCTGCTGAGGTGAAACAAAATGAAAACATGATTGCTCACCAACTGGAAGTGTGTGACTCCCACTGCACATTTCTCATTCATCTCCTTCTGGTGTTTGTTCTGGACCAAACACTCCATCAGGTCACCGGTGTCGATCTGATTGTCAGCCACCTCCTGACAGATGAGACACAGAAGACGTCCTTCTCAGTTATTGTGCTTTCTGAAGACGCAGCCCCCATGAAATCTAGATTCCTACTTAGGGGCTTTGCTAGACACATGGCTCCACAGGGGCCAGGCAGAGAATTTATAACAGAAATCAGATTATAATATAAATTCAAATTAGAAAATTATTTAAATGAAATATCAGGTTATATTGTTTATTTACAATGGTCTGTGTCAATACTTGATTCTGATTGGCTGGAGGGTGTCCATTAAGAAAGAAGTTCTGATCAAATAGCCTTATTGCTGTAAATTATTACGCAGACTAAACAATAGTTGGTAACCGTGGCAACAGAAACCCAGACTTTGGACTGCGGACGCGCCAGATCAGAGCAGCCTGCAGGCTTATTTAACGATGTAGGAAACGACCTGTGGACTTTGACTGAAACAAAACGTTGCATCATCCTCTGGACACTCGCGAGCTGTAAGAGCTGCACCCGCCCTCTGAAATGTTTGTGTCACGTAACGTAACTGCGGCCGATGAGCTGCGGGTTCTGTGTTTGAGCCGGTTACCTTGGCAACGCGTCACAATAAAATAGTCCACTCAGCTGCTTCTTGAGAAAAAATTTTGATTTTACTGGTAGAAAAAAACATTAACGGATAATAATTTATTTAATATTTTTTTCTTTGTTAATGGACCATGGTATAGGCGGGATAATGCCCTTCGAGGTGGCCATTATCATAACTTAATGCACAATTTGTCCATTAATTTACGATAATGGCCACCTCGTCAGGCATCATCCCTTACATATTGGTTATATTATACAGTCAAATATTGTCATCTTGATTTGGAGGCTCACTTTGAAAAACCAGCACAATAAAAGTAAATAAATAAAATAAAAAATATGATTATTAATGATTGTTGGAAATGTGTGTGAACAAATGTGTTGTTAAAATGGTGTTAGTAAATACCCACTGAGCCATGATTTATACTGTACCTGCTGTCTGAGTGAACGTAGCATGCAGGATGGACACCTTCTGATGGATGCCACTACCTGATAACTCTATTTCTAGTTGATGCATTGAGTAATTATTATTACATCATTATTATCAGGGTAGCTGTAGCACAGGAGAAAGAGCAGTCATCTGCCATCTAGAAAGTCAGTGGATCAATTCCCAGCTTCCCCTGACTAGATGCCAAAGTGTCCTTGGGCAAGACACTGAACCCCAGGTTGCCGCCCGACGTGCCTATCGGGGTCTGAAAGCGTGTGATAGGGAAAGCACTAAGTATATATGTGTGTGTGAATTGGTGAAAGTGACATGTAGTGTAAAAGCGCTCTGACTGGTCAACATGACTAGAAAAGTGCTGTATAATTACAGTCCATTTGCCATTTTCATTGTTATAAAACAGTCCATTTTTCAAACTGACAGTTGATTATAAATCACTAAACGTGCCTCCGACGCACCATCAGGTCATATAACAATCCAGCCGTCTTATTCTTCATTCCTTTGATCATTTGATGTTAACATTACGGCTTTGAGGTCTGTTTCATCCGGTTTTCCAGAAAAAGAGATATTTTCGGAGGCTAACAGCAGGATCCGTAACTCAGTTCAAACGCCCGCTGCAGGTGTGGACTAAACCATTTTGCACATTTCAAAGTGAAGATCGGGGCCTCAGAACATCCATCATTACTGTAAATTCAGAGCTAACTGGAGCTTGTATTTTCATTAAACAGCTTTATATTAGATATTAGGCTAAATTTTCTGTTCCTATTACTTTTCTATCACCGTCCCTCACTGCTGGATGGTTCATTCCTGAGACTACACCCGGGGACGTGACCTGGTTGAAGAAGTCCTACCTGTAACAATATATACTCACAGCAGCTACTGAGTGGTTTGATGTTTTTATCTGTTTTCTTTCTGTAATTTTCAGCCTGAAACAGAGTTAAATGGTGTACTTACGTGGCAGTAGCCTTGAATCACGGGTTCACAAGCTCGCATCAGCAGCGCCTCAATCTGAATATCCTGAGAAGCAACACAAGAGTCACCAAGTTTAAAGAAAATATCCAGTGGAAGTGACAAAACCACAGAGTGGCTGTGGTCCAAAACCTTGTGTCAGGACAACCAAAGGAAGATTTAAAACATTTAAAACTCATTCTCACACTACAACTAACTTCAACTCTGATTTGTTTCAGGTCACAAGTAAAAGGTCAGAAGTGTGTTCACGCTTGTTTAAATCTTTCCGACATTTCATTAAGTTTGTCATTTGGAGACTTAATTTCACTGAATTTTTTCTGATATAAAAAGATAAAAATCCAAATCAACAGCTGGCCAAACAGTCTGTAACTGTCCCTGTGATTCACCTCTGACTCCAGCTCCGTCAGGTTCCCCACCACGTCTCTGCAGTCAGACACCAGGTCCTCCAAATGGTCCTGCAGACACTCCAGCTCCTGGCCAGCCTCAGTTTTCTCGCTGCACCACTTCCCCAGGTCGGTCATGCAGCGTCGCTGCAGCTCTGGGTCCAGCTTCACGTCCAGCGCCCTCTGGTGGAGGATCCTCTGTACCTCCACTTTACAGTCCCGGGAGAGCTGTCAGGGTTGGAGGTTTAGAAATCAACTTTTTGAGATAAAAGAATTCACAGGTAGAACAAGCAAAGGTGATTCTATCTGACCATAAAAACCTGGAATTAAACTGGTTGAAATTTACAGCGGACTGATCTTTGTTGAAGATGTTTACCTGACCACGTCTACCTGGTATTTTCTTCTCAGGCTCATACATCTTTTTCTTCAGTAAAGTGAAACTTTGAGCTGCTCAGCTAGAGAAAACATGACGGTCGCAGTTGTTCACAAGGAGACAAACGCTTCACAGCGATGAGTCAACCTTTGTTTATCTTTAAAACTCCAAGCCATCTTTTACTATTTTAGTGGCACTTCTCTCTTTTCCTCCTGCTGTTAGTTGCTATCTACATTTATTTATGCTACTCTTCACCTACAATCCTCACAAAACCAACTCAGCTCGTTTCTGGTTTCTCGTTCCTCGCCTTTGGTCCAGCTTTAGATCGCCACTGTTTTTGTTCCTTTAAGAAAAACTGAACTTTCTTTTTGCTTGTTGATCTTCAGCTGCTCGTGATTGGTTAATGCCATCAGTTGAAACCATTTGATTGGTCAAAAGTTTGACAGGAAGTGGTTCTGTTATAATTTCTTGGTCATGATAGAGGTCTCTTAGCAGCGTAAATATGGTGATTTTTAAATATTTTTATGATGTGATAAATATTGGTGCTGTTATGAATCAGTTGTGTTTTTATGGGGGGCGCTGACAGAATTTTAAGGGATAAAATGACTTAATTGCTGACTGTTAAATTTCACCATTTTAAACATTTGTTTGTGTTTAAAGACCAATATGTCGAACATGTGGCAGTTCACCACAAAGAAGGATGATGCTGCAAAAAAAAACTTTTTTTTTTATCTTGGAGTTGTTTTTCCTGAATAGAAATGGCTGAAAACTGAAATACATTTCTCACTTTTGATCACAATTAAAATGATTTGTATAAAGTTGCACTTTAACTGACAGAAATTAGATGTTTTGATCAAAAATCTTAATTTCTTGCACCGGAATTATCAGGACAACCACATTTTCCTTCAAGCTGAAGCTTCATGTTGATTTTTCACATCACAGTTCAGCAATTAAAATGACAAACCAACTCCCACATGCAGCAGCTACACATGAATTACCAGCAATCACTGCTCTTACATCCAGCCAGTCATCACAGGCAGAGATCATCATCAGCATCATCATCATCATCTGTTCGGTAACCGTTCATACTCACAGTCAGAGCAGGTTTCTGCTTCAGATGCCCGCTGCCAGCTACGGGAATATTCTCTGGTCATTTACAGAGTTTGGTAGTTTCACTTCTTCTAAACATTTATTCTTATTATTATATGTGACCTAAATGTACATTTACCATTAGCGTTTGGACACTGGACATAGCGGAAAAGAAAGAATGAAGATAAAATAAGTGTAAACTATGGCTCCATAAATGGCCACTTCACGTGCCTGTTCTCACACTTTAACACACCGAATTATGTCTCACCACCACGAGGAAGAACTTATTTAGAAAAGAGGGTCAGTTGATTACCTGAGTGAAAACTGTCTGAGTCTGTGGATAAATGTCCACATATTCAACATGAAATGATTTTTTAAAAACAAAAACAATTTAACTTAATAATAAAAAATAAATTCTTTCATTTAAAAAAAAGAGGATTAGTAGATTTCCTGAGTGAAATCATCATGACACATATTAAAGAAAAAAAAACAACCGTTTCTATCTGTAACTAATGACAAATAACTAAACAATAAAAAAAAAACAAATAAATAATAAATTACCTAATTAATTAAAAAGTTGATCAATGTATTACTTGAATGAAATTTGTCTGGGGCTGTGGATAAATCAACAT
>JBAFTA010000011.1:1460034-1470719 GCA_036919975.1 Melanotaenia parkinsoni | reverse complement strand
CTCCTCTGTTGTTCCCCGGTGGTGGAACCATCTACCAAACTCCGTCCGATCCACAGAGTCCTTATCCACTTTTAAAAACAAGCTAAAGACTCAGTTGTTTAAGGAGCATTTCCACACTTAGTTTAACTCTTCTACTCAGAATGACTTAGAAAGATTTGTCCAGATCTTTGGTTCAACCAAGTACTGAAGAAGCTGCGTGCACTTACACCCAAGATGATATTGTGTGATGAAATTGTGATCTTGTATTTAAACAAAAGGACTAAATTTAAAAAAAGGGGGGGAAGCACTGCCTCTAGTACTACATGACAGCAACTGGACTACCAGCAGTCTGACTACCACTTAATCACGATGTCCCCTCCTGGTTGCATTCTTGCTTGTGTTGTTCTTACTCTCAGATGTAAGTTGCTTTGGATAAAAGCGTCTGCTAAATGACTGTAGAACAGAATAGAATCAGCAGCTGATTAACTTTTAACAGTAGTCACATCTGATGGTTTTAAGACTTTCACATCCTCCTCATAAAATATAAGTCTGGAAATATTAATATTGTCATCCACGTAGGCAGCTGGTTGGATTAGCTGTATAAATGCTACATTTAAGGAAGCTGGTAGTGGTGATGTGCAACGTCAAATAGTACATTTTATACCGTATTCACTTGCACTTAGGCATGTGAGGATAACGCAGAGAAAGGCCAGTTAACATTGAATATGTTTGCATTTGACTGTGACATAATACATGATAATGTGCCAGGTTTGTACCATTGTTTATGAAGCACAAACACACCACAACTAAACGTACACGTCATGTCTGATGATATTTTTACAGGACACAGTTTTAACATGGAGCTCCAAAAGTCGGTTTTAAATGGAAAAACTTTATAAAATTTCTTTATTTATTAAATGATTTATTGTTTTTGTTTATTTTAATAATGTCTGGCTTGTTCCTTCTCAATGTTTAGGACATGGTAGAGACACTAACGTTCAAGCTAACCAATGGTGACACCGCGTCATGCCGAATTAATAATGGCATACGCCATCTGTGAACATGCCCTTAGCCTTGTGTTGCAGGAGTTGCCGTGTTGAAACTGGCTGTGAGTTAGAAATTGTTGTGTTTTAGAGCTGCATTTTGGCATGACGTTCTCGTGATATGCTAGCAAGCAGCTAACTATAGCAGCTAATGCTAACGTTGCTTATGCAGGCACACCCTGCTTCTATAACGGAAACAACTCATACAAACGCCATTTCACCTCTTTCTTGTCCTGAAGACACTCCAGTACAGCCAGGTTGTTGTTCCAGGAATGTTTGGGGCAAAGCCGGGTCAAGTCCTCCCTACACACCGCCTCCTCAGCCAACTTCCAGCCGGTAGAGCGCCTCCGAGTCAGCGAGGCCCCAGCTCCTTGGTTCCTCTCAGCGGCTGCTGGGTTCACCCCAGCGAGTACCAGACCTCCCGCTGGATTCTGTAGGTTGTCTGCATTGGCAGCAAGTCTGGCGATACCGTTGTTTTCTCCTCGAATTGGATGCACAAACAACAAGATGTACATCAAAAGCAGAAGCAAAGGAACACGTATACAGTCCGCCATCTTCACGGGGCCACTCAGACTGCTGCTGCGTTCAGGAGTTTCCGGAAATAAGGGCATTAGGTGTACGTCGTTGTCGCCCCTCGACCCCCAGGATGGAGTCAAATAACTCGAAAATTCACAAACAATGAAATGATTAATTATTCATGAAATCGATGGGTTTTGGGTTCATGCTCTCATGCGCGGACTACTCCAACCTCGCAAGATAAAAAGCATTTGCTTAACAATAAATTTTAATGATTAAATATATTTTATTTTCATACCATTCCTGTGGAATCTGGAAACTTAACAAAGTCTTTGTTAAGGTCTTAAATTACAGAATTATGAATGAAATTGTGACTGCGGCCATTCTCTTAATGAAAGTCTGTCATTATGGGAGGTCAAATAAAAAATAGAGGTGGTTGACAACTAAAAATGTTGTATTTAAAATTTTTAAAAATACAGAAATCAATACCAAAAAAAAAAAAAGCTTTCCATATACTAAATGTTTTGTGAATGGTTGTTGAACCAATTAATCCTTTATAAGAAGGCTTACAGTTATTATTTGTGTTTTAGAATTTTGTATTTCTTAAAAGTTTAAATAAATAAAAGTTTGAATGATAAAATATTTTCTCATTCATTAATCACAATTCCATTATATTAAGCTTTAATAATACAGCACCTATTCATAACACAGTCATTCTAAGTCACTTCCAATTATATTACAATTAAAAATCTGTGTTCATATATGCCAAATCATAAAAATAATGAGGCTACCTACCTGAGAAAACCAATGGATTGCATCAGTCTTCCCTTTGATCTAATCCTCCATCCTGAAGTGCACATGCAGACAGTGGACAGGAACATTTCCATCAGAAACAAGGACAGCCATCTTCTTGGTCCAGTTGTAGGTGGAGAGGACAGGAAAGAGGGATCAACAAGCAGCATAACTCCAAGCCAGGAATACCTGCTGAGAAAGAAGATAAACACAAATTAATCACAACAATGTCAGATATTTATACACAGAGAGAAAAGAGGGCAGAGAGGAGCCCAGTACATCATAGCAACCTCGGCCTATAGCAGCAGAACTAAAACTGGTCTGGAATAACTGATAACTGGAGATTCTGCTCCCATTCTACTTTTAGAACCTTTAGGAACCACAAGTAAACCTTCAGTCTGACAGTGAATTGCTCTGTTAGGAAAATCTGGAGATCCTTAAGATTCAATGGAGCTTGGTCACTATAAGCTTTCTGTAAGAAGTATTTTAAATTCTATTCTGGACTTAACAGAAGAGAAGATAAAACTGAAGAAATATCATCTCTGATGATGACACTCATCCAAACCCTTGCTGCAGCATTTTGGATCAGATGTAAAAAAATTCTGAACATTTCTGGGACTGAACAATAATCAGGAATCACAGCGGATCAACGTGGAAGTAACAAACCGTGGACTAGTTTTTCTTCATCACTCTGAGACAGGGTGTTCCTAAATCTGGGAACATTACAAATGTGGTCCTAGAAACTGGTTTTAAATGTGAGTCAAATGACAGAATTTAGTCCAACTTACTACAGTGTTGTACTGGAAGCCATGTTATTCCATCCAGCTGGACAGTGTTATGCTGAGGTTCTCAGGTCCAAAGACCACAATCTCAGTTTGAGTTTAGAAGGAGAAAATTCTGTATCATCCAGGTCTTTATGTCTTTAAGACATCTTTGTAATCTGTCAAACTGATTGGTTTCATCAGGCTTCGTGGAGGAGTATATCTGAGTATAATCTATTTAGCAATGAACATTTTTAACATGCTGTGTAATGATATTACCTCATAGTTCTCTCCTGGCACCAGTCAGGCCTGGTAGACCCAAGCGTGTTGTGAGGGTCTGCTGGGAACGACTGGTGGAGTCCCCTGTCAGAAAGAGCTTCAACCATGTCCCGGGCGAGGTGGGGGGCATTCAGAGTGGGCTGTGTTCCATGCCTCTATTGTTGAGGCGGCCAACCGGAGCTGTGGCCGTAAGGTCGTCTGTGCCTGTCATAGCAGAAATACCCAAACTCGTTGGTGGACGCCAGCAGTGAGGGATGCCATCAAGCTGAAGAAGGAGTCCTAGCAGGCCTTTTTGGCCTGCGGGACTCCAGAGGCAGCTGATGGGTATGGGCAGGCTAAGCGGAGCGCAGCTTCGGTGGTCACCAAGGCAAAAACTGCCACATGGGAGGAATTTGGAGAGGCCATGGAGAATAACTTCCAGATGGCTTAGAGAAGATTTTGCCGGCTCAGGAGTGGGAAGCAGTGCTCCATCTAAAAGGAAAATAATACAGAAATAAATACAGGCATGCAAATAAAGGAGAAAAAGAAATCCCCAAATAATTGATGAACTGACATGAAAATAAAAAGGAATATTAACACAAAGTTAAATTAAACTAGTTAAAATTATATAAGAAATATAAATGTGTTTTATAGGTTTATTAAACAATTTCCTTCATTTTTTATGTTTAATTTATTGGCACATCAATTTGTTTATTGAGCCATTTTTAAATTTCTGAACTTATTTTGAATTGTGGCAGTTTCAGTCCTCCGTATTTTTCCATGTTTTCCGTGTTTGCTTTCATTGGTTAACCAAGAATCTTCCAGATTTGATAAGTTCAAAATCCCCCAAGTGAAGTCTTCGCAGCAAAAACTGAGTTTTCTTAGACTCATCTGAAACGTAGCTTTCCCTGAGCCGAGGAGCCCCGTAGGCCTCGTACGGTGGTTTCATTCTCAGCTCTAGTTTACATATTCTTAAATTCTCATTTTCTTATGTGAAAAAAATTTGATAACTTTTCTTCACATGACTGTCTTTCCTGCTTCCCAAAGAACACCTGCTGATGTCCCTGGTAGGGTTTTTATTTTCTATATACAGAAACTTATGAATGAATCTAAATTAATACTTCCTGTTCAGTCAGAGTTCATTTTAACAAGTGTGTTCTTACAGAATAGTGTGCATTAGTCTTACTGGTGTGTTTTTAATATTTTTTGACAACGATCAACTTCAGTTGTACAAATTCGAGTCTTGGAGTGGAAGAGATCCACTCTTCATTTGACTGTATGTTAGATCAGCCTGTGAAATTTGGTTTTAAGAAAAATATTAAACATTTTTCCAGGGTGCACGAAGATACTTTACAGGTGTGTGTGACTTGGCTGGTAGGTAACTTTTAATGTCAGCAAGCAAACAAATGTCAGAGATCAGGGTCATTTACAAAGAGCCAGTTCACTTACACAAGTATTTATTCCAGAGAGAATTAAATTGTGTTAAATTACTCCAAATCTGTGACAAAATTATAAACAAACAAGTAATAGATTTGTTTCCCCTTAGTGGGCACCCCACCCCATGTAGTAGAGCCTCCTTTTGCTGCAATAACAGCCTGCAGACGCCTCCTACGTCCACAGACAAGTCCCTAAAGTCTGGCAGGTAGTATTTTGGCCCATTCCTCCATACAAGGCGCCCTGGATGCCCGGTGCCTGGCGGGTTTGGCCCACCAGGGTCTGCGCCCCGTGATTGCGGGGGGCTCTGGCTGGGGCTTTCCTCTGCCACTTGCTGGGTAGGTCCGGGTGGTCTTTGAGGTGCGGTGGCTGGGGTTCGTGCTCCGGGATTGCTACTGATCACCCGGGTCTCCCTAGCCTGCCTCTAGCCTCCAGAGAGGCGTGGTCGCATTTGCATGACTACACTTGTCTCTGCTCACTCCTCACACTTTGTACGCTGACACAGCCACTGGGGTGTCCAGTATTTTATACAAAAGCTACTTTTGTTTAGGTTTTTTTATTTGTGTGTGTGTGTTTCTGGTATTTTAGTTGTTGTGATACATGTTGTTGCTGGGTTTTTTTAAGCTGAAGTAAATTCTCTGTTGTGTTTCTGTCCAGCTGTAGTTGGTTGTCTGGTTGGACTGAAGGGTCATTGCTTCCATCCACTGAATGTTTGTCTCCTTTTCCTTTTTTTCTACTTTCCACCATTATCCTTTTTTTTTCTGTCCCCTCCGGTCAGGTCCATAAAAAGTCTTTGTTGGAGCAATAAAAATTATTTTACTACTGAAATGTTTGTTTCCATAGAGAATAAAATGTTAAAATAAAGTTGCTTCAAAAGCTCAGTGACAAACTGATGCAGTGATTTTCCTGAGGCGCCCAAACATTTGCATGCCACTGTATGCACATAATTAATCAGATTCAATAAATATTTTAACAGTACCAACTTCTGATTTGGGGTTTTTAGAACAGCAGTAGGTTTAGCTGAACACAACCTGCTAACATGTCAACAGTAAACATGTAAACATGCATGTTTACCAACGTCAGCTTGTGATTATTTGCTGATTTAGCAGGAAAGATCTGCTGAGGTTGTGGAATCTTTTTTTGTTGAGGGGACCTTTTATTTACAGACAACATGGAGCTTTATTTCATCTGTTGGAACAAAATATGAAAAAACAAACAATGGAGTCTAAAACGATCCTTCACACACTGACATGCCTTCAGTTATTTACTGCTCATCCACATCACATAAAAGGTGAAGTGATGGTGAAATCAGACACCAGATCATCTGATTAACTTCAATTAAAAATAACTTCGTTTTATTACCTTTGAAGTTGTACACACACAGCAACAAATATACATATATACACCTTTCTTAAAAAAAGAAGTAACATTTACAACAGATCACTTTGGCACTTAATGTTCCTGTCGGGCGAAGACAAATCTTAAAGACTGAAATAAATCAGAGATGGTTTGTTTCAGTAGTTCGGAGGATGGTTGGTAGGAGGAGTTTAAACTAGTTCAGAGATGGATATGTCGCATTTCTGGTCCAAATCGTTTTATTTACTCATCACGTTTAACTGCTGAGCTCAGTTTTAAAAGGACTCTTAAATCTGCCTTTCCTGTGGTTTTACGTCTTTCTTCAAGTCAGATTTTTACCTACGTTAAAGCATCTCATGAGTTTTATTATCAAATGGATGTAAGATGTTGGATGATGCTGCAACCAAACTGTATATTGAAGCATCTTTGTTTTTCCTTAACTTCAGGCATACAGTTGATCCACCAGCTGATCAATGAAATGACTGGAGACAATCAGCAGACTGAATCAATGATTCCATGACAATGTTTGGGTCATAATGTTCAATAAATATGAGCTAAACATTCATGATCTGGGCACCACGGAGCTTGTTATCTGACTGTAATACAGAATAAAGGTGAAATGTAGGGGCTGTGAATGAATAAACCATAAGAAACTGACGTACAAGCTTTCCTCCTGACAACCACTCCCGGTAATCTGTGTTTTCTGTGTAAACGTTTAGCAGCAATGTCATTTTCCACATTTCCGCCCAGACGGCTTCCTGTCCTTGTGCTCCGGGACACTGTGGACAGACCGGCCAGTTGGCCTCATTCACTCCCACCTGTAGAGCTTCAGCATTTTCTCTGTTAAGGAGGCCAGGAAATGTTCCCCGTTCACCGAGAAGGGCTTGATGTCCAACACTGGCAGGTCAGCCGGAAGCTTCTGGAGCAGAGAGCCGCTGCCAGCGTTCCACACCTGAGGAGGAGAATGAGGGACGTTAAACTCTGCTTCTAAAACAACAGAAATACTTTGGATCACGGAGGATTTCAACGGGATGGACCATGGTAGAGCTGGAGGCCTCGTCTCCGGCACAGACCAGCGTTCCACTTCCATCTGGACTCTTGAAGACAGCGTTCTTTGTGAGCAGTTTGCAGGACGAGCCGGCGTTGAACGTCTGCACAGGGGAGCAGGAGCAGCTGGGCAGCTGGCTGGAGTCCTGCTGGGGGGTCCGGTTCAGAGCCATCAGGACACAGCGCAGAGACGGGTTGGAGCGTCCTGCAGCAGATACACAGCCTCAGGTAAACCCTCCATTACTCTCCAGACTCAACACACCCATGAGCTCACTGGCTTTAATAAACTAAACTATCAGAGTCAGAGAGAGGGACACAACCGGAGTTTACAGTCTGAGTGGAAACTTTAACAAAGAAATCGTTCATGTTTCCACGTTAGTGAAAATCTGGAAAACCAACATCCAAGAAGTTTTCTGTTTCAAACTAAAAAACTGAATTTAGAACTAGAAGCACTCAGAGCGCAGACCTCTGCCAAGCCATTTCTTTAGTTAGAGTTAGATTATGTCTCCCCGTAGTAAAGAATCCTTTCAGAAATTCCTGGATCCAGGAGGCGATCCTGATCCCTCCCAAACTCTAATCTCTCGTTCCATGTTCCATTTCTAAGATTTCCTGTAAAATTTTATCAAAACTTGCCCATAACTTTGAGTTGCTAAGAGACAGACGATGCTGCCGAATACACGACCTCTGCAGAGGTCACAACGGCATTTAAAACACACGTGGACGAGGACACACTTCAGAACGTACCCAAACCAAGAGTTCACACTCCAGTTACCAAAGTCAAGCACGTTATATATTCTACCATTTTTTATTAAGTTTCCATTTTCTATTATTTTAATTATTTGAAACTGATTTGACCATTTCTATTTATCATCATCTAATACTTTAAAACCCATTATTTGAATTTTACATAAATGATCTATCCTTAAGCAAATTAGCTTACATAAATCCACATTGTAATCCAAGAAATAGCATCTGTGTTGTCATAGCAACCCCCTACACACATTCTCTCCAATACCTATAGAATAGCATTTTAAGTCATGTTTGACACACAGCACAGCAATACATAAACAGAAAGTAGTCACAAAATACATAAGTCAACTCTGTTATAATAAGATTATTTAACATCTAAATAATAACGACAAAACATAATAATGACACTAAGGACAAAGTAACGCTATCAGTCTGGTTTTTTTTTTTTTTTTAGTTTTGAAGGAACTGCTTCCAAGCCTCTTCGTACGTTTTCAGCTTGTTTTCTAGGATATATGTAATTCTTTCCATTGACATTATTTGTGCCATATAAAAGACTGTTGTCGGCACCACATCCTTTTTCCAGCTCAGAGCGCTTTGCTTGTAACACAGCACGTTAAAAAAGTTATTTTCTGCGTTTCATTTGAAATCTGATGGATAAAAGTCTAGCGGAACCATTTTGGGTCTGGTGAAATATTTAAAGGCAGAATTTTCTGAGTTTCCTCTCCTCCATCTAGAATGTCTTGCTCTAATAACACTATGTATAAAAGTACTTCGCTGCATTTGGGACGTGTGTCAGGTATCATTGTATCTGTGGTTACTGTTATTGTAAGAATAAAGAAATATTCTAATACCTTTTTTTCTAGAATTTTCCACTTCCTATCATTATATATGAAAATGTTCCATCAGCTTTTTGTCCTTTTGTAAAAAACGAAACAGTCTGATGATGTTTATCAGATTTACAGACAGCGGGTGGTTTCGGTCTCTCTACACACACTCCCACCAGGAGAAAAGCCGTCAGGTCGACCGCCTGAAAATCAGACATAAAATGTGTTTTAAACTCTCTCCGGAGGTGAAGGTGGAAAGTCTGGCTCTGCTGAGAGGAGCAGGAGGAGATAATGTGATTTCACACACTTTCAGGTTATGTTTAAACGATTAAGTCTTCATCACATTCGTCATTTTATTCCCTCTGAAATGCTGTGGTGGGTCGGCTACCTGTTACAGCTCCAGAGTTCTTTGTGATTCAGCAGAGCTGATTTAACGTTTGAGATTTACATCCTGTTTATTACGACTAGATGGAAATCAAACAGTTAAAACAGACTGATAATGACAAAGGTACCCCAGTGTCTGCATTCCTACACAAGTACAGGTACAGATACATTATTCTCCTACATACTGTCTCTGTGCCGGTCTTTTACATTCTGAGCTGGAACCCTGGAAAGCACAATTCCTTCTTTCATCTATTACTTTTGTAAAATGAGGCGCATCCTGTCTCAGAGTGATGCAGAAAAACGAGTGTATGGATTTGTTACTTGCAGATTGGACTACTGTAATACCTGATTATTGATCCGTCCCACAAATAATCTGAAAAGTTTCCATCTGATCTCAAAAATACGTTCTGGTGAGAAATATCATCGGAGATCATATTTCTCCAGTTTTATCATCTCTTTATCGGCTCTCTTTAAATCCAGAACAGAATTTAAAATTATTCTCCTCTCATATAAACCTTAGTGACTAAGTTCCCTTGGTTCTCAGGCTGCATTTACACCAGCCTTTTATCTAAAATCCCAGTCCATTTGTTCAGAAAGTCTGCTTTGTTTCGGGGTTTGTGATTCAAATCAAAGTAGTGGATCTTGGTCTGCTTCAAGCAGGCGGACCAAATACAGGAAGCAGACTACAATGCAAATTGCATTGTGGGTAAACACAACCAAAACAAAAGAGCGCGTTGGGTGTTAGGTGGTTCTGGTTGGGTGAAATGTCTCGCTGTTCCATGTGGAAGAACTCTGTAAAAGTTCTGATAGAAAGATGATCAACGCCGCCAGGATCTGACGCAGCTCCATGTTTAGCTGTGATGGACTCTAGTACATAACCAACAAAAGCTGTTCTGCATGAATCAACAGATGAACGGGTTTTCTTCTCCTGTAATTCTGGGTGCAGTGGCTCTCTCCGTTTTTTTCAAAGGTCCGATTCGCTTAAGTTGTGCTCTGTGAACGCAATCCTAGTCTGGAAGAATATTGCGCCCCCCAACTGAACAGAGTCCCCATGACACACAGTCTAGTGGACTATCTTTGTTAGGCTTGTCACAATTTTAGGTTTTCTTGGTACGATTATTGTCAAAGAAATAATCACAATTTTACCATAATTATGCGTAAATTAATTTCCCAACACTGTGTAAAATCACCTAACAATCCTTAAGCCTGGTACACACGATTTCTTTAATCTTGTGAGATTTTTTATCTGGTCAAGACCTCAAACACAAAGATAAAAAAATCAGTTTTGATCATACTGTGTGTGGTGTGCTTGGAAATGTAATCACCGAACAACACACACGACGATGCTGTCCAGTAACTTATCTACAATCTACAATTGAAACGTAGATGAAGAACCATAGTAACAACCAGCAAAAAGCTAAGAAGAAGAAGAACCATAACAACCAGCAAAAAGCGAAGAAGAACCATAACAACCAGTAAAAAAACCAAGAAGAACCATAACAACCAGTAAAAAAACCAAGAAGAACCATAACAACCAGCAA
>JBAFTA010000011.1:1424420-1434799 GCA_036919975.1 Melanotaenia parkinsoni | reverse complement strand
TATATATATACATATATGAAAACTAAGTAAATTTTGGTTTACAAACAGTGAATCAGGGGTCTGCAAACTCCGTCTCCAGAGACGTAAGTTGAATGAAAAAGAAATACATCAATATATAAATTGTCCCCTTGCACTCTTAATCCAAGAGCGAGCCCCACCCCTGATTCCATATCTACACATTTTTTAAGTAACGGTTCATGGTTAACTGTATGGAAAGCTTTAGTTAGATCTAAGAAGACCCTACAGGAGGTTGTTTGTTATCGATACATGCATTTCTTTTGTTAAAAAATAATTAAAGTAATGCACTTTTTTATTTTATTAGATTGCATAATGTTTATTAGCTTATTCTTATACCTGGTATATTTTTGTTCTGCTTCCTGTATTCTATTTTCAAAGAAATCTTTGTACAACTTATTTTTGGTCAGTTATGTCAACTTAACACACCACTGTCTATAACGTTTATTATCCATCACTGTTGAACTGTTTCTTGTTATTCGAGTTGCTCGAGTGATTGATGGATACAATCCCAAACTAAACATAGAATTAATAAACTCTGTATTTACATTCTGCTTTTGTTAAAACCCCTTCAAGCAAAACACATTTTCTGTTGTTCATGTCATTGCACATTTCAACTATTTTTTCCCCAAACTTTTCAGTACAGGATCCTGGTTTTCTATATATACAACTAATTATTACATTCTTTAATTTTTCTATCTCAGTTTCCACAGTGACTCACTCTGTAGTTGTATTAATTACAAAGGACATGTTGCTCATCGATTTGCTAGTAAGGTTTTGATCTATATATGAAGCACCCCCCCTTACACACACACACACACACACACCCACACACATGATGTGGTGGCTCTGCTGTTAAAGGACTTAATTAGTTGATCTTCCAATGAAGAAGTATCTGGGTTTAGAGCAGAAGGTAGCTCAATGTCCACTCCCCTATCACCGATTCAGGCCTGTGCATTTGTGTATTTCAAGCCCCGATATCAAGAGGTCATCCATCCTTGAAAACTGCTCCAAGTCATCAGTTCTTCTTTCTAGTTGTTCGACTTTTTATCATTTTCTTGAGTTGTTTGATTTCGTCCAATGCTTCTTGTAGGCCTCTCAGTTGTTTTGCCACTGTAGTTATTTCGTGTGATATAGAGGCCAAAGATTTTTTATCTCTGCTGAAAAGATCCAAAGATTTCACCAAATTCAAGAAATGGTTGTAATCCAGAGGTATTTGTGTCTTAAACTAATCAAAAACTGGTTAAAATTAAGTGGATGTTGACTGATTTTTTATTTTTATATATAGTTGGATTGTTGGAGCTCAGTAGCACCACCACATCTACACGGCAGCCATCTTGCTCAGCGTAACTAGGGTATGTATTTTTCCAGATTATGTTCCAATAGTTCAAATGAGGCTCAAACAGGGATCTATACAAAGATAACAATGCTTCTAGTGGGAGCAAATGTCTTAGGCCTGATACACACATAAAAGACACATAAAGATTATCAGGCTGTTTTTGTCCCAATTTTGCCCCATCCCGACCGAGGGTGGCAAACGCCCGATTATCTTGAGTCTTATAAGATTTTTCTATAAAATTATTGTTTGGTCTGAGGTGTGTTAAGAACGAATTTGTCCTGATGATCGGCTTTGAAACGGGTCGTGGCCGACAATCGGAAGTAGTGAACATCTTCAGGTGTGAGGAAAGCCGACGACTCATGAGTTGTGACTGTGTGGATGGTGACGAGGAATGCAGCCAATCAGAGAGCGAGCTGACTGGGGATCAAGGAAGGATATAAAGTCCGTGTTCATGCTGTCTCCAGTCTGTTATGTTTTTCAGTTCAGGATTTTTTGTTAACAAAAGTCCCAAGACCGCCATAATTCCCTTATCCTGTAAATCCACTTCCATGCTGGGCGTTGTGTTTTCCAGTTGTTGCTATGGTTCTTCTTTATTTTTTAAAAGATCACGTTTGATCACAACAGATTTCTAGCTCAGAGGACTAGATTGGTTGGTTGCAAGACAGGACTGTTATGTGTGTGTTGTTCTGTTATGAGATTATCGGAGCCACCACACACAGTATGATCAATACAGTTAAATACCGGATTTTTTATTTTCACGTGTGAGGCCTTGACCAGAGAAAAAATCTCATAAGATTAAAAAAGTCCTTATGTGTGTACCAGCCATTTCTTTGAAAAATAATCCTAGTTTAAACAATTTTATGCAAATTTAAACAACTCATTAATATGCCTTTGAACATGTATAAATTGTGAGTGAAATCAACTTTATTAAGCGCGCTACCATCTAAAGTTATATTTGTGTTATGATCATTGTATATGTTTGTCTGTAAAACATTATAATAGGTTTTGCTAATATTTAAAGATAATTTGTTATATTTAAACCACATATTTACTTTAGCTAGTTGATCATTTAAGAACTTTTTGAAGTTGATTCTTGTTTATGTGACACAGACAAATTTGTGTCATCTGCGAAGAGTATTTTATGAATATCGCTACAACGCTACTATAAACAATAAAAAAAGAGTGGATCCCTGGAGGTTCCACTCTGGCCCAAAGTCTATGTTTTGCATTCCTAGATTTGCTCTATTTCTGTTCACATATTGCTGTCTTCCATAAACAAAGTTCCTGAATCACTGGACACCATAATGACACAACTTTTTAAGTAAAATTGTATGATCAATTTTATCAAATGCCTTTGTGAGATTGAAAAAGACAGCAATACCATATTATCCTCTATCAAAAGTGTCATATATTTTATTTTCTTAACCAGCTCTAAAATAAATGTGCTGCTATGTTTCCTAAAGCCATAGTGAAGATACCAGTATATTGTGTTTTTCCTAATATTTCACCAATCTTAAGTAGACCACTATTTCTAGCGCTTCAGACAGAGTTGGTAAATTGATATGGTTCTGTAATTTAAATAATAAAACACTAGTAATATTTTTACCACCTTAGTCTGTTTTGGAGCAGTGCCTTTCTGTGAAGACGGGTTAAGGATCTTACTGTAGAGTCTATCTGCACCTGCTGTGTATGAGCATTTCAATTTGTTCATGAAATTAATTACTTCGAGTTTACAGGTAGGTTTGACATAGCATGAGCTGGCAGAATTATTTTGAAGCAATAATCCATAATTGGCACCCTCTGGTGGACAAATTTGTTGAGACAGATTTTTACCAACAAAGGCAAAAAAAAAATCTATTAAAAATGTGTGGCAGAACATGTTCCTTTTCCTTTTAAAACTGTTCTTTTTTTTTGTAAATCTTATAGTTAGGGGTGGTTAGCCATCCCTTGGTTATGCTGCCATAGGCTTTAACTGCTGAGGGACATCTCATGATGCACTGAGCACTTCCTTCTCTGCTTATAGTTTCCATTTACAAACTCATGACAGCATTGTTATCATTAACTAGTATTTCTCCACTTCTCTCTCAGCAGGTCTCCCTGGCCAAAACGATGTCTGTTGATCTCGATTCCTAACTTCTCCACCCCGACCAGTCAAGTCAGATGGCCGCCATCCTTGAGCCAGGTTCTGCTTAGATTTTCCTTCCTGTTAAAAGGGAGTGCTCTCTTTCTACTGTCCATAATATATGTTTTTTTGAACACATGCAATGGTCGTTGTTTTTCCTCCCCCACTTAAATAATACTCTGCATAATTTCTTTCTTCTTCTTGATGATTTATTGTGGCTGACATATGTCACTTTCTTTTTGATCCATTGGATAGTCTGTTTAAAAATTAAGTAAGACCCCTGGCTTTCAAGCAGACCAGAGTCCGCTTCTTTGGTCTGCATCAGTGTGGTTGGTGTTCAGACGGCACCAAAAGAATCATACTATCCATGAAAGCGGACCACACAGCATACTGTGCTGCATACTGATGGACTTTAACAGGACTGGACAGTCCATTGGTTTGAAGAAAGACGCGATAACATCCATTTTTAATTTTCCTGCAAAGTTAGTGTCATGACAATTTCTCATGTATTCCTAATATTTCACTAACACAACGGAGTCCCCTCTAAATGAATATAAAATACACTATTAGAAAAGCTTCCTTTTGAATGAACCCTTAAGTAATTGTACAAATTTCTCTGGTCTTGAATGTTTTTATGTTTAATTTCGTAAACCCTCTTTTTTGAATAAGACTTTGGGTTAACTTTTTTTTAACTTTATATTTTATATTATTCAAATTATAAATATAACTCCATATATGAGCATCACCGTTATTAGTCCTCTGAGGATTGTATAAAGAATTCAGTTTGCATGTGGGGCTGTCTGAGTGTGTGTAAGTTGTTGGAATCCCCTGATTTCCCTGGCTACGAGATCCAAGCAGAGTCTGACCACTCAGAAAGCGCCATCTTATTTTATACTTCACTCTCTGCCCTAGAAAAACCGGTCCGGTCTGGCTTAGAGGATGTTTATGTGTGTGTGTTGTTCTATCTGAACAAACCATCTGTGTTAAACGTCATTTCCTGCATCTGTATCTGTGTGTGTATGTGTATGGGAGTCTGCTATCTGTATCTGTCCTGTTGTACTGCTTCAAGGTTGAGAGATAAGTATTCTCTTCTGCAGCTGTCCTACTTCACTACTCCACCCATAAGCTATTATTTATGATTACCCTTCCGTTGCCTGACTTCCGTACATGTCACCTGTCTGTTTTCTCATCCTCACAAAGTGTATGATATAAAATAAAAACAATGATCTGTAGTATTATAAATGTGTGACATTTCTAATCAACCAAACCGATTAAAAATTGTATGAAAATTCAGCGAGTTATGGTGATTTTAATCGTTGATAGACCTCTGCCTCTGTTGACTAATGCAGTAAGTCAACGCGGCCCAAGATGGCGGCCGTGTTGACGCATCACTCCATATATATATATATATATATATATATATAGATATATATATAGATATCTATATATATATTATAGCTGAATATTTAGTGTGCTGTACCTACAGTAAATTGAATAAGTTAGTTAAAGATAATTTAATAAAAAGAATATACTGGTGTGAGACCAGTTCAGTGTAGTTCCAGAGAATCCGACAGACTGGGCTCTCTGTCCAGCTCAGATTATACACAGAGAATTCATGGTGCTGCTAAATGAGTTTCATTTGCTTTGGATGTCATGTGTCTGTAAATAAAATCTTTATGCTTTTGTGTCTTACAGATAATTTTGTTTACAAGTAGACTTATATGAAGTCATGTTAGATTTAGGTTCATCCAATGTGGGAATACATGATGCTGACATATGTTTTATTTTCTGTACTTTCAGTTTAACGAGTTTTCAGTTTTATGAGTGTGTGGACAACATTTATATAGACAGATAGTCACACCAGTGTTCATTCATACTGTTGGTCTCTTTTCATTTACCCGTTGCAGTATGACTAGAAAGGAGAGAAAAAGAAAGAGGAGTAGCAGGCAGGCCAGAGAAGCTCTTCTCTCCTGGATAAAGCAGTATGAGGAGGCAGATGATGAAGAAGAGAGGTCAGAGTCAAGACCAGAGTTATGGCCTTTTAAAGCTTAGATTTCAAAAGTGTTCCTCTAATTATAATGAAATATCTTAAAAGCTATAACATAATATATTATGTTGCACCAACAATAAGTTATTTCTATGTTACAACACCTGCAGTAGTCACATATTTAGGCTATTATTAAAACTTTAACAATGCTAAATACCCGATTAAAGTTTGTCTGCAGAGCACAGTAATGTAGTAGGGTATAGAAGTTACAGTCTGGTGTTAGTCTTACTGATGTCATGTGTTTTTTTTTTATTATTATTATTTCAAAATGCTTTAGTAAAGCAGCCGGTAGGTCCACACACTGCACTGAGTACCTGCCCCCAAACTGTCTGTGTTTGTAATGTTTCTGCTTCAGAATGAATAAAAACATGTCTGAGGCATGTCAGAGCAGAGGAGAAGGCAGGAGCAGTAAATGTTAACGGAAACAGGAAACTATGACTCACAGAGGGAGAAGCCTGCAGCTGTGTAGAGCTGTTACATTGGTCAGTGCTCACACTAAGGATTTCTGTTGATCACCAACTTTCTCTTAAAGGTAAATCGTATTTTTATTTTAATCTTTAAAGCAGCAACAGGCAAAAGATTCAGCCGTTACATCTGAGTAAAATGGATAGTACTTTAAAATAAGCTTTCACTTGTCTTAACAAAACCTGTGACATAGTGTTCCACCAGGAAGCTGAAGAATAAAAAGAGACAAAGAAGCAGCAATAAAATAATTGCCCCTCTTTTGTAGGCGCTAACCTGCCAGCACGAATATAATAAATCACTAAAGGGTTTGAAGTGAAGTTTATGTGTTTCAGTTGTAAGTGGGGAAAGTCCTGGAGAGAAGAGTGGAACAGTTAAGATGTGTAGTACCTGTAAACAACCAAGCCACCACGTTTCTGTGTGTGTATTGAGGACAAACCAGAAATTCAGCTTCAGACGTGTTGGTGCAGATTCTCTGGTTTTGATTCAGTTCTGAACTAAAGTCTTTCAGATGAGAGGTCAAATGTTTTTTAAAATACTTTTTTTATTCATTTCTTGTTTGTCGTGTAACAATATTAAATCCAAAATGTTGTTGATTCAGTTCAGACAACTTTCAATGCATCTTAAAACAAACCTAGTGTTTTAATTCTCCCCTTAGACACAGTCTTCATTAACCATACTAGTGGTATGAGGCTTCGCTACCTTACTGCAAACTGAAACTCACCAAATATGATTTATGGCATTTAAAACATCTATAAACCCCCAAACACCTTCTCTAAAATTCCTTTTACATTTCTCCTTCCACCATGACTCATTCAAAGTTCATTTATTCTGTGAAGTTTTACAGTTTTTGGATGAATTGTATTGAAATTTAGCAGAAAAATTCACTTACGTTGTGTCACCAAAAAATCAACAATAAACTAAGACGTAGTATTTCTTATGAGATGAGGAAACCATAATTAAGAATCTCATTAAAACATATAATACAGGGAAAAAGTGACCTCATGAAGGTAGGGGCAGAGCTCTAGGGGTTTGCAGGGTGGCTCTACCTACTTCTAAAATCTGATTGGACACCCAAAGTGCCTCAGGGGATCGACGGGTCACCGGGGGAGGACAGAGACATATCTCCAGACCTGCATGGGTCACTAGTATATCTACACTAGTTGGAAGTAAATTTTAAAGTGGTTGTTTCTGTTAAAGAAAACCTTAAAAATGCACAGGTAATAAAGACCAGGTACTTTCCACACTGAGCTTTTCCACACGTGGTTGTTGATGTGGCCAGCAAAAAACAAACAGCTTCTCTCAAATTAAGATATTTATATTTTACAAATAACTGGAAATGTGCACAGAATTCTGATTTCTCTTCTTAGCTAAGACCCTCCCTGCTTACAGAAAGATTTCTGCCCTTCGCATGCATACAGAACTCCCCACACTCCCTGAACTTCAGCTTAAAAAGTCTTTAAGCTAGACAGTGATTGGAGGCTATGCTACTAGTCAGTTGTGATTGGCAGGTCCCGTCCTTGCGTCTGCTCCGTCTGGCACAGGGATGCAAAGTTCAGACTTTCTGTCTCAACACCTAAACTATGTTCACGTTTTAGAAATTCCCCATGCTACAAAAACACAACATGATCTCATCTACAGACACAAGCACTCAAACCACGTGTCACTTCCACTTCTCTTTTCCTAATGACTCAGCGCTTGGGACGTTTTGATGCACTGTACAAGTAGACCAGAACACCGCTGCAATCAGATGTCTGATGACGGTCATACACGTGTTATTCATTCCAAGACAAATTAAAATATCTGACACTTACTGCTGACTGAGCTACAGCTACATGCAGGGTTGTTCGTTGAGTCTTTTTTTGCAAGTCCAAGTTAAGTCTCAAGTCTTTGACTTCTAGTCCAAGTCAAGTCTAAAGTCATATGGCTCAAGCACAAGTCAAGTCACAAGTCACGTTTTGTGTAATGAGTAATCTGCCATGCGACACCTGCTTTCTGGCCTTCTTCACATTACAAAGACTTTAAGAACCGTACTCACCGTTTATCTACCAGCATTTTGTAACATCTTCAGCTTATACCGTCCCTCTGCTCTGGACAGTTTCTTTGCTCTACTGAATTTGTAAAATGTGCAGATGAACATGGAAATTAATTTAGATTAGTAAATGTGCTCTTAACACATAACCTAACTAACTTTTTAATGTGTACAACAATCCACCTGGACCCACAGAGAAACTTACCCTGCAGTTTAAAACATTGATTTTCTGAATGTAGGGCCAATATGTTACACTTCAGAGTAACATAACACACTATAGTGCTCCTTGTTTTTGTGTTTTGGGAGATAAAATAGAAATTCTAACTCTATCAAAAGGAAAATATTCTGTTGCAATGGTTGGAACATTCTCAGTCATTTTAAGACACTGGAAACCACCCACACACCAAACACTTCAAGAGTGGAAAATTCTTATGAGTAAGACCGCGAGGTTATGTTGGCCTAAATAAGGGGTAAGGAGCCTGTAAAAGTGGAAATTTAGTGACGTATTTCTTTCATAATTTGTCATTTGTTTCTGTTTCGCTGCTCACCTGGCCTGTACATGTTTGTTTTTGTTGCTTCTTCCTCTTCAGCCTCTTTTGACCAGGACTACTTAGAATTTAAATGATGTGTCCTCAGGATATCTGGACTATCGAAAGGAAACTGAAAGAGTGAAGGATTGCCAAGCATTTCAACAGTCGAAAGGATCAAAATAAAAGAAAAAAAATCTTCTTCTGGATTAGTATGCATTGTGTCTGTCAAAAGCGTGATGTTCATATTAAATCTTTTCACCATGTAAACACACAACCGATCCACGTAAACATGTCAGCTGGAATGTCTGAACAGCTTGATTTTAACTGGATGGAGGGAATATTTGTCCATATAACCACAGCTACTGTTAAATAACTCCCTGAGGTTAGACTGAAGTAAGTCGGCTACAAACACTCTCATGTGTGCATACACAGGCCATAAAAATGTCAGGAAAATGCTGTGGATGATTATTTTCTGCAGCATAGTGATAAAATTTCAAGTTTAAATGAAAACCTTTCATGTTATAAACTAAATGTGATCTCTGTCTCTTCAGACAATCATGGAGGTTGTGGAGCACATCATTTCTGCTGCTTTGAAGATCTACAAACTGGTTGAGAAGGTAAAGGTCAACAAGAATCGCTGTCGCTGTATTTCTCAGCGAGTCAAGCAATTGGTGGAGCTGGTGAAAACCGTCAAGGAGAGGGATGCAGTCAAAGTTTTACCTCAGGTAAAAAAGGCCCTTCAAGGACTTTCCACAACCCTGGATTCAGCTCAGGAGCTTATTGACAAATACACCAAGGACAACTGGATAAAGCGCCTCCTGAAGACCGGCAGCCATGAAGAGGAGTTTGACACTGTGAACACACAGCTCACTGAAGCCTTCCAAATTCTCAGTTTTAATCTGGATTTGGAGCGAGGCAATGGGATGTACGAATTATTTGAGTTTGCAAAAGATGCTGAAGCCTGGAGAGAGGATGATGAAGAGATAAAGAAATGTAAGGAAACTTCTCTTGGCTTTGCCTTTGTGTGGAATGGTTCGAGCAGATACCACCTAAATTACCTAATTGTGTGGGTCCATGTTAATCCTTTGAGTGGTTTTATGCATCATTCAGCGTCAACATGTTCTCACTACCTGCTCATAGAATATTTTATAAAACATTACACACAGCGTTTTGTGCATTTGCTACATATTTCCAGCAACATGAGAGATCAGTGCAGCTGCGCAGCCTGCACGTTTGTTCATCTGAGCTATGGTTCAGTCAGAAAACGTCAGACAATGACAGCAAACTATGGCCGAGGTTAGGAGTAAAACTACAATTTCTTGGTAAACTTGGTAACATCATTCTCTCTCTCTCTCGCTCACTAATGGATTAGTCTAAACGTTGCTCAAAGTGGATGGCTTTTTTAAGCTGACTGTTTTTGTTTGGATAGGAGTTACAGTATGTGTCGATGTGCGTGGTGCTGTTTAAAATTCTGTTAAAAGAACAGCATGATCCTGTTAATGTTGAGCTAGAGTGGGAAAGAGAGACACAGTGCTTGTCAGACATAATGCAGGGGTGGGGGGGTCGACGCAGGGAAAATTAGCTGAGAAACTCCCTGTTTAGCAGTGAAGGTTTTTCATCATCATCACTTTATTTATAAAGGGGTTAACACCAGCAACAGCTGGACAAAATGCTGAACAAAGTAAAATAAAAGCATACAAAGCATAAAAATAACAACATAAAATAATTTAAATTAATAAAATATAATGAAAGTGGTAAAATAAATTACAAAACTAAATAAGATCAAGTCTCAGGTTGGGTTGAAGGCCAATGAGCAAAAGTAAGTTGTTCCA
>JBAFTA010000011.1:1397598-1408714 GCA_036919975.1 Melanotaenia parkinsoni | reverse complement strand
CCGCGCAAGCTAGGTCAAGCTGGGCTTGCTTAATTATCCTGGATTTCTTTATTCTGGTTTCGTGCAATACCCCTCAGGTTACTGATGTAGCTAAATGATCAAGGATAACCCTTAGTGGAACTAGATTCTTAACCATATGTATAGGTTCCCACAGGAGGAGGAATTAAACAGAATACTGCCAACGATCTTCTCCTTACTTGGCTGCCAAATGACTCCTGCGGTTAACCTGCCCAGGGTAACACCAACCTGATCAGTGGTCCGCCCAGCTGTAAAAAGTCCGAAGAGAGCATGAAACACCTAACAGAGGCAGAAGTGAGAAAGTACTCACGGTGTCAGCAGCTAATGCTCAGCCACCTCTGCCATGACAGCTAGAGGTTCACCAGGGCCACCCAGAAACGAGGGAATGCACATCAACCAGCAAGCTCCTGGTAAATATACAGGCACCCAGCTCCGCCCCCAGTCACCGCTAATAGATTGCACCTGGGATGTGCAATTTAGGGGGAGGAGGGGACAAGGTGAAAACCTTTCCCACCACAATGACATAACAAAATCTGGGAAAACAGGAAACTGCGACACCAACAGTACAGAATAAAATCAAGGAATGATGAGGTGGAGAGTCTGCTGCCAACATTTACCAGTCAGTAAAAGATGCTGACACTGTGATGACAGCATCTGCCACCTGCTGCCTCTATTCTGCCTTTCTGACCTTGGTGATGCCCACGCTGTGCCCTGCAAATAAAACCTTTTTGCATTTGTCAATGTTGTCAGGATCTCGGTCTCACACGCCAAACAATTACGCTTCTTCCCTTTTTTTCCTTACCGAGCCATCATGGAAATGATGTGATGAATACTTATTCCAGACTAAACTAGCTGAAGCTTTAATGGCCATAGCAGCTGCTCTAACAGCCTGCACACAATGAGCTAAAGCCTGAGCCACAGAATCTAGCTTGATGGAATAATAGCTCAGAGGTCATAACTTCCCACCAAATGGAGTAACACAGGTCATACGTCCATCTTTACAATCAGCCATCTGCACAAATGGTTTATAGTAATCTGGCAGTGCCAAAGTTACTGTGCTCAGCAAACACTTCTTAACCTGAGCAAAAGCCTTATCATCTTCCTCAGTCCATTCAATGCAATATTAAGCTGCCATAAGCTGACTGTGAATGCTGTGAAGGAGTGGAGATGTTAATGATCAACGGTCTGGTATCTATGCCCTATAGTAAGTCAGCATACCAAGAAATGACATCATTTGCTTCTTTGTGTGGTTTGGAGCTTGTGAAATGACTTTAGCCATTGAGCTATCTAGGAAGCATCCTTCTGTGCTCACTGTTTGGCTGCGGTGGTTTTATCTGGAATGGTCTTACGGGTTCCTGAGCAGAGCTGTATTGGAGGAAAATAGGTGACTTTTGGGCCTTCAGGGCGCTTGGCCTTCCCATAACTCACACCCTGCACCCGGTCCCACCGGGCCTGCTTTGCCCTGTGCTGCTTGGTGCCTTTTCTCCATGGCACCGGGGGTTCCCGTCAGGGCCTCCTCTGCTCTGTAGTCTGTGGACATGCTGGATTGATAGGTCTGTTTGTGTCTACTTCTCTCTCTACAGGTACCCTTGAAGATTGTTGCATTGCACGATGCTTTCTGTCTGCTTCGTGTTTAGATGTAGCAGGTGGATGTCTTATTTTTTATGTATTTTCTTCTTTTTCTTTATTAATTCCTTTCTTTTGGCACTGATATAGTTTTACTATGATTGTGGCAGCTTCGTCTGTTTCTCTTTTCTTGTTTCATTTCTGTTCTTTGTCCCCTTTGTCCTTTTGTTCCCTGTCAGGTTTAATATATTAGTTTATTCACTGGCGTTAATATATTAGTTTACAGCAGACCAAGATAATTAAAAACACAAATAAAGTAATGAAATAATATTATAAAGTACTGAGGGCAGGCAGTGCATATATACAAGATACCTCCCTTTACAAAGCAGATCTGTCCAGCACACAGGTCACCGTTATGAATGTCATAATGCAGAACAGGACAGCGTTAAAAAAAAATACTATCCTTCAAAAATTTCTTAAAGCAGACAATTGTAGTTTGCTATATTATCATCAATTAATTTACCTATTTATTGTTTTTAAACTAATTTTTCTGCAGTTTGATATCAGGGCACTTTTAAAGCAACAAATTTAACAATATTGTCTTTGAGGGATCTAAACTGAAGGCTCTCGGTTCTTTTCCCATCTTTTGCTTAACCGAGCTGACAGCTGTTGTAAAATAAACTGCACCCTACAAATGGGATCTTTTTAAAATTCTTTTTTCATTTTTAAAAAACATTTTCACAAACAGGTCAGCTGTGTTGGGACGTATTCTGCTGCTGATTGGTTGAGAACATCAGACTTGTGATAGCTTCCTGCTGGGCATTAATTGGACTGAGACGTAATAGATGGTACATGTTCATGTTACGTGTTTTTTCAGATTTCTCACTACTGTCTGTACGTTGGAATTTTGGCTTGGGAAAGACAGAATGCCAGTAACATCTGTACCACTGGGATAAAACTTTTAAGGTTTTAGTTGTTTGCTTTGGCAGAAATACACACTTCTGAGGCTCCAGTAGCTGTTCTACCAAATTTATCTGGCATGTTCTGTAGGTCTTTGGGCCTGTTATGTGAGATTACCAAGTCTGTTTTAATTATCAAACTGTGACTGTTAGCATTTATTCAGGTTTAAAAATGTATCTCTGATAAGGAGATCTCTGATGTGCTTTTGGTCTTAAACAGATCTTGAGACTGGCTGACTGATTTCTCAGAGTGGGAATCATGAACTGCGTTTTATGTCTTCCCAGTGTGAAACCCAGACTTCCCAAAGTAAACTGGAGACAAACAGAGTAGCAAAGTTATTTTATTATTAAAGCTCTACAAAGAAAATTGTCCTAAGCTGCGTGTTACAGGAACACAGGCAGCAGCCAAAGCTAAAACGTGGGATGAATAAAAGCAGAATCATTTCAGGAATCTCATTAACTTCTCCGTTAGAAGACACAGATCAGAGGGTTAGAGTTGCTCACGTTTAATCTCAAACAACGTAGTTCCTTTTTTGACATCTTGAAGTGAAACTTTTTCTCTGTTCACTGATTTTCTAAAACTTGTTCGGCAGAACTCCTGAGGTGTGTATTCAAGTCACAGTCTCCCTAATGCCACTCTCTGCTCCTTTCTGGTGTGTGTTCGGTGTTTTCCAGGTTGCCCTCATCAGTGTGGATGAGGGGATGCTCATCAGCAGCACAGGTTGGACTTAAATTTCTTTCCGTGCTCTGTAACTGGGAGGCCTCAGCTTCAGAAAGCCCAGTCTGGCTGCCAGATGACTCCATGCTGATGGGAGATTCCCCCCGGCTGTGGCTGTTGGACGGCTCCTCAGGCTGATGTGGATCTGAGAGAGGGCTCGGGATGATTCTGAGAGGGAAGTCGACCAAGCTGTTGGCTGGTGGAGACACATGTGAGGGCGAAGAGGTCTCAGTACCTGAGCTGTAGCTGGATTCATCAGCGGCGCGCTGTTGGTCTGCGTCAGCTTGTGTGTTTTCTGCCTCCCTGCAGGTGTGAACACTGATGCCCTCAGCTGCTGTAGGAGTGTGTGTGCTATCTGTTTGCTCTCGTCTTTCTGAAGTCTGTCCGTTTGGGTTTGGCGTGTGAGGAGGCTCAGTTTGTTCTGGTGAATGGACTCCAGAGTCCAGGGTGTGACAGCGACCCAGGGGCCGCTCCTTCAGACGACACCGAGCATCAGGAGTTTCTACGGGGCTGCTGACCGCCACCGTTTCCCCCCTCCTCAGTCTTCGCCTGTCTGGATTCACCTGCAAAGAAAAATCAACCAAGTTGAAAACTGAATTCAAGTTAACGTATGGGTTTTTTCCACTAAAGAGATGTAGTCACACCAGCTTCCACTAAAAAAACTCAGGCCCTCAGAAACATTTTTTTACATCTTTAATGAAACAAGCAGAGGAGACGATGTCTTGTTATCCTTTGTACCACGGTTCTTTTTGGACGTTAACCGTGTGCAAATGTAGATTTTATGTAGGTCTATTCATACAATATAATTTACATTTGTAAAAAAAGTGCATTCACACAAGGATAGTTCTGACACTGTACAACTGGGGATGGTTCACATTCTTCTGGACCGAGTTTGCGTTCAAGTTTGCACGAACGAATTGGCCTTTTATAACATTCCCCACCAGAGGCTGCATCAAATATTACTGAAGGAGACGACTTAAAGAAGAACCAACAAAGAAGAAAACCTGTTCATCTATTGGTTAATGTAGAATAACTTCTGTTTCAGATCCTAGCATTCTTGGGTTTACCATGTTTCTATCAGAACTTTTACACATCCTCCCATCCAAAGCGCCTTTCGTCCCAACCGCGCTTGGCTGAGTTCACTCACCCAAAATGCACTTTGCTTCGTAGTCTGCTTCCTGTATTTGGTCCACTTGAAGCGGACCCAGATTTGTAGGTGGACCAAGTCCAAGTCTTTGATCCGAATTAGTTTGTTTGCACATTCAAAGGTCCCCAAGAAAAGCAGACTTTCCGAGCAAATGGACGACGATTTGCACCCTAAATGTTCTTACTGAATTCCTTCATATGAATGAATGAATGAATGAATGAATGAGAAGACTGTACCTGGTTGAGGACCGGTGAACTCCTGGAAGGAGGGCTACAGGAACCTTTCCTCATCTGCTGAATCCTGAATCAAAGATCATCCAAACACACACTTCAGCTACGGCACCACCTTTCATTTCTCTTTATTCTTACTGAATGATGATGTGGAGGAGGTGTTTTTTACAGCCTACCTGTTGATGGACTGAGCCAGCTTCTGTTTCCTGCTGTTGGAGTTATCCTGCAGCCTCAGGCGCTGCACAAACGAATGAGCTGCAAATACCAAAAAACGGATTTAGCTCTAATGAGACTCAACACCTATAGTTCAGGTAGAATGGAGAATAGATTTGTTCCAAAGACTGCAACAAATCACATTTTCTACAAGAGGTTCCTAACAATATTCACAGATAAGCTGAGACATTAGTACTTAAAGTAAGTGGTGATATCAGATACCCAGAGCTCCTTTGGGGACAGACAGTAGTTTGAGTGGTTCAGCATCAGGTGAAAGTCCAGATGCTTTCTGCAGAGCTCTTAGGATTTCAGTGTTCTGCAAAAGAAAAAATGAACAAATTGGCGTTTCTGATTATATTCTCGTTTTCACTAAGTCCACCCCACGATTCAACACCTTGTAGAACCACCGTCAGCTGAAACTAACTGAAGTAATGACCACATACAAAAGCTTGACTCTTTCCTTTTTCAGACATTCTGTTGTAGATCTTCTGCTGTGTTTGGGATCGTTGCATGGGTGTAGAACCAGGACATGTCCCTATTAATAGTCCCTATTAATATCCAGCAACTCCTGAGTTGTCCCTGTCGTTTTCTATCGCACAAACAGCTGAGAGATCCGTCAGTTGAGATCCATTTCAGCTGACATGATCTCGTTTCTTGCTAATGCAACTGGCTTTCCTCGGAG
Source organism: Melanotaenia parkinsoni (assembly GCA_036919975.1). Classification (NCBI taxonomy): domain Eukaryota; kingdom Metazoa; phylum Chordata; class Actinopteri; order Atheriniformes; family Melanotaeniidae; genus Melanotaenia; species Melanotaenia parkinsoni. The sequence goes on along the minus strand of JBAFTA010000011.1, from coordinate 1,403,181 downwards.
TCACTGACTGTTAAAAGAACTAACACTGCTAGCTAGCGCTAGCTAGAATGGTGCTAATGGTAGTTGTGTCTTCAGAACTTCAGGAGCAAGGAAAAGAAAGGAGGACGTCAGGAGGTCTTTTAGAGGGAATCTAAATGTTTAAGTCACAAAGAAATTATTTTCTTCACTTCTATTTAGTCATTAATAAAGGCAATAAAAATAGTCACTATGAAAAACATGCATAACTTGAATAAATGTGTTATTTTGTCAGGTGACAGAATCAAAGCTGCAGTTCAGAGAGGAGGAGCTGATGAGGAAGATGAAGAGGAAGGTGACTTGGCATTATTAACTGAAATGTACTCAGTCATGATACAGCATATTAGACCTTCACATATTATTGTACAGACTTTAAAATACATTTTTGTTTGGAACAGATCCCTGAAAATAAGAACAAAGCAAATAAACAAAAAGAACAAGTTAACGTCCAAACAGAGGCGATTTTTCAATCCTCCGTCATTCTGAGCAGTTGGGTTTCATTTCCTAAGAAAGTTTTCACCACCAGCAGCAGACGTCTGCTCGCCTTTCACCTTTCATGGTTTGTCTGTATGTATAACTTTTCCTGTGCTTTCTTTATTTGAAACTTTGACATATATATCTGTGTATATATACATATATAAATTGAAATTTAGATTTAGTTTGTTTCTGCGGCAAACGATGCTACAAATGTTGTTTTACACTTAGTTAAAATAGCTTTAGCTGTTAACTTTCGTGCTGCACTTCGTTGCTGCTGTCACATTTCCTGCCGCCTCCCTCTGCTACACATTCTGGTTTCTGTTTGATGGATTATTGAACATATGTCCATAAATCATTTCGTCGTTTCCGACCATCAAGCCCTTTTGTTGACGCTGCCATCATGGTCCATCAGTGAATTAATAAACTGAATTGTGTGTGACTAGTGACGGCAGGTGTGTTGTGCAGAATGTGCCGTGCATGCCAGGTGGTGGGCATGATAGGACGCAGCAGCATTGCTGAAACCTTTTAGCTTTTGGCAGACAGATTACTCACAACTGGCAGAAATGTCCTGCTTTCTGAACGTCTGACAAACCACCCACCAACATTTGTGTAGTTAACGAATATTCACACGGCTCCTCAAGTTTAAGTCATCAAAGAGCCATTTTTAGCTCGTCATGGAAAAAAAAGGGTGACGACGAAATAGTTTCATCATCATCACTGACAAAAACAACACTGGTGTGTAGGGAACCACCTTTCCACCGAGTTCATAAGCGCAGTCCAGCGGCGTCCTCTGCTTCTTGTTCCTGAGTCCAGGTGAGGCTCCACCCCTTAACAGCAGCTCCACGAGCGCCTGGTGTCCTCCTCGCACGGCCTCATGCAGAGCAGTGTTCCCCTGATGGTTTGCTATGTTCACCAACGCGTTGCTCTGGACAAACACCAAAATTTCATCAGAAAATCCTTCATTTTTTTCACATCGCTATATCCTCCGACTGTATTCACCTTTAACAGCATGGTGGCCATTTCCAGATTTCCACAGAGACAAGCGTGGATCAGGGGAGTGTTTCCATAGTGATCCTTCTTATTTAGTTTGCCATTGCACTCCAGCAGAAACCTCACCACCTAAACAGCGAACATAAAAATCGTTACCAATAATAACGATGTCAACAATAATAAGAATATTTAAAGCCACAAGCAGCGATGAAAGCCCTCGCACCTTGTGGTGGCTTCGGCCTACGCTGCAACTAACCTGTCCCCTTGCGACCACCCTGGCACGGCACTCTGAGCACTACCTGCAGCCATGCCGGTACAGTAATATATTCCTGATGCAGGTCCATAACTGTTAACTAACTTCCTGCTGCCAGGGGCTATGGTTTTGACAACATTTAGATAATGTAAACACGGTCAGGATGTTCAAAGATGTGCAGATTGGGCTTTGTCTGCACAAGTTAATGAAAATCAGGCTGTTTTAAATTTGAGATCATAATCTGTAGAAGTTTGTTAAAATATCTTTCAAACCCTTTATAATCGTCCTCTGGAAACTGGGCCTAATGGCAGATACAACACCATAAGCTAAGGGTTGTCTGATGTGCCTGCCTAGAAAGCTGTAGAGTCAGACTGACTCTAAAATAATATTTAATATCTTAAAAAGGAAAGCAGCACAAACAACTGGGACTATTTTCACTGAGCCTTCGGAGGGGGCTCCGCTCTACAAGTTCATTTCTGTCAGCTTGGTGAAACTGACTTTTTTTTTTCATCAGCAGTTCATGATCCATAGTATGAAAAGCTTTCTTAAAACCCTACTGCACATTCTTTCTGTGTTATTTGGCCATGAGCAGTTGTCCTGTCCGTGCTGTATGTTGTGTTTTCTAGTGAACATATGTAGTCCACTGCAATCTGCTGAGTTCTTACTCAGTTTTTTTACAAAGTCAATGTCTTTTTTAATCTGTTCTCTCTACGAATATGGTTTCTTTTATATTTATTATTTTGCTACTCACATTTTCTGCTTCTGGTTGTTGCAAAATCCTTTATCAAATTTGGACCCATGCTTACAAACGCAGCCACGTCTATATCAATTATAACCGAGTCCTTCTTGTTCAAGAAGAAGCTGGGATATTCTGCCCTAACAGTTCTTTTTTTGATAATACTGTTCAGTATGTTCCGTGTTTTACATTATTTTTATTGCCTCTAGTAATTTGCTGTATAAGTAATTAATTAATTTTCTATACTGCTTAGTCCAATTCAGGGAAGCTGGAGCCTTTGTTGGCATTTAGCAGGAAAGAGGAAGGTCGGGATCAGCTGAGGAAAGACACACTGGAAGACCCCGGAGAGCTACAGATCATGAAGAGGACACCTGATGCTGGTGAAAAAACAGGTGAACAGATGAGGTTGGAGGCAGTAACGTAGCATCGGAGCTCCGTTCCTTATCTGTGGGATCGTAAGGATCGATGTTAATAATTGTTGACAGTTTGGCCAAATAATGAGCCTGGTCCTGTCCCTGTACGGTGTCCTCTCACCATTCTTCTTTTCTCCATACTGGTGACTGAGGAAATGGTTTTAAAACGTATTTCTAACTAAAATACTGCTCGTTTATATCCAAGATGCAACTCATACGGTGGGGGTGGGGGGTGTCGGCTAGTTAGGTCACGTGTCTGACAAAGACCGATTAATACGAAGGAGAATACTTTAATTCTGAGTGATTTAATACTAAATCATTAATTCCTAATTAAAAACACCATGTAACCATGGCTGGTTACAGTCAGTAGTGGAAACCAGCCGAGGCTCGAACCAGCAACCTTCTTGCTGTGAAGCCGCAGTGCTAACCACCACCACCTACCGCACCTTTCATTATTTCGAATAAAACAAACAAACAAAAACAAGGTATATGACAGACAAATTAACAGGAATGACTAGAAATAATAATAAAAATGCTGTAATGATGCTTTTTATTATTTCTAATTATAACTGTTAATTTGTTTTTATTAATTTGCATTTTTCTTCAGCATTTGTGTTTTTTCCCTTAAAATACATAATAACATTTTCTTATTACACGTGTTTAATTTCACCATAACTTTGTTGTACTACTTTTTTGTTTTACTAGTGGATATTGTTTTCAGATAATATGATGAATAAAAACAAAGTCATAGGCTTTATTAGCATCTTCTATAAAAACCTTTAAAACTTCTTCGTTAAAACTGTTGATTGACTTTTGTGTTATTTGCCTGATCATCGTAGATAAGTAACAAGACTGTAAAATGACACGTGCTGTTGGACATCCGAGGTAACGCTGACACAACTTTATGACCTCATGTTTATATGTCCTGATACATGAAGTGTAATATGTAAGAGAAAAGTAATAAAACAGGAGGTGAATAAGGTGAGTAGCTCTGGGGCTTCATCCTCTTGAGTTTTCAAACAGCTTGTTATTAAAACTGATTAAAGTCTTTAGCTCAATGATCTCAGACTTGCATGAGATGATATAATCAGGAGGTCATGAAGAGAAACATCACTGGTAACCAGTTAAAAACAGCTCGACTGGGTCAGCTGTACTCATCCTCTTAGTTCTGTCCAATGTGGAGCCAACTGATGAAAACTGCGACCAGACAGTTTCAGTCTTTCCCACCTTCCTTTCTGGTGAGAAGTCAGATTTATGTTTGACCGTCTTCTACTTCACACCCCACTAAACATTTTATTTTTACCACTTATGTGACACAGTAAGTCCCACAGCACAGTTTAAAGATTAACTGTCCACCATCCTGGATGAGAATCCACGTGGTTGCTTTAATTATTACTAAATTTTCTTTTGTTTTTGTTATCTCCTGAAAAAGTAAAACAATTAAGACAAAAAGTCAAAAAACAAAACAAACAAACAAAAAAAGCCCAAAAGATTTGAGTGTATTCTTTAGGTCTGTCTGCATGCTGTGTGAGAGGAATGAAGAGAAAACATGGCCTTTTTCCTCCAGTAAAACAATATATATGCTGACAAAACACTGTTTATTTTTTCTTTATATCTGCACACATCCAAACGGGAGTACCTATCCCAGGACACCCTTATCATACCTGACAACAGTAACAATAAGCGACAATACAGTAAAACAGCTAAATTTATTTCAATACTTGTTGGCTTCTGTTTTATTTGTATTAATCTGTGCAATACATTTTTCTTAAGGGATAATCAGGAACAATGACAGTTCTTGTTAACGGTGTTCCACGGGTACATTAACAGCTGATTTGGAAAAGCTATTTTCTCTAATTCTGCAGTTACAGGAGGACGGATCAAATAAAACCTCCCTCCAACAGAATAATGGATAAACTGCTCTCTGGTGGTATAGGCTAATGCTGCTCCTACCTGAATGTGGCTGTTCTGGCTGGCCAGGTGAAGCGGTGTGGCGCTCTGGTTGGTGCGGGCATTGACGCTGGCACCGTGACGTATCAGCAGCGCTGCCAGCCCAGAGTGGCCGTGGAGGGCTGCGACATGGAGCGGCGCAAACCCATCACCGTTACAGCTGTTGACGCCCAGAGCGCCGGCCTGCTGCACGGACAGCTGCAGGACATCAGACTGGTTAAAACCCCGTCTCACTGTAAACACCTGGGCTCATTAAGTTCATTCAAACTTTCTTCACACCTTCTGAGTGGGAGCACAGGTTGGACACTGACAGAGTGGGTGGCAGAGCAGGGTCTCAGACCGTAGCTCGCCTTCATCCTCCTCCTCCTCGTCTATCCACTCCAGTAGATAGCGCACCTGAAACACAGACACTCATTAACGACTTTCTTTAACCCCTTGAACCCTAGGGGTTTTTGAGGTGTAGTTTGCCTGAACAGACCTACCCAAATTAAATCAACAATAACTCTGTAATTTTTAGGTCAATATATATAATCTTGGTCTCAATGGAAAGGTAAGACCCCATGGAATATAAATCTAGTGTCAGAAAAATTGTGAATGTTAATATGCCTGTGCAAATTGTGATAAACCATAGGTAAAAATAAAAAAAATATCCTCGTCTAATTGTTTTTTTTCTTTTTTACACAGATGAAAACATCATGACATAAATCATTCTGTGCATAAAGATACCACTGCATGGATTTAGCAACTCC
>JBAFTA010000011.1:1370111-1380243 GCA_036919975.1 Melanotaenia parkinsoni | reverse complement strand
ATTTAATTTAATTTAATTTAATTTAATTTAATTTAATTTAATTTAATTTAATTTAATTTAATTTAATTTAATTATTAATTAATTATTTAATTTGTTGGCTCATGTTAATTACACACATATAAAAATTTTTTATGAAAAATACTTTCGTTTGGTCCCTTTTAATGAAATAAAGCCAATAACATAATAAATTATATTATTACATTATCAGCTGATTTTTTTCATGATAGCATAGCATAATAACCTATTGCAGTACTGGCCCAAAGTTTGATCACATTATTGGCAACATATTAGACTTTTAGCCATTATTATTGATTATTATTTATTATTGGTTGCAAAACATAATGTGTGTTGATTTAGCTGCATACAGACAGATATGGATTCATTTGTGCTGCGGCATCAGGTTTCCATCAGAGGAGCTGGAAGATGAAGGTATGAACCCTGATTCGTGTCTGTAATCGTGTTAAAGTGGCTGATGGATTCTGGGATGCAGTGGGCACCGAGTGCTGCAGCTCACCTCAAACAGAGAGTGGGTGGGTGTGGCAGCGTTCTGAGCCAGCAGACTCATCCTCTCCTTAAACAGAGCCTTGTCACTGAGCTCCCCCGAGACCTGAAGACAAAAACAGAAATGTCCCCTCAGTACTTCCCTCATCGTTTGAGACAACTACATATCACTGATATTGTCTCACAGAGTGCGAGTCCTGCAGCTTCCCCAGGTTGATGTACTCCACGGCCGCCTCGAAGGTGCTCAGACAGTAGCTGAGCTCATCTTTGCTGGAGTGGCTGAAGCAGAAGTTCCTGATGTAACTCAGGTTGGCCATCCTGATACACACACAGGACAATTCAATCATCATTCACTTATGCAGCTAGAAAACATTTCATTAGCCGCTCTGACACAGACGTCAGTAAATCAAGATTATCTTTACTCTGTAAATTTAACTTAATACATGAAAGCTTAATTAATAAGCTTTGATTGGATTAACGTCCACTGGCAGATTAACTGTACACTCAGACATGTTTGAGAAAATAAGAATCAGGAGTTTTAAATTTTATCCTGCCCAGTAACATCAGCAGGGCTTGTTCTGTTCACATTTAGGTTAAAGAGAAACTGAAAACAGTAAATCACACATCACCGAACTCAAAATGAGGATCTAATAACTCCGTACTACCGATGACAGCAGATGAGAAAGTCAGGTTAAACGAAACCCTGTGAAATAATAAAGACTCCTGAAGATACTGGCTTTCCAGCACAGCGTCTGTAAGTTACACAGCTGAGTGAGAGAACACTGAACACAATTCTCAGCCTCGCACTACAACATCAAACATGACGACACCATCTCAGGCTGTGTAATGTGTGGTGGAAATGTTGATATGAGCGTCTGGTTGAACCAGAGTCACACACATGAAATAAACTGAAAGCATGAAGTTGCTGCTAGATTCAAAAATATTTGAGAAACACACACACAAGTACATAATAAGTCACCTAAATCCTCTTTCTTCCTCATTCTTATGCTCATCTTCATCATGTTGTTGTTGTTGTTGTGTGATTGGCCAATCAGATATTTGTGTGAACAGCAGGTGAACAAGGTGACCTGATGATGGTGACTTTAGTACTGAACTCTTTGAAGTAACTACTGAGGTAGAAAGCTGTAAACAACCTGAAACATATCTATATATCTAATGTTATCAGACCAGCCTTTTCAAACAGGAACACCCCTCTTTTAAAACTGGAGAACTTTCGAGAAAACCTCAAATCTTTTAGTTTCAGGCTTTGAAGAAAGTGGAAATGCAAAATAAAAAATCAGAAGGGTAAAATTTCAGCTTTAAATGGCAGCTTTGTGTATATGATAAAAACTGATGTGATTACATAATAGAATAGAACTTTATTGTCACTGCAACAAAAGTGCAACGAAATTACAAATTACAAAGTCTTCATCATGGCTGGAGGAGCTGGATAAGGTTATCACCCGGATGGTTTTCCGGCATGCTGTGTTTTATTTCTCACAGTAAAAAGTCAATCATTCTTCTTGCTCACCAGTTAGGGATTTCCGTTTTCACCAGTAGGTAGAGGACAACAGAGAGGAGGTCGTCTGCGCTCACAGCTTCTATACTGACTGCAGAAGAAGACAGAAGGTGGTCAGTAACAGCTGTTCATTCAGCCGTCCTGCCTTCAGCTCTGGGTTTTGCTGACACTGCCACACACTCGTCCTCTGTCCAAACCAAATGACTAAATTGGCGTCCTGACAAACATGAGTTAGGAGTGGATGGTGGCAGTCTGCAGGAAGACAGTGCTGCTGCTGTAAACTGGACAAACACATTAGCAGCTGACAGTCGGTACTGTGGAGTCTGCTAATGTGTTTACAGACTTCAGTCGTCCTGCTGGACGCTGACTGGCAGACTCACTATGAACTGACAAAATATCACTGACACCGCCTCTTCCATATTTAATAAAAGTAGTTTACTTACACAAATAAGCAGAGAAAAAGAGAGACTTCATACAAATGTGATTTAAGTCTATTAGATCTTCAGAGCAGTTTTCATCCATTTAGTTTTAAACAGTTTCCACAAATGTGTGAAAGCAGATCTGGAAGTTAACCAGGGAAAGGTCAATTTTCCAAAACTTTCTGAGGATATACACAAGATTTAAACTGAAATATATTTTTATCAAAGCATAAAGGAGAAAAGGAGAAAATTCCGGCCTGTTGGGAAGTGAAGATGCTGTAAAATTAATCTGCCTTGTCCTTCAAATGCTGCCCTGAACCTAAAGCACTTAAAACTCCAAGCTTTGTTTTGTTTTGTATATATAAAATACACGTAGTCACCTTCCAGACATTATTTTTTCAGGACAGCCTCAGTTGTCAGATCGTAAGACTGAAATGATGTAAAATGAACGTATCAATAGATATAGAGACATCATTATTATTATTATTAGACTAGATTTATTTTCATTATTAGATTATAAAGGCCAAGCAAAACAAGAAAACAGAACTTTGTGGAAATAACACACAGATCAACAGTGACCAAGCCTTGTCTCCGAGTAAAAACTACATTCTGTGGCTAGACTGTAAACCTCCTGGATAGGATGTAAATGCCTGGAAAACCACCTAAAGGGCAAACTATCCATCACAATTTACCCCACAGAGTTACACACCACCATTAGTGGGCAGTTGCTGACAGTATAAGTGACAGCACGCAGGGGCACAGGAGATTTTTAAGGGTTTAGAGTATTAAGGGTTAATCCTCAAAAAGGTTAAACCACACATGTACACAGCCAGCATGTGGAGTATTTACCAGTCCGTCGAGTTGTCTGGGTAGCAGTCAGGACAACTCTGCGAAGACAGAGCAGTTTGAGGAGGGGGGACGTTTGCTGGTTCAGCTGACTCAGCTCTCGCTTCGCCCGAGACAAGTTTACACTACAGAAACACACGAACACGAGCAGACAACAGAAACACGAGTCAGCCGGGCAGTTTCAAACGAGCACAAATACATAAAGTTAGCTTATTCAGCACAGATAAATAGGACTTAGATTTCCTCCTGAGTGGACCATTTACCAAATTTCTTTACTAAAACTAAACCACACCAAATCTAAGACGATCCATGTCAGATCTTCTACCCTGGAGTCTATTTTGGTCGTTACATACTTTTGATTTTGCCTTCATATCCCACATAGAAAATGCATGTTTGCTATCACAACTTCCCCAATATGATCTCATCTTTTTTCCCACTTTATTACAATATTAAGACAAAATGTAGCAGAAATCATCACATCCAAGATGAAGGCCAGTAGGATAAGCTGATCTTACCACTTTTTTCTGTGACAAAGAACGGTGAATTCAGTGGAAAGAACAGAATTCCTGACAATCCCATCCCACTTTTTCACTCAGACTCCATTTTCTGTGCCATCAAATGTAAACGATCACATGTCCAATTTTACAAAGTCTGTCAACACCCAATAAAAACTGGGAGACAGTTCAACACCTGCACTTTGGAGTAAAGTTAGACAAGCTCCAGGTGGTTTATTTGTTACAGCGTTTTATGAGGTGAAAGTGATCCGATCATGCTGGTGTGATCATGGACCTATAACGGCAAGATCAAACTCAACAGATCAACCTCTTCAGTAAGTCAATCAAAACATATTTACATAATTTTTTACATTTTTCCATCAGGATCCTGTACTTATAATATTTTAGAAATGAGATGTAGAATAAAGTGGTGTGATTAGAAATGAATGAATTAAAATGGGAATAACATCATGAAATGAATAGGAAATAAAAGATGGCAGTCACAGCTGCTCTTGCATACTGACCTGAACTCAGGTTTTACTCCCAGATCTTTCTGCTGGAGATCCTGCAGACTCCTGGTAGTTTTGTTGAAGGCAGCATCCTGTTGAAAAGCAGCAAAACAGACTTCAGAGAAGATCTGTGGAGTTGGAAAGGTGATAATAATTCAAAACACCTCTGACATTAATGTTCTCTTCCAGACTGACAAATCCATTTCCATCCATCCATTTTGTTGGTGCTTATCTGGGTGGGGTTGTGGGTGCAGCAGTCTAAGCTGAGAGATGCAGTCCCTCCAGCGTGTCCTGGGTGTTCCCCGTGGTGAGGTGTTACGGGCAACAAAAGGCGTCCAGGAGGCCTCCTGACCAGATACTTAGGCCACCTCATCTGACTCCTCTCGATGTGAAGGAGCAGAGATTCTACTCTGATCTCCTGGATGACCGAGCTTCTCACCCTACCCCTCATTTTCTACTGCGTCCTTGTGCGCCGTGCAACGGTGGCAAATCAGCATGAGGTTTTTATTATGAAAAGGACTGGAAGCCTTCACACTGCTCCCATGTCTGACAGCCGCGACAAAGCGCTTCTGTCACACACACCCTGATGTGAACCAAACCAATGACTGAAACGGCCACAAATGCGGCGCACATGGACCCGGTGGAAACCGGGGGTCTGGGAGAGTCCAGCCACCCTGCAGAGGAAACTTATTTCTGCTGCTTGAAGATCACCTGATAAATGTTTACCACAACAGACTAGGGTTGTCACGACACAAAAACTTCAAACTCAGTACCGATAAGTATCTTAACTAGACCCCTTGAACTCCTCCACTTGGGGCAAAACCTCATTCCAGACCCAGAAAAACACTCCATCCTTTTCCTGAGGCCACCAAACCAGATCTCCTCAACACCTCGGCTGTGCCTACAAATTCTGTCGATAAAAGTTATTAACAGAATTGGCAAATACAGTAAGAGCAAATATAAAGTAAATATCTTCAATCTGTTCTCACTGAGATTCATGTCATGTAGGACTTTGATGGACAGTCATTTCTTTCAACCTACAGAACGCCATCTTTAGAAAACCCCATGCATCATGGATTCAATAACCTTGGTTATGGTGATCAGAGCTGCTGGATCACTACGATGCATCAATGGTTGAATTGTTTTCATTGGAAACAGCTCATGGTGTCAACTAAACCAGATTCTCTTCCTTTCTCTCCATTCATCCCAGAGGAATGAAAGAATTAAAAGAAAGCTGCAGCATGTGAGATTACTACGGTGTCAGAATCAAGATATGTGTTACTTCACCTGGAACATCAGAAAATGCAAATGATTATCTCCTCCTAAAAGAAAACCACATTACTTTCAATGAAAACCAGAGGACAGCAGCCCAGTTCATCGAAGTAAAGTTAGTGAAGCAGTCCTTGGAGTTAGTAAAGGAGTCCCAAGAACGAGCAAAGTAGTCACAGGAACCAGTAAAACAGAATCTGACCAGGAAATGTGCAAAAGTAGAAGGTAAAAATATTAAACCTCATCAGTTTTCCTGATGTTTTAATAGAGGTATTTACGAAGGGAAATATCAAGGAAACCATCGGCCGATGATGATGATGATGATGATGGATGCCTCGATCAATGGTCAGAGTCAGGAGAATCCAGGGATAGCCCCCACACCCAGAAAGAAGTGAAGCCCAAGATAATATACCACAGGAAGAGTGAATCCTTCACTATAAAAGCCCTTCATCTCCATGGAAACCAGCAGGACCGTCATGATTCATTTCAAACAAAGGCCGAGTCATAGGAGAACACGTTAGCAGACTTTTTAGAGGTGGGATAAAACATCTGGACACAAAACAGCAAAACCAAGACATGGTTTATTTTGGCTGCTAGCTCCCAGACCTTTTGTCCCACAGTGATGAGACATCTTAACAATCAGTTTCATGTGACTGTGTTTGTGTGGTTTGCCTGAAGTGGAGAAATTAGTAGAAGCTCTAAAGTGGACTTTGCTGCTCTCACGTTTCTGTTAAACTCTCATGCAACTGCTTGGGGTTTGAACTGAGTTTGGTTTGGATGCCAAAGCTCGGTGACATTTTATTGTGATACATGTTAGGATTGCTGCTTCCTAGTTTGTGCAAGCATCTTACGTACTGCACGGATCTGTAATGAAGAATTTAAAACAGTTTATCAACATGAAATTTAGCAGCCGGATGAGTTTCCACCCACCTGGCTGGCTTCAAGGGTTCCCACAAAGTTAAAGATTAAATCATGGATACCATGATGAACATATATCTGAAAAAGAAAAACAAAGACTGAGTTTAATGATCTGCTTATCAAGGATCTGGGGACTGTAAATCCAATAATCTGTTCAGATGAAGAGCTTAAAATTCATGTGGTTACTGTGTGATCGATCATTTTATCTCTTTAAATTCACTCTGGTGGATTTTTATGTTTACACCAACATACTAGTGTTGGTGTAAACATGTGGTCCTAGTTACTAAAAACCAAGCGTCAGCCTGACTTAAAAAAACAATTCTGAATGAAGTTACCTCCACGGCCTGTTTGAGAAGAGTCATCTGAAGTTCCTGCTTTGCCAGGAGTTTCTGTGGGAAAAAAAACAAAACCAGTAAATGTACAGATCAGCATTTGTCCCTGCAATTCATTTTCATGCAGCTCCTCTTCTTAACGTGCAAACTGCAGCATCACAGATGTGACATGTTGTGGTTTAACAAGCAGCCACAACAAATTAGCAAGAAGTCACACGAGGATGTTCATGTAAAAAGATGCAGAAGTGTTTCTGACAGTGTCGGTAAAGGAAACACATATCCTGCTGTTTCACCCAGCAGCTTGTGTTTTTTCCTCGTACTGAACTGCAATTACATTTTCTATTAGGGGTATTTTGACAGTTTGGTCTGGTTTCTTAGCAGACAGGTGTAGCTCTGGAGCAGCTGCATGCCAGACTTTCACTTTAACACTGACACCCAGAGATCCTAAAGGTCAGACTAAAACATCCTCTTCCTGGCAAACTCTGAATTTCAGGGTTGTATCAATAGGACGATGATCTAAACCAGTAAACAAAGATCATCAATAGCATAGCATTTCTTACTGGATTAGTTGTAATATCAACAAATAATCAGCCGTGAAACTGGATTATTCTTTAAACTGCTGCACATGATGCACAACTGACTAACTGGAAATAACTCCATATGACTCCCATTTATTTGTGCTTTACTGAAAAATGAGTCCATGCCAACCACAACAAATAACAGCTTCTACGACTCTGCCTTCCACAGTGAGAGAATTTCACCTACCGTTCCTGATTAGACCCTGTCAACATGAATAAAAGATGAACTGGAAGGTTTTAACCTGTTACTAACTTATGTTTTTATTTGCTTTTGTTAGATTTTTAATGCCCCCTGTGTCCTGATGGGTTGAAGCACATGGACCATTAATGATCACCTCCACATTTCTCTGACGAGGTCACAGGTTGGTTTTTACTCACCAGCCGTGAGTCCCTTAGCAGACACTGAAGACATTTAGTGTAAAGACCATTCACCGAGTCCTAGCAGAGCAGAAGAAAGGACATGTTTGTCCTGCAGAGAACACAAACAGATTTTAAAGTAATAAGACTCAGTTTTTCCTACTATGTGGTGTCGGAGTCCCTTCCTTTCCTGCTCTTTAAAGGCCTGACAGAAGCTGAGGATGACCTTGTCCAGTTTCTGAGAATGGCGCCCCAGAAACTCCTTCACATCATCCAGGCTCCTCAGGCAGAAAGGAGGCGGCGGGTTGACCTCAGCCGGGCTTGGATCCATCTCCATGGGCCTGGAGATACACAGAATGCTGTAGCTCTGCTCCTGATCATTGTAGAAGGTTTCCTCAAACAGGATGGGGACCACAGACGGAGACGGGAAGCCAGAACCCAGCAGGACCTGCCTGTCCTGGATCCTGACCTCCTGAAACACAAGGAAAGACAAGAAGAACATTCAGAATGTGGTCCAGGTATCAGCAAGACAACAAATAGGTCTAAATAAAGATAGCTGAACTTTTTTTTACTGGTTCTTGAAGATGTTTCTCTGAACTGGACTTCTTCAGTTCTAATGAGTTGGAGCGGAGAAAAATTCCACCGAATAGTCATCAGGAATAATAAGTAGTAAGGACAGAGACAGATCTTACGTTCCGTTCATAAACAAAATGAATGTATCTGAAATATTCTCAGACTTGACTCAGAGAACTAGTAAACTGTCTTTACACTGAGTGTTAGAACATCTCTGGTAGAGCAGGACAACAGAGGACAAACCTTTCCATCCACAGTCTTGAATCTGTCTTCCACAGGCTGCAGCACATAGCTGTCAAAGTGAGAGTCTGAGTAGCTGCTGACACTCAAACTTCCACAGCAAGGAACCAGAACCTGCAAGTTTACAGTCACACAGGGCAGAAAGGTTAGTTTCTATCTAATTTATCAACCACTTGACCCAGATTTACAGATGAACAACCCATCTAAATGTGATAACACAGACTGACACCACCAGCCTGGTCCTGAGTTTCACAGCTGATTTGTGTGAACCTAAAATCAGGAATTTGTTGATGGAACTGCTCTGAGGAGTTTGTATTAGAGAAAAGAAAAAAATAATCTAATTTATGTTAAGTTTCTTTGTGCCCATCGTCATGGAAACAGATTCTGGTTCCTGATAACGGATATTTTAAAAGCCATGGGCTTTGTTGTGGAGACACTTTGGATAATGCTCCCTACACATAGAATATATACTTTTGATGCTTTTGTCACCAAATCTGAACCAGCAATAGGAAAGCCTTCATGCTGCAGCTGATTTGATTTTCCATCTTTCCATGTGCAGCTAAAAAAAAAGAAAAAGAAAAATCCAGGTGAGGTTAAAACATGTGACTGCGTGTTCCAACTTCAATAACTACATGCAAGATACAGTTCTAATAAATTTGAAAACTGACTGTAAAAATTCTGTTTTATCTTTACAGAGACCATGCTTTTAAATGTACTCCAAAGGGTTCAAGAGCAGCATCTAATCTAATTTGGATATGAATTTTTCAGGTGTTTTTGGCTGACAGTTAAGGGGTTAAACAGACTTTTTATTGTACGTCTGAGATTCTTTCTAACCGTCATGAAGAAGTCTCAGTGTTAACACTCCAGAATCCAGAACCAAAAGTCAGACTTGACCGGACCTGCAGTTTCACAATGAGGAGTTTGCTGCTGTAGAGCAACGAAAAACTTTAAACATGCGTGTCTGGTCTCACCGAGACAGATCTGCACAGATCAGCTGACTGCGTTTACACTGAGCCATTTAACGTATGAGTAGAGGCGAAGAATGACGAACAAACCTCTGATGGAAAATAGTTAAGCAACTACACTCAGTGTCCACTTCATCAACTCCACTTGTTCAAATATCTAATCAGCTGTTTAGTCATAGCAGTAAACATGGGCAAGAAGACTTGACCATGTTCAAACTGAGCACCAGAATAAGGAAGAAAGTGACTTAAGTGGCATGGTTGTTGGTCTGAATATTCAGCAACTGCTGGTCTACTGGGATCTTCACACACAACCTTCTCTGGGGTTTACAGACAATGGTCTGTAAAAAAAAAAACATCCAGTGAGAAGAAACTGTCTGGACCAAAACTAATCTGATGAGTCTCCATTTCAGCTCCACCTTCAGATTTTATGCTCAGAATTTAGTGGAACTACATGAAAGCTTGGCTCCATCCTGCCTTGGATCAACGCTTCAGGCTGCTGCTGGTGTGATGGTGTGATGGTGTGGGGGAATTTTTTGGCCCCTTAGTACCAACGTGTCCTGGTTGAACCAGCACAGCCTACCTGAGTATTGTTGCTGACCATGTCCATCCCTT
>JBAFTA010000011.1:1315287-1329839 GCA_036919975.1 Melanotaenia parkinsoni | reverse complement strand
GGCAGAGCGTAACTGTGGAGAGGGAGTGTAGCTCTGGATTAAGGAGTGGAGGTAGACCGGAGCCGTTTGGGTTATTGGTTTGTAAGCCAGAAGCAGAGCTTTGAATTTTTATGTAATTAACTGCGTTAAATTTTTAACGCATGTGCAGCTATGATGGCAAGACATGGAGGTGATCAGATGGCTGACTCGATGGATGGATTTGAGGGCGTCACACCTGTGGGGGACGAGGGTGTTTTCACACCCACAGTTTCCCACACGTAAAATAAATAATAAAAAAAAAAATCTACAGGGCATATACACATATAAGTCTGTGTGTGTGTGTGCATGCACGGTCGTAAGGGTGTTAAAATGTAAAATGAGTTAAAGGAAACCTTGGGATGCCAGTTAGTCTCAGCATCAACTGGCTTCACCCTGCAGAGGATGATTTCCACGGCCTGACCCGGTAGGGAGTGGAACTGTTCAGGCAGCTGAAGGAACTGATGAGATTTGACATTTTCTTCTTTTCCCACATCAATGAATCGAACAAGGACGTTGAAAAACAGACTGTCACTGCTGTCGGGCAGAGAGAGGATCTTTACCCTGTGAGGAAGCACACAGTTTTTTTATTAGGGTGTAATGTCTACAGGTTATCTGCTGCTGGGTGTCCAGTAAAGGCTTTGATTTTCTTGGTGTGATGAATGCCCTGAGATCCAAATGGTAGCTCTTAGTCTACAAACTCAAACTCATTCCCGCCTTGAACTTATGGCAGTATAGCAGCTGCTGCATACTAGTAGCGTTAGCCCTGGAAACTGGCCAGCTTTTATCAGACGTGTATCAACGCAGAGGAGAACTTTCATAAGGTTCCTTTAAGCTCAGAACAAAAAACTGGACAATCACAAGAAGAGTTTATGAGAAACAATGGCGAGTAGGAAATGGATTGCTTTATCTTGTGTAATATTTATTAAAAAATTATAAAAGTTGTCACTTGTTTAATTATAAAATATTAAAAACTGATTTTATTATTTTTATATCATTTTAGTCATGTTTGATATGATCAATTTGGGAAAAGGAAGCCAAAGACTGGTAACTTAGTTTATTGACTGGTTAATTGACAGTGGACGGATGGATTGGTGGGATGGATGGTTTGTGGGCGGGTCGATGAGCGAATAGTTTTTTCTTTTTAAATTAATAAATACAATTCATTCAACAATAACCAGGATGATAACAGCCCCTTCAACTGAGAGAAACCAGAAAGATCTACAGTTAAAATGAACTGATAGCTGGTTAAGAAAATGTTCTGCTGCATGTGTTTGTTGTTATCGGCTGTCAGAGTTCGTCAACTCGTCTACAGTCCACCTCAATCAATCATTCAGTGTGAGGGTTAATACCTGTGGAAAAACTTGTCCTCTTGCACAGCATATAAACTTCCTTCGAGTAACTCCTTCGCTCCTGGTTTCTTGTCAGCATAGTAATCAACCATCTCAGAGGCCATCATGTCAAACCTCATGTCCTCCTTTCTGACCAAACGGCCATAAAAGACTGAAGCTGTCTTAATGTAGAGAGGTACCACCTAGGAGACAAATAAACTGTTATACAGTGGTCCCTCGCCATATCGCGGTTCATCTTCTGCAGTCTTGCTGTTTCGCAACGTTTTTGTGTGTGGAACACTGCATATTTAAAATTATGTAAATCCAATTTCAACCATTCTGTCCAAATTTTACTGTAGGAATAAGCCCACTGTGTTTTGTGTCTGGATGCGTCGGTAAACATCAATGTGCTGTTTTATGTCTTGATTGGACAAAGGACTCTGTCCAGAGTGAGTCTACTTCGTGTCCTGCCGACAGCCTTATGTGAAAAACGACGTTACAGATGAGGGTGGGACGCAGCACCAGAGAAGCTGTAATATATTTTACGATGTGAGTAATTACTAAGAAATTCAGGTTGTTAAATATATGTTGGTTTTTGAAAGTGTGTAAAGTGTGTGACAATGTTGAAAATGTTCATTATAGTTTGGGAAAGGTCTATAAAAAACTCAGAGGGATAATTAGGCCTTAACGTGCATTTGAATCGTGACAAATTAAAAAGGTCGTCATTTTGTGGATTTCATTTATCGCGGCATGTTTTCAGAACGTAACCCCCACAATAAATGCGGGAACCAAGAACCACTGTATTTATCTTCGTAAAAAAAAAAAAAAGTTGAGAAAAAGAGCATTTAATGTTTTGTTGTTGTTGTCGTTTGTTTTTCTGTTACATGGCAGCTGATGGAAATACATGAACCACCTGAATAAACTGCAGTAGATAGACTGATGTTTGTCATGTTATTTATTTTAAACCAGTGTATAAACACCAGTTAATTGTGTTTTGAGGAATATTTCACTCTGCAGATGAATGTTTTTTCTCTTACTTCAATGACTCCAGATGCTGGGAGCAAAGACTGGTCCAACTGGGGGTTGAACTGATGACGATCAGGACACAAACTGCTGTCTCTGCACAAAAACACTACTTTGTCAGTACATTTCCTCATCAGTTCATTGACCACACATCACCAATTAATCAGAAACTTTTTGATGAGTATTTTATCCTCTGTCAGCGTTGGCAGTAACAAACAGACGTTTGCTGCAAGAAGTCTAGTTTCTCTCATACTTAACTTTTAGAACTGCCATCAGTAGCTACGTTTACATGGAGCACTTTGATCTGATCAAACGTCCAATCAGAATACAAATGAGTCATGTAAACATGTCAGCTCATCCAATCAGCCTTGACTGGAATGAATTTTCATTGGATGCTTTTGTGTGTGCTTGAACCACGTGGGGGGTGTAATGGTAAAATTACATATAGTCATATTTTCTGTGTTTTATTCTTTATAAGATAGATGTTGTGAGAAAAGAAGTATGCAACATCTCATAATAGAGCTGTTTTTGCACGTCTCGTATGTGGGTTATTTTCACGCTACGCAGGTGGCTGAGTGAACTCAGTTTGAACCGGACTGAGACCTCTTTACTTCTGCGAATACCATCCTCACTCACCATTACTTGAGCAGAAGTGATAAAGGTCAACTTCAGTAATTTAGAGGAGTTGTTGATATCGAAATCAGACTGTCCTGTTTTGCTTAACTACAACCCTGTCTGCCAGCCAAAGCTGTTTGGCTGTGTGACTCCCTTTGCTGCAGCTCTTAATAAAACATTCTTGCCATATTCTCATCCAGTGTGTCATCCTTTGAAATTTCCACGACAGGGGTTACGTGACGTAATGAGTTTCAGAAGCTGGCAGCAAAACAACGGGACTGTCACAGACATTTTAGAAACTGAAAGAGTTAGGGATTACCAAGAATTTCAACGGTCAAAAAGATCAAAATAAAAAAAAAACAAAAAAACAGAAGACTCTTCTTCCGAAACTACTTCCAAACTCTTCTTCCATTCACAGTGCTCATCTTAAAAGTGTTAATCATATTAAATCTGTCCAACATGTCAATACAGCTGAGTGGATCACGTTAGCCAGCGTCCATGTAAACATGTCAGCTGGAATCTCTGATCAGATTGATTTCAGACAGATTAATTATTTGTCCATGTAAACGCAGATACTAATGACGGTGACATGAAAATAATGTTAACGTTTGTATAACTTAATTAGTCCGTGTGTTTCCATTTAAAGAAGACGGAATATGTACCGGCAGAATCCAAAGCTCTTCAGGTAGCTGCACAGAGGCAGATTTTTCTTCTGGTCTTCACGAGCTTCCTGAACTCCTTCAGCAAAGGTCAACAGTTCAGGAGGCAGCATAGCATTAGTTCGTTTGAGGTAGCGTAGAACTCCAAAAACATGTTGGGCATTCCTCTCTGAAATCAGCAGAACGGACCTAGTGACACGAGAGCAGCAGCTTTCCTTTTGATGCTGCAAGAGAACCACAGAGGAGGGAGGGAAAGAAGACACAAACCTTTGTCAAGGACATCTTTAAGCAGTAAACATGGACTGGACGGACGGACAAATAGATTAAAATAAATAAAGAACAGCTATTCTGTTATGCTGATGTAAGGCCGGCAATACGAACTCAAACATTTAATAAAATCCAGTCTTTCCCCGACTATTATAGTAGAGGGGCACCCCAACCTCCCAACAGCAACTCCCATCAACCCTAGAAGATCGAGTTTATTTTATTTTCTATAATTACTCAATATCTTTTAAATTTTTACATTAAATTATTTTATATTTAAAATATCTTATTTTATTACATGGCTTATTTTAATTTTGATTTCCTAATTTAAATAAAAATTCCTAATTTAACAGCCTAGTTTTATGTATCTTACTCTCATGTTGACGTAATTACGTCACGTCATGCCTGTACATGCCGTGCTGTATGAACACACAGGTGAGCTACACCCCATCAGCAGAAAGACAGCGCACACTGG
Organism: Melanotaenia parkinsoni; assembly: GCA_036919975.1. Taxonomy (NCBI): domain Eukaryota; kingdom Metazoa; phylum Chordata; class Actinopteri; order Atheriniformes; family Melanotaeniidae; genus Melanotaenia; species Melanotaenia parkinsoni. Next base: position 1,325,457 of record JBAFTA010000011.1, on the reverse strand, counting down.
CAACTGTCATAACCACCTGTAAAATAAGACAGAAAGAACTGGTTTAAGATCAGCTCTTGTTTAAAAAGAGCAGCTGGAGGAGGAGAAGCAGGTGGAGGAGCTTCCTGCTGCAGTGTCCTGAGATCTTAATGTTCATCAGGAAACACGCAGAGCTGAATCAGTCTTCTCGTCATTTCTGAGCCGTATTACTGCTTAAAATGGACGTCTCACATTCAGTTTCCATCTCTTAACCATTGTAAACTAGCTATATAGCTGAGAGTAAGAGAAGCTAAACTACGAAGAAAATCAGACACTTTAAAACGCTGCTGTGACAGTTTACACTCAATCTTCACTAAACTGACATTTTATCTACTGCACGTAAAATGTCTCAGGATACACCGAGTATTTCCATTATATCGTCCAGCCTTTGCTGATGCCTTTACACTCAACCTGACTTCTTCTGAAAAGAGATTAATCTGTTTTTTTAACCTGTTCTCTCCAGCATCATGACAGCAGAACGATGGTCTGGCTGCAGCATTGTGCTGAACAAATTTACTCTGTCAAGAGGAGCCTTTTGGATATGGGGCTGCCCTTAAATTTTTTTCATATCAATTTAAAACCTTTATTGTCCCCACAGGGAGACTAATTTTGCAGCCAGAACACAATAATCAAAAACAAAATCAGAACCAAGGGCATATGTCAAAAGAGAGATTCACACAATCCAGTAACAATAAATGAGCTTAAACCGGTTAAATAAAATCACAACTAAAAACAGAGAGAACAACTGTGCCATCTTAGTGGCCATTTCCATCCGTAAGGACAACATTCAATGTTATTCTTTATAATTACTTTACAATATGTTTTTGCTTGTAACCACTGGACCGGAGAAACAGAAGGAAAAAGGTGGAAAAATCATCCATCTTGTCCACAGTTTGTTTGGTCTTACCTGTTGGGACAGATTTCTGAAGTGTTGAGCCATGCAGAAGAGTCTGCTGCCGAACAGCTTTGGAGAAGAGGGAAATCCGAAGTGGACAACACAGGTTGCATCTCTGATGCCGAGACACTTTAGGCATTTGGTGGTGGTGACTGTAGGACAGAGGTCTGATTGGTTATAAATGGTTCTTTGGTAGACAATGACGACATTCACCAGAAATGTAAATTTACCCAGAATGACATGTGTTGTTCTTCCAATGTTCTTCCTCCACTGCTGGATGACAAAGTCAAACTGGTCTGTTAATCCTTCATGGGTCTTCAGACAGAATGCAGACTTATTTCTCACAGCCTAAAGAGCAGAGTTACTAAGTCAATGTAATTTTATTTAAATCCTTTAATTACCATTTGAAATTAATAATATGGCAGTAAAATAAAGCTTAAAAAACATTTAAATGTACAGCTGGAGTGATAAAAGTTCTCCCGATTGCTAGGGCTGGGTACCAAACTTCGGTTCTTTTAAGGCACAGACTGAAAAGCTTAGATTCTGCTCAGTATCAAAACACAGGTTGTCTTTTGATGTTTCGGTGCCTTAAGGATAAATCACAGGATGAAGATCTGATGATGCTGCCTGTGATTAGCTGTAACGCCACATGTGGTTCAGCCATGCAGGAAAACAATTATGTGATTATGCCCACCAACAGGATTCATGTGTGTCTGCATTGTGAACTACAGCGTGTGTCAAAGTGGTAAAAACCGCTAAAATATATTGCTGGATTGTTGTTAAAAGTCTGACCCAACTGTGGGTTCAGTACAGTTAAAATCTCCCCCAATAATGGTATAAGAATATTTGAATTGTGCTATGTGTCAGAAAAGAGTGAGTGAAAAAAGGTTGGGAGTCAGCGTTGGTTTCATAAACACTGGCTATTGTTATTGCAGTGTAGATAACACTGGTTGATTCCTCCAAAGAAAAACATTCAGTTTTCCTGTTTTTTGGTTTTTAATTCTTTAATAGATGTATACAATGCCAAGTTTAATAGAAAAAATATCTTTTACTTAAAGATATTATTTTGGCTTTAGATACCTTTATGACACAGTAGCTACAACAGGAAAGGGACAAAGACAGAGGGGGTGACCTGCAGCAAAGGGCTCCAGGCTGGGTATTAAACCTGCAGCAGCTGCATGAAGGAGCTGTAGTTCTTCTGCAGGGCTCCAGACTAACTTTCTTTTACGAGGAGCACAGCGGCCTCCAACTTAAAATTTTAGGAGCTCAAGCAGAAAATTTAGAGGCCTTGCATAGTAAAAATTCACATTTCCTCTCATTTTCATCATTTTAGTGATAAATACTTCAACAATAAATTCAGAAATTACAATGTTTACGATTCTTTTTTTTTTGCAGTTGACATGAAAAAAAAAAAAAAACAAACAAAAAAAACATCTAACTGGCCGCATTAATACAAAACAAATAGACATAGAACAAACATCGAAGCAGAACGACAACTTTGTCCACAACTCTGCCCCACAGGACATGGTACAACCGGTCCATGTAGTTCCTGGTAATAAACAGCTTGAATGACTGGTGCTCTTCTCCAGCCGCTTTTCCCACTCCTCAGCAAGAACAGCAGCTATTGGCTGTCCTACAAGTCGCTAATTAGCATCATCTGCCTGGTACATGTAGTTGTTATAGATGCTGCCATAAAGAGGGACGTGGAAAGGCAAAAAACGATAAAAAGACAACCTAAAAATGTTCAGAACATCAATCAATCATTTAATCAATCTATCGATAAATCAATCAATAAATCAAATAATAATTCATTCAATATTTTCTTTATTTTTTAGTTACACTTTTAAGTGTATGTTTTTTACATTAGGAGTCACTTGAACACTTAACTTTTTAAATATTTTTATCCACAGTCTTCATTAACAGACGTTACTATGACGGAAGCCAGCAGGATCATCCAGCAGCAGCTTTTACGTTTCATTTTCAGCCTGGTCATGAAACAGAGCTGAACTAGAGTAAACTACCTTCATTCACCTCAGTCTCCAAAAGTCTCCAATAATACCAGAAAACTCGCTAGAGAACTCGCTAAATATAACCACAAAGTCGCTAAGTTGGCAACACTGAGGAATAATAAATTCCCACAAGACCCGCCTCTTTCCACACATAAGCCAATTACAGTGCTCATTCGTCTCCGCACACACACACATTGGCTGTCGTCTTCTTCGTTGGTGTTCGTCTCTTTTTCTCGTATTGAAGTTAGTTTGAGGACAAACCAGCAGCTTTACTGTGATCTACTGGGCTGAAGAGGTGAGCAGAAGTTTGTTAGCGACTAAATAAATTCAGTTATAACTACTAAAAGAAAAAGACCGGAAACTGTATCAGTTGTTGTTGTAGAGTAGATGAAAAATTCACTCGCACTGTCTCAAGGAATCAATCAAGGAATCTTTATTATCCCGTGAGGACAATTTGTTGTACAGCCAGCAGTAAAAAACAATCAGTCACAAACACACGATAACACGACGTATTTAAAAGGACTATAATAAAAATAATACATTTAAAATAGATAAATAAAAATTAAAACTCCTTATTCAACAGGGCAATGGCTGCAGGGACAAAAGAGTACTTGTGTCTGTTAGTCCTACATCTTGGTAGGATGTACCTGCGCCCTGATGAACGCAGCAGAAATTCATGAGCCAACGGGTGGCTTTGGTCTGTACGGATTAAACGAGCCTTGTTTAACACTGTGGCTTGATGCAGGGCCGAAAGGTCATTCAGTGAGATCCCTGCAACAGTCTAACAATCCCCTGTAATCTATTCTTGTTCTTGAGAGAAAGGAGCCGTACCAACAGATAAAAGAGAACGTTAATAGTGATTCAATAAAACAAGAATAAAACATTTGCATAAAAGTCCTGTCAACATTAAAACTACAAAGTTTCCGATAAAAATACTTGCGCTAGTGAGCTTCCTGCAAACAGCGTCCACATGAAGGTCAAAGGTCAGCCTGACATCCAGGTGGGTGCCCAGATATTTATAAGTGTTCACCAGCTCTACTGCCTGGTTCTCAATCCTGACAGGAGAGATGTTCGGACGATTCTTCCAAAAGTCGATGCAAATTTCTTTTGTTTTGCAGATATTGATATTTAGAAAAGATGACCTGCACCAATCAGTGAATTCTTCCACTACAGGTCCGTGATCAGGGTCATCACTACTCAGCAGGGACACAATAACTGAGTCATTCGCAAATTTATTAATAGTGTTGGCTGCAACACTCAAACAAATAATAAAGGTGAGAGGACGCAGCCCTGTGGGGATCCAGTGGAAGAGGTGAGGTGTCTGACAGAACACCATCAACTCTCACACGTTGTGGCCGCTCTGTTAAAAAGTCAACCAGCCAGGCTACAAGACCACAATCAATGTCGAGGGAGTTTCTTAATCTTTCTGCTAAAACGTGCGGCTTAATACAGTTAAACATTTTAGTTGCAAAAATGCGACCTTTTGGTCACAGACTGGAACCCTGCTCTATATAAGCCTGCTGATCAACCAGTTGAGTTTAATGCCATAAGCATCCTTTTAAATAAAATTCTTTAATACCAGAATTACCAGGAATTTTAGTTCCTCCTGCAGTCCTCCGTCCCTCAAACTTAATCACTTCACTTTCAATTGTTTTTCAAATCAGCTACTCGGGTAAGTTTTCAGACCCAAAGATCTGACAGGCCTACTCAACGAAGGCTTTTGACTCTGAACTAGGGCTGCACGATAAACCGTTTAAAAATGGCGATCTCAATTCACACATACACGTGATCTCATTTCTACACGAAGCGATTCTAAAGCATTTTATATCACAAGCTGCATCACAAACAAATGCTCTTAATTTCTTCTAGATTTTTCCAAGCGTCCCCAAACACAGCTCCTCGCTCAACCAATGGCAAAGCACCATTACAACATGTTCACATATATATATATATTTTATATTTATTTATATATGTGGGGTAAACTGTTTTATATGGTGTAATGGTTTGATTCTGGACTAACTTATTATTTTAAGGATGCAGATGATTTGCATTCAGCAGCTGTCCTGCTCATTTTAAGTTCTGCGGCTGCTCCTCTGTCCGTAGTGGCTGACGAGACGGTGGTGTTGAGGGAGAATGTAACCGAGCTCCATAAGGGTTCACCTAACTGAATAGTTTATAACAAAATAACAGACAGAGACGGGACATCAAGCATCCTGTTCTGCGGGGATCGCAGTCTTTTCTTTACCTTGAACTAAAAATCCCACCAGCCTGTACAACACACTTCCTCTCTACGGCAACTGAGAGGGGACATAAACCCTGCTCCTGCTGCACCCACACAGCTTTGCGTCACTGCTGCCGGTGCCAGGCGTTTTTTTTGTTTTGTTTTTACAACAGATCAGTAGCCGTGTGATGTCATTCCACGATCAGATCTGAAAACGTTAATGATATACAAGATTATGTTACATAACAAATAGAATTTCCTTTAGTGCACTCAGTAAAAACCTACAACAGATGCAGTTCTTCCAGGAAATAGTAATGCTGATTTACATGAGAACATTTAGTTAAGCCAAAGGGGACTTCAGCCTTATGAACATTTTCTTAGCTCTGAAAGTTTTAGGTTATGGTTATGTTTAAGTTTACTATGCGTCAGTCTCTCCTACGATAATTTGTGGACATGGACTTTTTCCACGGATCGTCTTCTGGACAGCCTCCAGCTGGAACTAAAATACTAATAAAGTGAGTCTGCTAGAGGCTTCTCTGGTTCTGACAACACTTCTCCTTGTTTGTAATCCTTCACCAAAACAAAGGCAGCTTTTTCATTTTTACTTGAGACACTTAGAGCAGCATTTCTTCATTTATTGGACAACTTTGGTGATTATGTTGGACTCATAGCGGTCGCTGACTTCCTGCTAGTTCAGGTGACATCATACAGAGAGGTGGTGGCAGCAGTCAGAATATGCTCATGCTGTTGGTCATGTGACTAAACGACTGCATCTTTTTGGTGAAACTGGATGCATCTTTCTGGCAAATATTAAACAAATCAAATAGAATAGACGGTGGAAAAAAAAGAAAGGAGTGAGTGTCTCCTGATGTCATGGAGTAGGAGTAGCATCACAAATTTACCCAAGTAAAAAGAATGGTGCACTAAAATTGCTCTTTAGAGTACTTTTTTTTTAAATAAAAAAGTTACTCAAGTTTATGAAACTTGCCCACCTCTGCTGAAGGAGTAGTTTAATTACCAGCAGAAGAAGAGTATGAAAGTAGAGGAAGCTGAAGACTGGTATGTAGAACTGAATCTCACCTGAAATACGTCTTCAACCTCCTGAACAGAGTTTGCAACGATCAGCGTCTTCTGGCTGATGTCAGGATTGAAATCTAACACACCTAACAGTATTGAGATCTTACTGCTCTCCAGAGTCATGAGGATGGTCTGCACAGAGGAAAGAAAAGAAATAAGTGTTCTTAGACTGAATATATCAGAAAATCCATCATCTGTAGATCTTTGGTGCATGAATACTGCTGCAGTGGAAGTTTAATTTAACAAAACAGATAAAAGAATTTTCTTAACCCACTGTATGCATTTACTAGCCTGTTCAAAGATTAAATCCATTTTTCTTCCATTGTCCTAAATTTTAAAGACATTCCCTTTATCTGCACCGTAATACAATCCTTTAATGTATTCTGTGAAGCTCAGACCTGAGACCAAATGACTAATGAAGGCAACATGCTAAACAAAGTATTACTGGAGATACGACCTCTTCAGGTTTGCTCTCTCAGCTTTGGAATGAGGTGAAGTTGCGCCTTACCTGCCTGTTATCTTTTCAGCACCACCTTTCCTACTACCAGATAAAATTGTTTCGGTCATGTTATATGATGGTGTTTGAGCATTTAAAGAGCAAATCCCAGTAACTGACCTGCTGAACGTTACCATAGAAGGCTGCTTCCTCAGGGACAGTCATGACAATGCAAGGGTAAGGCATGTGACTGGTTATCAGATTCTCCATGTGACTGCTCCATCGTTTTGTCACAGCAACAACTTGTTTAGGATAAAATGCTTCCTCCTCGTTGGAAGTCACCTTCTGGAAATGCATCAAGATGGTCGCCATCTACAGGAGAAGGGTTAGTGTTGAATTGTGAAAAATAATTTGTAAGTGGGTTGTCAGACATATTTCAGGAGCTGTTAATATTTGGGTGGGATGTTCAAGTATCAAGAATATGTGGGAAACTGCGTTGTTCGGTTGGACATTTTTTTCTGCCGTCGTTATATGGACCAGTCTCATGTGTCATCACTGATCACGTGACTTGCACATTGGCGATGTTCTTGGGTGACAAAAAGATAAACAAAGCAGGTGTACTGCTATGGGGCTCAGGTCTATAGCTAGCTTTTCGTGTAAAAAAATAAAAAAAATAATAATGGTATATCCTTGTTGGGCCTTTGGATGTTCCAACTGACATCCGAAGAACAGGACTTTTATTTACAGACTACCTGCTGACCCTGAACGAAATGTGTTGCTGCCATCAAACAAGATAACTGGAAACTGTCGAGAGCTCCCAGCTGTGTAACGAGCACTTTGTCAGTATTAAGTTTCAAAATCAAAGTTTTTTTTTGTATGCTTTGTATGCTTTCCAAGTCTATTAATGGTAAATTGTTCTAATTTTGAATATATATATTAATGAAAAATTAAGACAATGCATTACTAAAATGCAGCGAACTGCAGTGATTTAACGTTATTGCGCCCCGGGACCAGACACTTTAAGTTAACTATTGTTAATGGACATGTAATTGAGGCTAATTTAGTCTTCCCTTAGGTAAAAAACACCCTGTTGTTCCAAGCCTATGTCCCATCCATCTTCATGTTTGTCTGCACTCCTGAGTAAAGAAGCGAAAGGAAAATCTGGAAAAGTTTGAAAGACAACAGCAAGCAAAAAAGAGAAGAGTACTTATTATATTAAAGTTACATCACCAAAAGCAATGCAAAGCGTCGGATGCAGCGGTGTAGAAGACGCCGCCACTGGACTCTACATCAGTAGAGATGCAGTTTCTGGAATGACGAATTACGCTTCACCATCCAGCTGATGGAACAATCTGGGTGTGGCGGATGACAGGAGAGCGGTACTTGTCTGACTACATTGTGCCAAGTGTAAAGTTTGGTGGAGGGGGGATTTGGGGTTCTTTTTCAGGACCTGGGCTTGGCCCCTTAGGCTAGGTTCACACTGCAGGCTGAAGTGACCCAAATCCAAACGTTTCACCCCTATGCGACCTGTATCTGACCTTTTCATAACGGTCTGAACGACACAAATCCGATTTTTTCAAATGCAACCCAGGCCACTTAGATATGTGGTCCTAAATCCGATACGCATCGGATCTTTAGCCATGCGACTTCAGTCTGAACGGCCAGGTCGCATAAATCCAACATACATGACATTGTTTATATTCTTATCTGTAAAAGGATCACCCCACCGCTCCTGGCTGCGACTCTGTACCCACGGTTCTCTGTACAGATGTTGCTGCAACTGCTCCACAAAATGCCATGGCCACAAATCTGCCTCTCCTCTTTCGTAATCTCTTTAAATCGATGCCATTGAAAATGTGCTGGCTACGGCTGGACAATAACTTTAAAACTGCAACATATGCTCCGCTGTTACCGCAAACACAAACACGTTGCATGCTTGCTGTCATGTTGTCGTGTCTTCTACACATGCAGGACACTTTTGGTGCACATAAGGTTCACACAGAAGATCAAATGTGAAATGACTAAAAATAAAAAATAATAATAATCAGATTTCACATAAAAAAACCCAAACTGAGCATTATGCCCTGCAGTGTGAACCTAGCCTTAGCTAGCAAGTTCAGTGTGGATGAACGTGATCGGCCTGCACAGTCCTGACTTCAACCCGATAGAACACCTTTGGGATGAATTAGAGCAGCGGCACAAAGCCAGGCCTTCTCGTCTAACATCAGTGTTTGAACTCAGAAATGCACTTGTGGAGGAACGGTCAGAAATTTCTATCAACACACTCTTAAACCTTGTGGAAAGTCTACCCAGAGAGATGAAGCTGTTATAGCTGCAAAGGGTGGGCCAATGTCATATTGAACTCATTTGATTTGAATGGGATGTCTATTAAGTTCATATGAGAGTCAAGGCAGGTGAGCCAATACCAATACTTTGTGTATTTTAACGCCACTGTCATTACAGTTAAAAATCATTCATTCTTTAATGTCAGCTCTTCATTTGGAAGAAAAGTAGTGTATTTGACTTTTTTTTTTTTTACTCCCTTTCACCAAATTAATCTGGTTCCACCTTATAGACAGAAGCAGGAAATCCTGTTATTTTTGCCATTAATATTATGAAGCTGTGGGACCGCCAGCGGACACTTAAGACTTCTTTGTGGTGTCTTTGTAATTGTATGTGTAAAATCACTCTAATCCAAATCTAATCAACATTTTGATAATCAGAAAAAAAATTGCTCACAAGCAAAGGAATCGTTCTTAGTGGCCCATGATTCCATCACTGTCAAAAATACCAGGATTCACTGTGTTTGCCTACAATGGGAAACCAGTTGAATTTGGTGGAATTAAGTAAAACTGGTAAATATCCCTCTTTTTCTCGTAATTCTTGCAAATTTTTACATAATCATAGTTTAAAGTTTGCTAAGTTTTCAGGCAAACGGCAGTTTACTATGTCAGCTGAACCAATGGCACACAATGGTACAACTCATGTGACGTTATTCAGCTAATCAGATGCAGATATGCCAGGCTCGCATAAATTGTTCACAAATATTGTCAGTCGCAGGTTGCGGGTCTTTGGGCTTGTTTTCTTGAGCATAGTTGCTCATTTAGGCTTGCCCTGATCCTGTTATAAAGCCCCCCTAAATCTCTCACAGCTGTCCACAATGAATGTGCAACAGGAAACATGAACACAACAGTCTTTTTTCCCATAAAGTAGTGCTTGGTGGCCTCAGGATTGGGTCTCTGATCTTTGCAGATGATGTGGTTCTCTTGGCTTCATCGGACCGTGATCTTCAGCTCTCACTGGAGCGATTCACAGCCGAGTGTGAAGCGGCTGGGATGAGAATCAGCTCGTCCAAGTCCGAGACCATGGTCTTCAGCCAGACAAGGGTGGAGTACCATCTCCGGGTCGGCAATTAGGTCCTGTCCCAAGTGGAGGAATTCATGTATCTCGGGGTCTTGTTCACGAGTGAGGGAAGGATGGAGCGGGAGATCGACAGGTGGATCGGTGCGGCGTC
>JBAFTA010000011.1:1221400-1242799 GCA_036919975.1 Melanotaenia parkinsoni | reverse complement strand
ATATAGGACTCAGTAGGTGGAATATCTCATAGCTACATTGAACCAAGTTTAAGAGGAGCATCTATTAACTGCATTTAACCGTGAGGTTTAGGTGGTGTCTTATAATTGCACTGAACTAGGTCAAGTTTAGGCGGAGTATTGGATAATTGCCTTTAACCAAGTGAGGTTTAGGAGTATTGTTTAGCTGCATTTAACGGCCAAGTTTAGGTGAAGTATCTGTTAACTCTTTGCTTGTATATATGTACATGTGGTAGGTGGCTGCTAAACAACGTTTCGCTGTAGAATGATATTAAAGCTTCCATCATATTCTTTCTATTCACCAAGTCAGGTACTGGTTGAGTATCTGATAACTGAATAATAAGTGGAGTATCTCATAAATGCGTTTAACCAAATCAACTTATCCACAAGTCTTCTGTCCGTAGATTAAATGTAAAACTGGTTAAAATGTTGCTGATCTCACTGGTAAACACTGGTTAACGGAGCTAACGGTTTAACAAGCAGCTCCTTTACTCCACTCTTCGACCTGACATTTGAAATTTCATTGAAATTTAACAGCCGACCGACCGACAGAGGGAATATTCACCAAAACAAGAGCGCCCACTTCCGGTTACAATTTCCAACATAAAATGCTGAGTGAACTTGTTTTTTGATAAATAAGTTTAACACGAGTCAGTTTTTCTACAGGTTTTGGATAAATATAGATTTCATTTAAACATATCTATATTATAAAGACAGAAACAGAAAAAACATGGCTTATAATGAAAGCATCTGTAAACATAAGACAGCCATTCTGGCTAAAGCATAAAATTAATTATGGAAAAAGATAATTAAATGTTCTTTTAATCAGTATGAGATATTTTCACAAAAATATTGAACTGTTAAAATAATGTTTTATTGAGATCACTGACTTCCGGTTTAGCTGTTGCAAAGTGTTTTCACCTTGACGCAGTTCTTGCTAACTAACCATTAGTGAAAATGACACGTACCTGTTGTCTGTGTACAATCTTCCTCAAAGATCAGTCTGAAGTCCAGCTCCTCGGCGCAGTTAACTGTGGACATTGAACTAAAGAGACAGTCAAAGTCTTCCAGGGCTGTTAGACCGGCCGGTCCTCAAAACTGATCCGTCTCACTCACTTCCATCCGACTGAAAGCAGAACTCTCCCTCAACCGAGGCACCGACACGTCGACAAATCCTGAACAAAAAGTTGACCAGCAGCTGGGCGCTCACTAAACATAACTCCGTACACACTTACGATCCACTAAAGTCTTATAGTTGTGTAAACTTTTCGCTCACGGTGTTTCTTCTTCGGCTGCAGCGACTTTTTACTTTCCTCCAGCTTGATCCTCGTGTTGCCTTCATGGTCCCTCGTAATTTTTTAATACCCCAATGACATGTTAAAATTGGCCCTGAGCTGCATTTAAAAACCAGTCAATGTTTGTTAAATAAAAGTCAGCTTTCTAAAATCAGAAGAGATTTTACAGTTAAATAATTGTTATAATTTGTATTAATTCAAATTCACTTAAAAGTTAAATACTGTTAAAACATTTAGAATCTGTTCAAATTATTCAAAGTTCTCCATGATCTTAGAGGGGAAAAGAAAAACAAAACAGAACAAGAGTAGCTTCTGAAACAAATGACCTCATATTGATCTTAGTTATTTTTCATTCATCTATTTTCCTTGTGGTTTAGTTAAAGTATAGTTGAAGTAGTTTGAGTTTTTATGACGTTTTAAATAAAAAATCACATTCAACCTCAAATAAATCAAATTAGAATATATATCATCTACTCTGATAGTAAATTAGAAACTGCAATAATTCTGGCGGCAGACCCAAGGGAGAGCTGTGAAATATTTATGGTACTATTTTGACATAAAGTACTTCTCATATCTGCAGTGTGTGGGTGCTTCAGTACTTCCTTTTGTGGTCAAAGATCTTAACTTCCCGTGTGTGATTAACTAAGCTCACTATCTGGTCCATCTACATTTTTTGCTTATTTAGACAAGTTTGTTCCAGAGTGAAGAACAGTAGAAAGTAGAAATGTAAACATTGTTCTGTACTTCTAAAGATGACAAATATTTTAAATGAAATTCTTTCCAACGTTCCTGCAAATTTGGGGAGTAACATTTTACACTGACACTTCAAACTCATCTCGACTGGGCTGATGTCCATATTTCCCAGCATTCATGAAGGAATCATAAGACCGCCTAGTCGACGTCAGAGGCTGGCTGTCTATATTTCAAGTTCATCTCAGGTCTTTTAAAAACTCAATTCAAATTCATTTTCAAAACTCAAAACACTACAGCCTTTTCCAGAAAATCAACTCCAATCATTCCAAATTCTTTCTTAGAAACATTTATCAGGCTGTGGGGTTTGGATTCAGTCAAATAAATAGCGTCTTTCATTCACAAAATGCACAGAAAAATGAAATGAAAATACACCAGCTTGTCCTTAAGAAGAGAAAAACCAAACACTTAAACAAAAGAAGCAAATAGCGAGTATAGAGCTGGAAAGAGGTTTTTCTGAGCGGGAATATGGAAGAAAAAAGCACTCTGTAAGGCACCGTGGTTTTATGAAGCACTTCAGCACAAAACCAGACGGCACAACAAGTTCTGATGATTGTTTTGTAAAAGTGGTGACCAAATTGCGGTTGCCATGGTTCCTTTTCTTAAAGGTTCAGAACTGATTTAAGTGTTGCACTTCTGGTTCGGGAGAGATGGGAGATGATGCCAGTCGGTGTGAAAACCTGACAGTTCAAGTTTCCTCTTAATTCTTCCATCCGTGACGAGAGGAAGTCTGATTTGTCTCTCTGACTCAAACACCCATCCGTCTGTCAGATGCTCTTTGGATCCTCCGTGTAACCGCTAACAGCTCTTACATGTGCTCCTAAGGCGCGGCCGGGTTCACCGTTCGCCACCACAGCGGGCTGCAGGCTTTCTGATTCATTAGGGATGTTGGCAACATGAAGCTTCTTTCTCCTCTCTTCTGTGCTGCCGTTCATCGTTCCCTCCCTCTTCCTCTTGCAGACAAGTCCGGAGTCTTCCTCACCAATGCGACCCTCTGGTATTCCCAAAAGCCGCAGGCAGACGATGGCGGCTGCTTGTTCTGCAAACTTCTTGGACTTTTCCCTGAAAGGAACACATGCATTCACGTCAGCAGTTTTCTGTCTGAACAACCATCAGGTGACGTCCTAACTCCAGACTCTGGACTGGTAGCTAACAAGTCTCCGTAGTGTCATACCTTACATCCCACATTCTCTGTTTTCACTTTTTACCTGAATATTTATTTGTAAAATACAGTGTAAATAGTATTTTTCTTTTCAGTTTTTGATCAGAATATTTTCTATGTTGTAAATAGTATTTTTGCATCATATAGTTTATTTAATTTTATTCTCATTCTCTTTCTTATGTGCTGCTGTAATGCTCTGATTTCCCAGTCTGGGATAAATAAATAATGTCTGATTCTGAAAATGAAACAGGTCCAGTTCCATCATCTTAAATATGAGCTGATAATATGAGGGATGTTCAGGCATGACACTTTCATTTAGTCTCTTCATGTTTCATCATATGGATTTGGTTTAATCTTCAGCTTATTGGCATCAAAGAGCTGCAACAATGCTGCTGATGACTAATGATCTCAATTTTAAAGATATATTAATACACATATATGTATATATATAAAATCGGGAGTGAAGATTAGTCCCTTTATGTGAACTGAGAACTTCATGACGTCTGAAGGCCTAAATCCTCCATATCAAGTGACAGCATTTGTCCTACTCATAATGCTCTTTTGTGTTGCTCATGTGGTAAAAAGTGTAGGAAAATGTGCTCAACCACGTGTCACCGTAACTGGAGGAAATGAACAAACAAAACACAGAGAAATGGGAATGTGATAGTCATGCTGCATACTGTTTCATAATGGGTGTTCTTCACCACTGGTTTTAATGGTTTCTTTCATTCTGTCATCGCTAACATGCCTGTCATATAAATACTTTAAGGTTGGGCCTTAAATAAATCCAGAAGGACTAAAGGACTCGTGTGGACCCTACTGTCAGGAAAAACAAACGTAGGAATTAACTTCTTGTCAAACTTACTTCCATCGTTCCTCCATCTGCTCTAAAGAGCTTAAACACAAACATTAATATGAGACCTTCATAGAAACAGCATCAACACAGAAAACATGACGCTGACAAAGGTGTGACTCTGACCGGGTATCACCACAGTCTGGATCTGGATGATGAGTCTTTGTGTTTTTACCTGCTATTAAAATGTGCTTTTCTAATTTTGGCTTTGGCGGATTGTCAATAAACAAATCAGTGTGAGGATCCAGAGCTAAAAACTCTCAGAGCTGGATGATGTTGTTTATACTTGATAAGAACCAATCAGAATGCAAGCTTGTGATCCTAATCTGGGATCTGATGTGAAGTGAAGGTATGCAGAATTAAGTGACATAATGCCCATCAGGCCTGCTTTCTGACTGGTTCTTATCTGTTTGACTCTATGTAGTAAAACCACATGACGGTGATCCACTACTTATCACATTTTCCTAAAAAGATCACCATGGCTACTATGTTGCTAAGAGACCTGTAGTTTAACCCAAAAATGATGATGAAGCCACTTCCTGTCAAACATGTCACCAATCAGAGCTCAAACTGACCGATAAAAACTGGTCCTCTATGGCTGGTGGCACCAAACACCAGCTGAGCTGTGAGGATAGAAGGAAAATGGTAGCATGAATAACTGTATGTGTTATTTCTACAAAGTTCTGTTAGTAATAAATTCTGTGTTGTTTTGGTTGGTCTTTACGCAGCTATATCTATAAATTCATTCATTTTTCATCATTTTAGCCTCAGAATCTGACAGCTGAGGATGTTCTGAAAAATGATGGTTATCATGAGTTACCAATCAGCTGATTTCAGCCTGACGACATCAAACCAGAAGCAGGGGGGAAACTAAAGCAGGTGACTGACGGAGACATAATTCTGGCTCCATCTGTGCTGACGGTTGTGAAGCAGCTGCAGACTAACTGAATACTGACCAGAGTGAAGACCTGTACTTCTTCTGAGCGACAGTCACAGTGGACTGAAAGGCTCGATCCTGAGAACGCTGCACCTGAAAACACAACACACACTCTGATCACAAGTCAGGCAACAAGGTTTGCAGCTCTGGGCCACCTGTGGAGGTAGGCAAGAAAATATTGTTATGGTGAGTTTTCCTTTTAACTACAGGACTGTACCAGTAAAAACCAACAGAGGACCTGACCCTGAGACTGTGGACCAGGTGGGTTTAATCTGCTGTTTGATCAGGAGACCAGAGGCCTGCACTACGAAGCTGGATTTTCTGTTATCAGCGTGACTTCAGGGCTGACCCTGAGTTTAACATCCTATGAAGCTGGTTCACCTCTTGCCGGGGTAAATCACCATGGTAACTTAAGCTGAACCTGCTCTGGATAAGAGAGCGCCTCCTCCTGAACAATCAGTTCTCTTGGAAAATGGCCGACCTCTTTTTAGAACATCCCATCGATGGTGCGTGTATCGTGAGAGGAGCGCTTAAGAGATTAAGAGTTTTTAAGGATGAATACAATCTGGATGGACTGCACTACATTTGTCAGCTGACTGGCTGAATTCTGTTGATTTCGCTGTACAACAGTGTGAAGAAATAAAGCTTTTTCACTGACAATGTGCTTGTTCCCCGTCTGTTTAGCTCCACGGTTCAATCTGAATTAATGACGTCAATAATAATGACCACACATAGTATAACTGCAGCACTATGAATTTATGGAGCGGACGCCTACATGTGCCGTCACAGTGAGGAATTAATATTCCAACACAAACCTGTTCACATGGGGGGTGCCGAGCCTCAAAACAACTCCATGGGAAATGTAAAGGAAAGGAAGGACCCTGAGGAAAGAGTGATCAGAGGGCGTTCTGTTTATATTTTCCCATGAATTAATATAGTATATTCTCACGAATTTACGTATTAACAAAGCCAGCATTACTTCCTGGCTGTTGCTGCGGCAACAGTGTTGCTTTTGGCCTGGATCACGTGTTTTAATTCGGCATATTTTTGAAGAATAATTGTCTTCCTACATGGTAAAGTAGGCTGCACCGCAGGGTTCCTCCGTGTTTGTGATGGTCAGATGCTGCAAACACCACCTTTTTTATGTCAGCATGGCGGCGTAGAAAGCGTCCTTCCCTTCAGACCAACGGATTAAATAAGTCTTGCTGAATTTTTGTTGGCTTAAGAAAAAACTTGTGTGTCATTATGGAAGACGACTCACCGGCCTCTGAAGCATGACATAAAAAACACAGAATTGTGGGAGAAAGCCATTTTGGGTGCACTGCAGCAGCTCTAGTGCTTTTAATCTCTGTCTTATTTAGAATTTACGACGAGTATTTCATGTCATCGTTTGTTCCCAAGTCGTTTCTTCGGCTGCAACAGCAGCTTCGTAATCAGGGCACAAAAAGGAAATGAACCAGCGGATTTTAATCCTGTTTCCATCTTGGTGCAGTGAATAAACACATCCCAGAAAACAGTGAACGTCTGCAGGAACTTTCCCAGGTGATGAGCTTGGAGCTGACAGTCTGGGCTTTATGTGAGCAGAAGTAAAGATGGCAGCATTTACAACATGTCTGTCTATGAATGGGCTGATGAGAGCAGGTGAGGCGGTGCACCTGAGAATTCATGTTAAAAAGGTTAATGGCGACAGACAGCACGTTATTTTAAAGGCAGCGATCTGGATGAAACTCCCATGTGCAGGTGTGGACATCCTTCTCTTCCACCAGGTTTGTGGTCTGGTCATGAGTCGCAGTGTTGCTCTGCCGGACATTCAGTCACCAGATTCAGGACGCTTTACTTTTTCCAGACGTTTCAGAGTACTTCTGCCATCAGATCCAGTCAGGTTTTTTGTGTATTTCATTGCTTTTGTAATAAAAAAAATATATGTCCTTGTATTTTTTTACTTCTTTCATACTTTTACTGTGTTTTTTGTAAGATGTATTAAATTAATTCTAATGTCTTTATCTTTTTTAACACCCGAAATATAAACATTTATTTGAAATGAATCAAAGGACACATAATTTATCTGATTTCAGAATAAAAATATCAGAGCAATAAATGTTTAATTAACATATGAATGATCAGGCTTTAATCCACTGGTTTGTAGTTTATACATTCATGGCGGGTGTAGGAACTTCTGGCAAGGTAAACACTGACTTCTGAGACTGAAACGGGTGGAAACGCATCTAAACCTGAGCTTCGTTCATTGTTCAGCAGCTTGTAACCATTGAATTAATAACTTGTAAGTTATTAGTAGGCAGGTTTTCTTGCACGGTAACAACCTCTAGCGAGCTTTTCACGGTACGAACGTTTCTTTTCAGTGTGTCTTAGGCTAGGTTCACACTGCAGGCTGAAGTGACCCAAATCCGAACGTTTTACCCCTATGCGACCTGTATCTGATCTTTTAATGACGGTCTGAACGACACAGATCCGATTTTTTCAAATGCAACCCAGGCCGCTTGGATACGTGGTCCTACATCTGATACGTATCTGATCTTTAGCCATACGACTTCAGTCTGAACGGCCAGGTCGCATTAATCCAACCTACACGTCATACATGACGTTGTTTATAAACTCCTTATCTGTAAAGGCTTCACATCACTCTCCAACACCTCCTGGCTGCGACTCCGTACCCACGCTTCTCTGTACAGACGTTGCTGCCACTGCTCCACAAAATACCATGGCTAAAAATCTGGTTCTCCTTAATGATGTTATTTAAAATGTGCTGGCTACGGTTGGATAATAAATTAAAAATTGCAACATAAGCCAGGCTGTTACCGTCCATGTTTACTTCCACAAACACGAAGACGTCACACGCTCGCCGTCACGTCGTCGTGTCGTCTACGCATGCAGGACACTTTTGGTGCATAAGGTTCGTTCTGAATGTGATATCATGAACCTGAACAACTTTTTTAGTTCATCTTGTTTTCTGCGGTATTAAATTAAAATTTAAAGACGTCCAGTGAGGGAAAAACTTTTGGAGCCAAGGTCTGAGAGTGTGTGTGTTCGGTTGTGTCAGATTTTTTATCTTAGCTCTGGGTCTATATGGGACAGGGTCTGGGTCTGAATCCGGACTGTGGTCCTCTCTAAGTGACCTCTGGTTTAGAGGTTTTGTTACTTAATAAAGGACTTGGAATTAAGAGTCTCAACACTTATTTTAAGATATTTCTCACTTCTCTAAAGTCTGGAAATGTTTTCTTATTTCAGGAGTGTAATTATCTTACTGCACTGGATGACCGTCTGTTAAGAGACTTTCCCCTCATATTAGGCTCATTTTTGCAGGGTTTCAGAATCTTTCACGGGTTCCAAACTTATTTGGTTTCACAATCACTGAAAATAATGTGGAAAATCTCAAATATTCAGCAAGCGTCTGATTCTGAAGCCTCCAGGTTAATCTGTCCAGACCCATCCTGGTAAGGTTTCTGTGGACGACGGGGACATAAAGGCTCTCTTATTTAACTTTACTACCTGCTCAGCAGTTTCAAGAAGGAGAGATTTTAAGAAATGTATAAATGGGTTAAGTAAATGTTATTTTACAATCGTAATATGGTTTAAGACTTTTTACTGAGGCAACTTTAGTCAGACTGAAGGATCAGCTCGGTTTGTACAGCTAGACACTGAACGTTTTTTGCTCTGACTTTCAGGCTGTTTTCATTCTTACATGATGTTCAGTTTGGCTGTTCAGTGGTCAAAAACAGCAGATTTCAGAGTTCAACCACATTTCCAAACCACACAAAGAGAAGAGGAAATGGACAGAAATGATTTTCATATTCCACAGCGTGGAATAAAAACACAGGAATGTCCTCACCGTTTCATACTGTGGCTGCTCCAGTTTCTCCCGCCGGCTCCACTCCAACAGGAACATTTTGGGCGTGATTTGAGGAGGATACTCCCTCCTGAAACCACATCCACAAATCACACCTTGAGAGATTTCATGTAGAAAAACTAACAAACAAAACAGGAGGATCACAAGAAAACATTTATCAGAGTTTAAATACAGGTTAAACTAAAAAAAGTTGCGTACTGCAAAACTTAAATTTAAATAATTCAACCTAAAAAGGCAAACTAATATACAGACTCACTATATGCAAAGTGAGATTTCTTGTTATAATTATGATTATGGCTTACAACTTACAAAAACCCCAAATCAAAAAAGTGTGAAAAGGTTCAGTGTTGTAGCCTCTAAGTGCTGCACGCTAATCCGCTAATTAATCCAAAACATCTGCAAAGGAATCCTGAGCATTTAAATGTTCTCTGTCTGTTCAAGTAAAATTCACAATCATGGGGAAGGTTGCTGACCTGACAAGTGGGCAGAAAACCATCGTTGACACCCTCCATAAGGGAAAGCCTCAAAAGTTAATTGCAAAAGAAGTTGGATGCCCTCAAAGCGCTGCATCAAAGCACATTAAAAAATGTTGAGTGTGCAAGAAACAGGTGGACAACCAGCAGGGAAGACTGGAGAGGACGGTCAGGAAAAGGTCGATCAGAAATGTGGGGGAGCTTCACCAGGACTGGACTGAGGCTGGAGTTAGAGCTTCCACAGCCACCACACACAGACGGATCCTGGACCTGAACTTCACATGTCGTATTTCTCTCGTCTCCTGAACAAAACACAACGTCAGAAGCATCTTACCTGGGCTAAAGAAAAATGAACTGGGCTGCTGAGCAGTGGTCCAAAGGCTCTTTTCTGAGTAAACTTTGCATCTGATGTGGAAATCCAGGTCCCAGTGTCTGGAGGAAGACTGGAGAGGCAACAATCCAAGACAAGTGCAGCGTGAAGTTTCCACAGTGGGTGGTGATGTGGGAGCCGTGTCGTCTGGTGCTGGTCCACTGGGCTTTTTTAAGTCCAGAGTCCATGCAGCATCTACCAGGAGGCTTTAGAGCCCTTCCTGCTTCCTTCGGCAGAAAAGCTTTTGGATATGTGGACTTCTTTTCCAGTAGGACTTGGCCCTTGCCCACACTGCTAAAAGAACCAAAACCTGGTTCAATGACCAAGTATTGCTGTGCTGGACTGGCCCGCAAACTGTCCAGACCTGAACCCCGTAGAAAATCTATGGAGCAATGCCAAGAGAAAGATGAGACCCCTCCTGGTCTTCATTCCACCCCAGCAGTTCCAAAGGCTGAAGACATCCATGCCACGCCGCATGGAGGCAGGAATCCATGCAAGAGGGGCTCAGACCAAGAACTGAGTTCATATGCAGGACTGTAGTCTTTAGATAGTCAATATTTCTGTATTCAAAATCTTTTTTTTTTATTGATTTCATGTAATATTTATATAATTTTCTGAGATTATGATTTTGGAGGTTTATAAGCTGTAAGCCATAATCAGCTAAATTAGCTGGAAATATCTCACGTTACATGTAATGAGTATATAATATATTAGTTTCCTTTTTAAGTTAAATTACTGAAATAAAAAAATATTCATATTTTCACCTGTGTACTATAAACACTATGTCAGACTCCATACAGAGATCTCCATTCCCAGGATTAATAACCATGTATGACAATGTGAATCCTTTCTCCAGAGATCAGCACCTTCTTTTATTCAAACTTGTTTTTACAAATAAATTTCTGGGTCATTTCTCCAAACTGCTGAATGACAGAGATGTTAAGAGGACAGTAAATCTAGTGAAGTTCAGTCGGTTTCCCGATAAACAGACGTGCTACTGTTAGCATAAAACAGCTGATAACATCTACCATCACTGACATGTAAACTGAGACAGAACTGCCAGCCACAAAAGGGAAGTTGCTATGGCTACCAACATGTTTTTAGCATCAGTCTTTGTTTATGAAAATAAGCAGCAGAGACAGAGCTGCTGACGTCAGGGTGAGAGATGGAGCTCTGAGCTTCAGTGCCTCCTTCTCTGGATCCTCTCAGCCTATAACTGAGAGGATCCACGACCACCTAGCACTCTGTTTCCTCATTCAGTTTCAATCTCTTTATGTCAGAACCTTATGTTCTTCACTAAAAGAACAACCGATCCAGCATCTCAAGTTAAGCTGTGATCCCGTGTCTTAACGTTTAGTTCAGACTCACTAACCGTTCAAACTTGATGGGCATGGTGGTGACGTCTCCATCCATGACGGGTGTGTCCAGCTGGCTGCTGCTCTGCAGGGCGTCCCTCCTGGCCTGGAGCTGTTCCTGAGTCTGCTGGTAAAACTCCTGCAGCCCGTACGCCTCACTGCATCACAAGCATCCATCACGTCACATCACACGACACCTGAGACCACACCTGAGGATCTGCTGGTTTATGGTGACCAGAGGTCAGGAAAAGTCACCTGATCTCAGCATTGGTCTGAGCTGCCTGTACTTGTTTCCCCAGTGGAGACTCCACCTTGTCTCTCAGCATCTGACACAGGCAGTACTTTGTGTTGAAGGGATTGTTGTCATATCGGATGGCCTGGAACAACAAAATCAGTCATCTTCCCGTTCAGACAGGAACCTCGTGGCCAAGCAGGGATTGTTCTGACGGGCTAAACATTAACCAGTTAGTAACAGTCTGAAATCAGGCCGCACATTCAGAATAATCTCTGATTTTAGATGATTTAAAAAAATACTGGAACAAAAGAAATCAATCAACCACAAACCAATTCAAATCAATCTATAATCTCTCTGACCCTCCTGACTGCAGGTCAGACCAAACCAGACCTCTAGGCAGTGACTTACATATTTGAGGTATTCCTCCATCACCTTCTCCACCGCCAGGGGTCCCTGGCTGCTGAACACTGACGGGTTCCACATGGCGGAGCGGGCCAACATGACGGAGGAGGCGCCCGTCACCCGTCGGAACTCCGCGATGTCGCCGTGGCTTTTCACCAGATCCAGAGAACCTCCGCTAGAAGACACCGACATCTTTACTGGTTTGGTTTAGGGTTTGTTAAATCAGCTGGTAAAACCTGTAAATCTGATCTGAGACCAGAGTTAAATTCTGTATTTTAAACTTTTTTTTTCTGAACTAATTTCAAAGCTGATTTCTAAATGAATCATGATGGCTGGACGTTTGGCAAAAGAACATCTTCAGAGGTTCGATACAAAAACGTGACGAACTTCAGTTAACGGCTGAAAAACTATGTAAAAAAACAAAGAAATAAATAAATAAAGGAAAAGTTTCCTTTCATGAACATAAACCTGAAAGAGCCAGCGTGTGTGACCTACTTTGCGATGACGGGGATGGAGACGGCCTGAGCAACGGCCTGGATGTAGTCACAGTGGACGGGATGCCGGGGCCTCTCCTCCTTAAACCTGAAACACATGAACCCAGATCGCTTTCACTTTCTCTTCTTCCTGCTGTTCTCTGTTGTCAGAAACATCCGGAATGTTCTTTGGTTTCAGCTCAGCCTTCAATGTGGAAATCTTATTTCATAGACAGAAATATTTCACATTTTTTCAGACTGCAACCCAATAGCTCCCGTTTGGGGATGAATGAGGTCATCTTCATGAATTCACGTATCCAGCAGATCAGAGACAAGACTGCAGGTCAAGTGAAGTCTGTGGGACAATTAGCTTCCAATTTTTTACTAAATCAAAGCCCAAAATTGTGGATCAGTTTATCAGGAAGACAAAATTTCTTGTTCATCTGATCACCAACAGACTAAATTTAAATTTGAAAAACCTGATGTAGGTTTAGAAAGAAAGTGTGTGCTCCTGATATATAGAAACCTGGTCAGATGAGCAGATTAAGGCTGGAACACACTACCAGATAATCGGTTTTTGTCCTGATCTCCACCTTACGATCGAAGCCAGCAAAGGCCTGTTTGTCAGACATCTGCAAGCGACATCATGATCGACTCTCCTGTACTGAGGGGTGTGTTAAGAGTGATTCTGTCTGGTCCGATCTGTTCAGAGGGCCTCGCAGAGATCATAGATAATTAGCAGGTTTAATATTTGCGAGTAGTGTGAGGGGCGCTCCGAGAAGACATGTGTAACATCACATTCCTGATGGAACAGGAAGTAGAAACAAACAAAAACATGCCCCTTGGCTGGAGATCGGGATGGTCGGATGAAAAAAGGAACATTAGTACCGCCGTTGTTTATACCGCTTGCTGTGTGGACTGTTGAAAGTAAAGACCACAATGTCACTAATGGATGACATCACACGACGTACAACAGGTTTTGACCCCGCCCACCAGGCGGTAACGGGCTCATGCTGTTATATGAGTTCTTTGACTGACGTTAATAAACCACCATTGACACAGTGAGAGTGCTGTGATTAACATGACAACACTATTATTCTGGTCACTGGTAGCAGAAACTAGTCGTTTTATTTCTGTGTGTTTTTCGGAAAGTAAGAGGACGAAAACAACCATCATTGCTGCTTCCTTGTTCGTTTACACTGAAGTCTTGCTTGAAGGCGAGTTTTGGAATATTAAAAGTGAAGAACCTGGTAGTCTGTTAGCGTGTGGTGTGCTCTTAAAAGACAAGAAGAGAGAAATCTTGTGTGATCTGTCGTCTGATCGTTTGTTGACATCAAGCGTGTGGTCTCTAAATCTGTGAAGATTTGAAGAATCTTGTAATGTGTGCCAGCCTTTACCTGCCGTGAACAGCGATGGCAGAAACGCCGGTCTTCTCAATCCTCTGGACCAGACGGACTGTTTCCTCCAGCTGAAAGCAGCAGAGTCAGAATCAGAATGGTCTGTATTATCGTTGTTGTACAACAACAAAATTTGAGCAGCTTATTAAAATGGTGACTTTTAAAATATTTTAAATAAATATTGTAAAACAATGGAAATGAGTGTGAAAAATTATATAAAATACAACGGAAAAGTGTAAACAAACAGAATGTAAATAGTAAATAGTGCAGACGGAGAGAATGTAGACCAGGGGTCTCCAACTCCGGTCCTCGTGAGCTACTGTCCTGCAGGATTTAGATGTCTCCTACTACAACACACCTCTGCACAAACCTGTTAATCACCCAGTGATTTGAGTCAGGTGTGTTGCATCAGGGTAGAATCCAAAACCTGCAGGACAGTAGCTCACGAGGACGGAGTTGGATCCCTGAGGTAGACAGTTACTGCGCAGAAGGACCGGCTTTACTGCACGTTTTCAGTTCTTATCAGTGTGATTTTGAATTGTTTAATGTGGTTATTGCTCTGGGAAAGAAACTGTCTCTTAGTCTACTAAGGAAGAGTCCACATCTGGGCAGATTTACAGCTTCACTTATTCCAACTTTCAAATATTTTTCAACATATTCTCTATGGTTTTTCTTAATTTATGAGATAATTATGATCCAGGATGTCCACAGTGATCAGTGAACAGCTTGCAGGCTGTAGAGTCAGAACCTTCATGTTTAACTTCATAGAATAACTCATTTTTAAGAGATGAAGAGTTTACACTGAGAGAAGAACAACCTGTCCTGTAGTTTGACTATAAAACCCGTAGCTGTTAACCTGAAACCAACGGTCCTCAACCCGCAGCCTCTGGTTCTACAGAAATGAGTGTGACGTAGTGGAAGGATAGTCCTGAAAGATTTTACTTCCTGTGGATCAGAACACAGTTGAAGAACCTGGAAATATGTCATTCATTTATATGGTTAACTTAATGAGAAAACATTAATGACCTAATTAATTCAGAAATCCATTTGTGTAGCAGTGAATTTACTTTGCTTCCTAACACTTCCTCTCAGAATTTCCATTTCAGGATACTGAACTTTTCCGTTTTCACATCTCGTAAACATCAACCTGACCTTTAACAACCAGTTCCCTGTTCCTGCTTTCCTCTCCGTATTTTTACGTCCTAACTGCATTTCCTAAAGTTTCCCCTGAATGTTCCTCTCTCCCTGTATATCTGAAGCCTGAAACAAACATGCCACTGTAATTATCTCAGGTAAAGATGGAAGGAAACATCACAGCAGAGGGAAATCTGAGGCTGTATCATAGAAAATACTGGATGACTATAGGCGTTTAGTTTTCAAGTGTTTGGTGTTAAAATTACAAACTACTATTAGTTTGGTTTATTAATCAAACCTGAGAAAAATAACCTGTGGTCCAGTTCGTATCCAGAACAACCTTTTACAAACTAACCAATTTATGAGATGTGACCAGGATAAAGATGGAAATCCATCATTACAACAGGTCAGTCACAATTTAATCTGTTATCTGCCAAGTTATTCTGGTTCTGGTCGGGGACTAACTGCTGGCTTTGACTCAAAAATAAGGAGATGAAATAATCCATCCTGTTACCATGTCAGTGTTACTGTCATCACTTTTATGAATGAGCGTGAAAAAACCAAACGGGACACATTTAAAAAAGTTTCTGAATCAATCTGATCAAGAGAAAATGCTTCACTGGTAGGATGATGGAGTTGTGGTTACTATGGTTACTCCAAAACTTCCATCAGCATCACTGGAGCAGAGCCACAACTGATAAAGCCGCACCACAAACACAAGAAGATAAAAAAAAGAGACAAAATACTAGTGACATAATAAGAAATTTGATCTCACCGACGGGAGAATTCGGATTTTACACGTCACTGGTTTGGAAATTCCCATAACAAGTTTCCTCAGGATCTACAGGCAGAAAAAAATTCGAGATTCCAGTTCAAGTCTTCTTCTCCACAAACAATCATCATGTGTAAACTCAGAGGAACAGAAGAGCTCACAGCTTCGATCTTGTCAGGATCCGACAGAAGAGCAGCTCCCATCCCCCCCTGCAGGACAACAGAGAGCAGAGTCAGCCACAGGGTCAGAGGTCAACTTAACACTGACCCTTCACCAACCTTGGTGGAGTATTCCTTGGGACAGCCCATATTCACATCCACCGCAGCAACGTCCTTCTCCCTGTATGACAAACACAAATGCTTTCAGTCTGCAGTGATGTTAGTGGCTGTGTAGAAGACGAGGAAGCTAACAGTCCCAGAGGAACTGATGATGACAATAAACTGTTTTCTAAGCTCTACTGGGGATAAAATACGGGTTGATAAAATTTACAAATGATTTCATTCTGTTTTTCTGTCATTTTACAGAGTTCCACCTTGGTTGGAATAATCATCTCGATAATAACTTACTAAAAACCTCAGATGAAGAAAAATATTTGGGACAGAAAAACAGGCAGATTTAGCAACTGCTGCCTTCCTCTGGTGCAGTCATCTGTAGCTCTGCCTTCGTTTTATCTAGCTGGCTTTCTTTCTCCTTCTATTGTCTGGTTATCAGCCTCAAACTCTACGTCTGTCTCTGCTGCAACGTTTACCGCCAGGAGCCTCGCAGACGTCATGGCTGAGTGTATCATGTGGGATGGTAACTGGTGTTACTGTCAGATTTTATATTTTAGCTGGTATAGGTTCTGGGACCGGAACTGGACCGCGGTCCGCCTGACCTCTGCTGCAGGGTCTCTGAAGGGGCATGGGAGTTTGCCCAACCAGTCTACATGTGTTTGTTGACTTGGAGAAGGCGTTCGAACCATAGAATACAGCAGTAAACAGAGTTCAGCTTTTCAATCAAACTCTCCACCTCTATGTGGCCCATCTGACGCAGAACGACATCACTGCAATTTCTCCTTTATGGCTGAGTGAGATTAGTTAAACCTAGGGTCAAAGTTTTGAAGCTGAGTGTGAACAAACTAATGAAAACAGTGAACAGCTAATGGTCTAATTCTTCCTGAAAGCTTGAGTCAAGCTTCTGTTCAAGATTATTAAAAAAAATAATTTCAAAGGAAATAACAGAGACAGAATTCTGTCTCACTTCAACACTGTCAAGTCAAAGCTAAAAGCCAAGAACTCACACAAGACGGGCCACAGCCAGCGCCCGTTCTGGGTCTGCAGTTCCCTGAAAACCAGCAGACAGACTCGGTGTTAACGTGGGACAAACTGGAAGCAGCGAAAGGAAGTAAACTGGTGTCTTACCATCTGGAAGACCACTTTGTCCTTCTCCCTCTCACAGGTCCTGAACATCACACGATCATCTGGAGCTACAAAATCCACTGTTTGCAGAACCTCTGACACACACACACACACACACACACAGTCAGATTATACAAACCTGGTTAGCATAATTTAGTAATAAAGATATTTGGTTTAGACTCCAGTAGTTCCACCTAAAGATCAAACCTGCCTGAGATTGTTATCAGTGGTCTAAACAGACAACACAAGCTAAATCTAGCACCGAAAAACTAAACCCACGACGTTTTCTCAACTAAAATCCTACACGAAGAATCATTTGGAACACCATGTAGAAGACTGGGCCAATAACCAATCAATAACCCTTTAATCCAAGTCATATTTTTCTGATTGTTTTTTTTTTTTTTTTGCTGTTGTTTTTTTATGTGAAAATACATGTAGAAACTCAAGCCTTTTAATCGCAGTCAACATCCAGACATTATTATTCAAGAACAGCCTCAGAAGTCAGATTCTGAGGCTAAAATGATATAAAATTAAGGTATCAATAGATATAGCAGCATAAAGGCCAATCACAACAACAAATTATTAAATTGGTGAGCTTGTAGAGAATTAAAGGGTTAATTAAAATTAGGGGTAAGTTAATAGTAGATTGTTTTTGTCATTTCAAATAATTAAATACCGACTTTAACTGTGTCAAAATCTGACAGTTCAGACCCTCGCCGGCATGATGACTGCTGAATCTGGAGTTTTCCCTCCCATACACAGCAGAACACACGCCTGCATTCATCCAGGGTTTCCGGTTGTTTCAGACCGCACACAGGGATTTCACCCACGCAGTTACTGGTTTTCACCCACTGAAGATGCCTACACTGACCACATCGGTGCTCAGGTACAAGCTGGTGCTCGGAGAACAGGGGTAGTCTAACTGGCTAGCTGCTAGCAACAGGTTACTAATTAACTAACCAACTAACTGACTGTAGTTCATTACTCTGTGGGGTAAATTGTGATGGACAGCTTGCCCTTTAGGTGATCTACTGAAGTTTTCCAGGGATTTTGATCCTGTCCAGGAGGATTACAATCCAGTCACAAAATAAAGTGTTTATTCAGAATAGGGATTTCAAGATTAAAAAATTTCTTGGTCTGATTTCATGTCAAAGAAATACTGACAATTTTACAGTTATCACGATTGTTGTGTTAATTTACCAACACTGTAAACGCTTGAAATCACATCAACGCTCCTTATAGGTCTTTAAGTTTTAATTAAGACAGTTAAAAATAATCCATCAATGCAAAGAGATTAATTAATGTGTAATTAACACATATTTATTTTTCCTTTTTACGCTGCAAAGTTATTACTCGTGCTATATTAAAAATCAAGCCAGTGTGACATTTTGTCTGGAGTAATACAGATAACACCTTTCCACCAGGTCCCCATAGTTGTTGTTTCTCCCAGACCAGCAGCTATGTTCCGCCCGGTGTGATCTGGTAAAAACTGGTCGATTTCATGTTGAAATTCGCGTCAATGAAATGTAGCGTGACATTTAAATCCGGCTCTATGGTGCAGCTTCACCACGTAGCGGTGGTGAAACATTGGACCGTAGCCACGTCCTTCACAACACCCTCACGACACTCATCATACAGGGCAGGAGACACTGCTGGTGGATTATTTAGTTGCAACTCTTCTGTCTAACTTGAAAGGTGATGGCAGCTCGTGCTGAGTAAAAGTAAAGCGGTCAGAGCTGTGGGAGGAGTCTGTAGCAGAGCGCTGCAGGTGGCGCTCGATTTGTAACTGAAAACAGAGGAAACTAAGAAGGAGCAAAAAATGGGATCATTTCATTTTTATAATCATTGAAAACCCAGATGGTAATTGAGATTAAAATTCAGCCCTAGAATTTGCAATTATTTCTGTGAGAAAAGCTGATTTTCGGTATGTAGGTGATTGTCACAAAGCTGAACTGAATTCATCAAAACCTTAATGTCCATAAAATCATAAAAATGTCAGAATCTTCATGAATAAGGAGGATAATCCTTATTTATGAAGATTCTGACATTTTTCAAACCTTACATTTAGAGGATGGCTGCAGGATGACCCACATGACTTATCAAATAACTTAGTTTTTCTTTAGTGCTCATGTTATGGTGATCTGTTGTTATACTTCATACATGATATTTTGTGGAAAGTGACAATATTGAGGAAAAATTCTAATTAATTAATCATGAATTTAATACCATAATTAATTTAAAATTTAAGTAATTGTGACATCCTTAATTCAGACACTAAATCCACAGTGAGTGGATCCAGTGATCCATGATAACACCATGTTGACTTGGATGAAATGAGTTATGGTTCAACATGCATATGTGTGTGTGTGTGTGTGTGTATATATATATATATATATATATATATATATATATGCTGACAGAAAAATAAAGTGTTTGTTACCGTTCTCTACCCTCTGACACAGAACCATTTTGATGTCAATCAGCTCCTGGAGAACAAAAAGAGAATTCACTTTAACACTGATGGTAACACTGAGGAGAGTATTGTTCCTCTGATCCAGCATGTGTCACCTCACAGTAAACCACATCAGCTCCATAGTCCAGAGCCAGCAGCCTCATTGGCAGAGTCCCCACTCGGACCATGGGGCCCAGGGCGGTGATATTACTGAAAATCAGCCTGCCTGTGGCCATGATAGCGACTTAGTCCATCTGTAGACAACACAGAGGAGTCAACAGTCACAACCTTGGTTTTCTACCACATTAATCTTTTATTGAAAATATGTTAATTACATAAGCTTAAGTTTAAGTTCATTTGATTAAAAAGAAATACATTGTTTAAGGTTTCTTTATTACAAATATTGATTTTTAACTTAGTCAAACATAAGTTTAAAAAAATCTTTTTTTAAAGTTGTTTCTCTGTCCTAGACTGTCCTAGACTAACAACTCAGCTAGGCAGTTTTATTAAAACACAGAGCAGCAGAAATCCATGGTTTATTAATTATTTAACTGGAACAGTTACAAATAAATACAGACTAATTAAGACGAAGTGAGGACAATATGACGTTGAACTGAAGAAACAGTGGCCTCGTGCTCTGCGTGCTGCACGTGGTCGCTGACAAGCGTTTAACATTTAAACCGCAACTTTTCTGAATGAGGTTTGGCAGAAACATAGCTAAGCTAAGCTAGCATTTCGGCG
The DNA here is from genome assembly GCA_036919975.1 of Melanotaenia parkinsoni. Lineage (NCBI taxonomy): Eukaryota > Metazoa > Chordata > Actinopteri > Atheriniformes > Melanotaeniidae > Melanotaenia > Melanotaenia parkinsoni. The sequence goes on along the minus strand of JBAFTA010000011.1, from coordinate 1,222,718 downwards.
GCTTCGCCGACACCGATTTAGCGGAGTGTTTCTGGAATAAAACATCAACATGTAGCCAAACACACGGTGTTTACACATCCTTTTCATGTTTACTACAAAACCTTCCATTAACCAAACTCACCGGCATTTATTTACTTATGACAACGGCAGGGATGTGTGGTCATGTGGCAGAATCATAAACGTGCTGCCCAACTTCCTGTTTAGACATGCGTCATCCTGAGGTCACAACCCCTGGCTCAGGTATAGCGTTATATGTATAAACCTCAGAGCTCTTTTTCATGGTTTCTTTTTTAAAAAAAATAAGATATTCCCGTGCAGTATCTTAGCACTTCCTGGGACTGCACTATTCTGGACGGAGAGATGTAATATTTCTCAAGGTACCAGGTGGAGCCACATCTCCAGTGTGACGTGCTACTTTGATTTTTGTTGTTTGTTTGTTTTTAACCTGTTCTTTCCAGCCTCATGACGGCAGAATGGTGGTCTGGCTGCTGTATTGTGCTGTACAAATTTATGCTCCGTTTTTCCTCTTGGCGAAGGGTAGACACACGCTGAAAAACAGAAGGAGCTTTGAAAATTAATCAAAAGGGGTGTGTCTTATTTGTCTCTTCTTGTGCTATAATACAGGTCAGGAATTGCGTGTTTTGGTCGTGTGAAACGGAAGCTATTGAACACGAAATGATGAATGTCTGTCGAATATCCAACCTAAAACCAACTTCACCGAGGTGTACTCGGGACTGTTCGGGCAAAATTGAACCAGAGCGCCACCTAAAAATTGCAATATGGCTTTATAGCGGCCCCCTACAAATATTTAATTGATCATATCTGCCCACTACATTGAGCGATATGGCTGAAACTTAGTATATTGATAGAACTTGGAAGGATGTACAAAAAAGCCTCTTGGACCTATATGATAACGTCAACAGGAAGTCGGCCATTTTGAAAAAAGTGTCATTTCCGGGTTCATTTTTGCCTGTTTGTCGAGATGGGTCTGTCTGCGGCTTGCAAGAGAGAGGCGTGTCTAATAGTGGGCGTGTCGTTTAGTGACATCACTAGTCGACACGCCCCTAACCCTAACCAGTCGTGTCATGTAGTGGGCGTGTGGATTAGTGACGTCACTGCTCGACACGCCTACTATACGCCATGTAGTGGGCGTGTGGAGTAGTGACTTCACTGCTCGACACGCCTACTATACGCCACGCCTCTTTCTTGCAGGCCGCAGATGGATACACTTGGTTTGTCTTGATGTTGTCACGTGGACATTGCTCAACGCTGCATGGCGAGACGGTGGCGCCAAGACAAACTTGGATAAGACGCCATG
>JBAFTA010000011.1:1193298-1208133 GCA_036919975.1 Melanotaenia parkinsoni | reverse complement strand
ATCCATCATCCATCCGTCCGTCCGTCTGTCCGTCCATCCATCCATCCATTATCCATCCATCCGTCCCTCTGTCTGTCAATCCATCCATCCATCATCCATCCGTCCCTCTGTCTGTCCGTCCATCCATCCATACATCATCCATCCGTCCGTCTGTCCGTCCATCCATCCATCATCCATCCGTCCGTCTGTCCGTCCATCCATCCATCATCCATCCGTCCGTCTGTCCGTCCATCCATCATCCGTCCATCTGTCCGTCCATCCGTCCATCCATCCATCCATCCATCCGTCTATCCATCCATCCATCATCCATCCGTCCGTCCATCCATCCATCCCTCTGTCCATCCATCCCTCCGTCCGCCCATCTATCCATCCATCCATTTGTCCGTCCATCCATCCAACCGTCCGTCCATCCATCCGTCCGTCCATCCACCCATCCATCCCTCCCTCTGTCCATCCATCCATCCATCCGTCCGTCTATTCTTCCATCCGTCCAACCATCCATCCATCCATCTGTCCGTCCATTCATCCATCCTTTTCTCCCCAGCAAGACTCTCCAGCCCAAAGTATTCCAAGTTCAGTAGGAATTTATATCCTTCAGCGAAACTAATTATTCTGACTTGAGAATTTAACTTGAAAGAGCTTCACAAAATTAGCATGTAACAAAAAGTTTTCTATACTTAGTTAAAAAAACCCAAATATACTTAATACTCATGAATCTGAACATATCAAGCTGGACTGAAGTGAAAATTATGGTTTGAGAAAAACTAATAAATTTCACTTTAACAAATTAGAGCTTTTTTCTCTTTTTTTTTTAAGTTGGTTCAATTTGTCATTTTCTTCAGTGTGGGTCTTTCCAGTCGGATCCGTCAGGAAAACTTCTAAAGGGAAGCGATGGTCACTAATGTAACGTTAGACCAGTAAATAGAAACTTTCACCTTTCAGCTCAGGCCTGTCTTCACCCACACCATCAGCTCTGGTCCATCAGTTCAGCTTTCATTACATCACTCCATCATATCACCAATGAACCAAACTACACTGATAAATACTAACACTAAAAGAAATTAAGGTTATGTGTTACATTTTGCAATGACAAACATTTACTGACCGGGAAGAATGCTTTTTTTATTGAACATTTTAACACATCTCTTCAGCCTTCCAAGCAGGGGTATAATACTGTAGCAGGGAGTCTTGTAACAGAGCACGTCATTTTTCTTGTTTCAACCACTTGCTAGTGGAACAATGCTAGTAGTGGTAGGTTTCTCTCCTTCACACTCACACTACCAACTTTAACATTCAGACACCTCAGAATATTCTAACGACACTGTCTAAATGTAAACATAACGCAGGGACTAAAGCACATGACGCTTTTAACTCAAATTTATACGGGAACAATAATAAAATGTTAAATTCCTGTTGACACTTAATTTTCCATTAGCCTTTGTGGTCTTTGCACAGTTTAATTCTTTTATACCGACTTTCCACTAAACTGTACATTAAAGATTAAGTTAAAAATGAGGTGGAAATTCATGACACTCAATGACATTTCCTTTAATAGCCTTGTAAGGCATGTAAAATGGTCACTTAAGGCTGTGTGGACAAGGACTACCTTCAAATTCATTTCCACAGATTTCTATTCTGAAATAAATGAACAAACTAAACCAGTTACCACAAGGTAATGCTTTCTTACAGACAAAATAAAGATTTGCTCACTGTCTGAGATATTAAGTCAAATACATGGGGGTTGAGAAACTTTATTTAATAGACAAGAAAATAAAAATGCACTTTGTCTTTTGAATTCCAGTTGTCCATCAAACACAGGAAAAGTAAACTATTGCATGAGTGTAAAGAAACTACTGATTTTGATAGTTTTAACCAAACCAGGATCAAGTACTGTAAATACACAAAACACACAGAGGACTTGAAAAATCAACGTAAAGCTGTACATACGCAGACCAGCAGGGCCGGGATGGGTGTACAGTTCTTATAGTGGATCATAGCGAGCAGGCTGGGCAGGTGGCCTTCTCTGGCTCCTGAGAAACACAACCTGCAGACACACCGACAGGCCATCTGTGTTTACGCAGCATCAGCAATCCATGGAGCGGGAAAAAGACACTCAGGCTCACCTGGAAGAGGTGAACAGGTAGCCATTGATCCCTCCAAAGGTGGACAGGGCCACTGAGATTGGCATGATGACAGAAAAGACTCCGAGTAGCTTCTCACCAAACGTCTAAACAGCAGAACAACAAAGATCAGGAACACGGACATACCTGAAATCACTGCTCAACAAAAACCGAAGGATGACCAGACAAGACCAAAACTGAACAGACCTTAAGTTAAAGTGTCATTTTAAGTACTTTAACAGCTCTGACTGTTCTCTGATTAAGAGTCTACAACATGTTACAGTAAATATTTATCTCCACCCTCTTTAATAGGCATTAATATCAGGCGGTAAGCCAGGGCAGGATCAGCCAGGGGAAACTTTGCACATTTCATTTTCAGTCTGATCCTGGTGCAGAGGTGAACACATCCTGCTTTAACTGCAGCTGGGAGCCAGGTGCAGGGTGAGGACCAAGCCTCTCGCATGTTATTTTGGACCTGTGGCAGTATGAAATGCCTTCTTTTTTTTACCGTTGAATGCACATGTACAAATGTTTAAGTATTTACTCCACAACATGCTGTTCTCTCTTTATATACATTTATACATATCTACATGTCAACTGATCCTGGGTGCCAAGAAGCCCGTATTTCTAGGTAATTAAATTGTTATGTACAAATGTCTTTCATCAAACATTAAAAGTCTAAATAAGAAATAATCCCATGTAAAAATAAACTGTATAAACTGTATTTTTAATGTGGAATTTAGCTGGAATTTTACTATTTGGTTTAGTACGATCTCCTGATTGTAACCCAGGTCTGTTGCTCGTAGAGCTAATTTCTGCTTCCCATAGTCGACTACTTTGGTCATTAATGAAATAAAATTCTGTTTCCTACTTTACCTTTGAGTTTGGCTGCTCATGCAAGACCTTAAACACTCTGAGGGCATCTTTTAAATACTATCCCCCCTGACCTACTTCATGCTCACGGTGCTCCTCATACAGGAAACTCTTTAGTATTCACCACTGAATAAATGTCATATTCTGCATAAATGTGACAACCCTCATTGTTTAGCTACATTACTCACTACAGCCACGGCATTGGATGACAGCAGTTCCTCAGGCGACATGGAGGAGAAGTAGGCGATGTTGGTGAGCGTGTACACAAAGGTCACCAATGGGATGGAGATGTAGATGGCACGAGGTAGATTCCTGACCAAGGCCATAGCATGCACAGATGATACACCCAAAAAATGAATCAAACATGCTGTAAAGCTGATCCCAGCTAATATAAGTTATGTTTAAATGTAAATATAATTCATTAAATATGAACTTTTCAAGCAGTTTTGGATCCAAAGTGAATAACAGAAAGTTGATAGCACACATGCTAGTATGGTGAAAAAACAAAAAAACCCTCTAGTTTTTAACCATGACCAGTGAACTAAGGAGAAAACACACAAAACTACTGAATACACACAAGCTGTTATGAACGTATTTTTACATATTTTCTGGCTGGATGACTAAATGGTTTTGAGAGGCTGAAAATGATAAGTGCTGTGAAACATCAGGCAACAGAAAAGAAAAATATGATGAGCACAATGTAAAAAGATATTAAAAGGCTTATTAAAAGCATTCACCGTCTGGGTTCAACCACCTCCTCTGTAACATAGTTGAGGAAGTTCCAGCCGCTGAAAGCAAAGGACGCCTGCAGAAAAGCCAGAGCAATCTGTCCCACAGATGGTGTCCTGTCTAGTGAAAAGGCCACCTGAGGTGTCAGAGCCTCGTAGTTCCCTTGTGTCAAACCAGACATTTTCATTAGTTCAGTTTAGTTAATATACCACTCAGGACAAATTAAAGAAAACAAAATGACAGATTTACCGTTAAAGATCTGTACCAGGCCAACCATGATGATGAGGCCCAGGGCCATCAGCTTCCCAACGGTGAAGACATCTTGGATTCTGGTGGCCATACGGACACTAGAGCAGTTCACCCAGGTCAGCAACACTAAGGAAACACAGAAACCTATGATCACACTTCATCCAGGTCACATTTATGGTCCTTCAGCTGATGTTTCTGACATGTTTGCAGTTCTAATACATTTTATTTACCACTAAACACCACGCATGTTTGATGCTGGTGACTGGTCATTGTAATAAAAATTAAAAAACAATTTTACAGGATGATAAAAAGAGAACAAACATTTTTCAGTCAGAGGGAATCAATATCTGAACTCAACCATTCCCATTTGACTGTCTCAAAAAGACACAGTCCAAGGAGTTAAAGCAGTGGTTGGCAACTTGTGTTGGCCTGTCACCAATAATACCTGGCCCGTCAGATTACATCGAACAAACAACAACAAAAAATAAGACAAAACAAAAAACAACTGCTTGCAAGTGTTAATGTGTTAAAAAGGACAATGTGGCCCCTTTAGGATCAAGTTAGAGAGGGAGACACACACAAGCAGTGTAATGGTGTCTCCCTGAGGACCCGGATATTCAGCCACACACTCAGTGATTGAGATTACAAAACAATGCAATTTATTGAGACCGGGTAATGGAGGAGATGAGCAAGGTGTGGTCCGGTAGGAAGTGGTGGAGACTTCCTCAGGTAATGCAGGGTTCAGGATCTTGAAAAGACTCCAGAAACAATCAGGAGGGTCCACAATCCAAAGGAGCAGAGAATTAAGAAGCCAAGAGTAATAAACAGGGTCAATAGACAGACTACTTAGCAAGGGCAGGCGAATATCCGTGGTAGTTCCAAAACAGGTCAAAATCCAGGACAGCACAAGGCAGGAGCAGTCCAACAGGGGATGAAGCAAGAGAAGTCCAAGGGCTGTAACAGGGTCAAATACTGGAGAGTAAACGCTGGACATCAACAGGGAAAACAATGCTGACCATCTGGCAGGGAAGCAAGGACTGGAGTGAGCTTAAGTAGGGGGGGGAGCAGGTGAAGAGAGTGAGCAATCAGGATTGCCACAGGTGGAGCAGATGAGCGTGATGAGGGACTGGAGGCCCAGCAGAGCAGCAACCATGACACACAGAGGTCTAAGTCAGAGTGGGGGGACATCGGAGAACAGAAAGTTGCTATCCGAAGCGTCCTATTTAGCTGGGAATGTTTTGCTACAAACTTGAATAATAAAGCTAGCTGCAGGTTCGCCCAGAAGTCCTCACCTTGCCTCCACCTCCTGAGCTCAATTTGGAGGTGAAAGCAGGAAGTTTCTGAATGAGTTTTCCTTCACAACAGACCAGAGCAGCATAATTACTAAACCATCAAAGAAATGTTGAAATTTAGGCAAAAAGAGATTAATCACAGCCTACAACTAATTAATCATGATTAGGACAATAAGATTGGCTCCTTGCTAATTGACTGAAAAATACTGGTAGTATCGACTAGCGACTTGAGTGCATTTAGTAAAAGTGTTTGGGAAAGATCTTTTCAAGTATTATGCCTCAAAAAATACCATAAAACAACCATCCAAGGCAGTGCAAAAAAGGTATAACCAGTGTGAGTGCTAGGATGTATAATCAGGTAGTGATGCTAATGCTAACTAAAGAGAAACTGGGATTGACACACCAACAAATGGGGCCAATTTGTGCACTAAAAGAGGATTTCACTCAACAATCAGCCAACTTGATGGAGGCTATTATCAACATTAAGGGAGAAATGTCCTTACACTCAAGGAGAATTGGAAACTGGCTTCCTAAAGAACTGGGTGACACGTTCAAACCTGCCCCGTCATCCGGAGAGCACATCGGATCGGTCAGGCAAATCCAAACCGCTCCACGTTGCCCAAAACCATTATCATGAAACTTCTGAATTACAACGATCGTGAGAAGATACTGACAGCAGCAAGGAGACTAAAAGATGTGCTGTATGAGAACCATCGGATACCCAGCACACCTGCTGATCATACATGAGGATCGACGTCTGATCTCAAGTCTGTCGCTGAGGCAAAGGACTAACTCCAGCGTCCGGTTGTTAAAATGTAATCTGATTGGATTTTGGTTATCGGATTGGATCAAATCTTGAAAATGGGTTGTTCAGAAGGGAAAGCCGGGTTCCAAAATCAGTTTGGATCACGTAATCCAATCCTGGATGTTATCTGAAAAAACTCTCAGTCTGGGTTGTTCAAAACTTCTGAATAGGATCCAGATAATTTTGATCCAAGAAAACAGGATTATCCTGACCCCAACTATATAGGCCTTTGTTCCTGTTTAGTTGAGAATTGATCTACGTGTGTCGAGTAGTAAAACAAAGTAAGTGTCCATACCAATAAAGCTTTTAGTTCCTTTATTCCACAGGTGCTGAGACAAATTAAAGTAGGACGGTCAAACAAAACGGGTAATGACAAACTGAAATATATTTCCGCAATGACGGTAGAAAAACTGTTCGCCTTCCAACTCAACTGAAACAAACAGAGGTGAGCAGAAAAGGTGTGTCCTTTATAGGGTTAATCAAGTGTGTCCTCTACTGGCAGAAACAAAAAACACAATCTACAAAACAGTTTTAAATAAACCAAAATTCAGGCAAACACTAATTAATTACTTGGCCCACACTGGCCGGATGGCTGTTGAGCATCGCTTCTGCCTCACGCAGTAAGATTTGAAGGCCCTCCTCATCCAGACTAAGGGTGGCGTTGAGGACCTTTCTTATGGAACTGATGAGTCGCTCCTATACTCCACCTTGATGGGATGCAGATGGAGGATTAAACTGCCACTGGATTCCTCTCTGCAGTAAGGGGTGTTATAATTTTGCCGGGTTTCACTCCTTCATTGCCTTTCTCAGCTTGCGCTCACCCGCATAAGTTGGTTGGTGCAGATCTCACAAACATAGAGCGTTTATGAAGGAGTCTGTGTCCAAGAAGGCAGCTACCTATAAGGTGCACTGCACGTATGGTGACAGTGAAGATGACGCCATATCTCTTGACTGAGGATCTTCCACGCTTGACGTCGATGGGACCAAAGTAGTCCACTCCAGTTCTTATAAATGGCGGTTCATCTGGGATAAAGTGATCTTTTGGCAGGTCTGCCATCTGCTGTTGGCCTACAGCACAATGAAGCCGACAACACACCACACACTTAGACAGGACTGTTCTGATGGCTTAGTGTGCGTTGGGGACCCAACATCTCTGCCGCAGTTAGGACAACACCTTGAGATCTGTCGCTACTACTGTCCATTATGGGATCACTGAAAAGTGGCGGCAGTTGTAAGCAACCACCCTCATTTCTCTATGGCTCAGTGTAGTCGGGAGTTTCCCCTTAGAGCTGATGGGCGGCTACTTGAGGTGGCAAAGGCTGGAGCTGATAGGCAGTGGCATGTGGCTGTGATGAAGGCTGATGGGCGGTGACTTGTGACTGAGATGATGACTGGAACTGATGGGCGGGGACTTGTGGCTGCGATGAAGGCTGATGGGCGGCGACTTGAGGCTGAGACAAAGGCTGGAGCTGATGAGCAGTGACTTGAGGCGGCGATGAAGGCTGATGGGCGGCGACTCGAGGCGACAAAGGCTGGAGTTGATGGGTGGCAACTTGTGGTGGCGACAAAGGCTGTTGGGCGGCAACTTGAGGCGGCAAGGGTTGTATGACATTCCCCACTCATTACTGATCCCTCATAGCTCTGCAATACCTTGACTTTAGCATCAGCGGTAGCTAATGCTATCTTGATTTCCAGCTCTTCCTTATTGGCCTTTAAGCGCAACTCTCGTTTCTGTAATTTCGTCTCTCCTTCAGTGCAGCAGCCTGGGCCACTCATGCAACTTCGTCCAATTTGGCCCTCAAGCACTGCAATGAAGCTTTGGAGCACACAGAGCTGGTGCTTTTGATACCCCTAGTCTGTCTTGACGCCATAGAAATACTATCAGCAGGAAACACACTTTCATCCATTTTTCTTGCTTCCTCCAAACGACCATGTACTTCATTGATCCACACATCCACTTGACCAATAAAGCCACAAAATATTGCTTATTTGGGTTCAAATTACCTCTGTTGGTCATAATGCATATTTTCTTCTAAGCCCATGCAAGTAAATTTGACTGCGATATTGGCCTCTCTGAAGTCCTCAAAACCCAGAGTAAATCCCACTGATAACTTAGTTTTGATTAGGTCTAGATTACAATAGTTTTCCACAAGATGCATCAGTTCATTCCTTTTAAGGGTAAGCTGGCTAAATTTACCGCATTTGCTGTTCATTTTCCTCTTTAAGAACTCCTCTATTGCTCGGAGACTCGGCTTCTTGGCCCGTTTGAGACTCGTGCACGCTCCGCTGTCAGCATCCTCCATCTGTGTGCATTTCTACATATATTTTTATAAATATATATATTTATACCATGGTCTGGTGGAATACTCGATTCTGATTGGCTGGAGGGTGTCCATTAAAAAGTGATAAAGGACACCTGTAAAAGAAGTTCCGGCCAAATAGCCTTATTGCTGTAAATTATTGTGCTGACTAAACGGTAGTTGGTAACCGTGGCAACAGAAAGTCAGACGCCGGCTGCAGATGCATCAGTTAATGTCTGTGACGGGGCATCGCTGTGAAAGCAGCTTGCAGGCTTATTGGGCTCCGTCAGTCCAGGAGAGACGAGAATGGAGCAACATTTTGTCATCTCACAGAGTCCCAACTAGCAGAGTCCCCAAACTGGACATGCCAGTATCTTTATGAGATGTTGCGATCAACGGCAATGTTGCATTTAATTTTAAGTAGGTCGCCGCCTGTTTTTCTTTCTTGATTACCTTATGTAATCTTAGCGGAGTGGTGTTGGTAAGGCGAAAGAAGCAATAATTTCTATACAAAAAGAAGAGGGTGACAACTCAACTGAGGAGTTGAAACCTCCAGTAAACCTAAAAAAGGTAATTTCAAATAAAATGCACCTTAACAGGTGGATTCCCATAAAAATTACATTTTATTTAAACAATGTCTTTTTAAACAAAAATAATAGAACATAAAAACTGACAATTTCCCAAAACAACCCTATATGCCGAGGTTTAGATCATATGGAGGGCCGATGAACTGGAGGAGCTGGTGGAAATCCAAGCAGAGACAAAACAGCAACCTCTCACGCACAGTATAGTGTAGGACACGCTACTTCACGTGTCTAACAAAAAAGGAAAACACACCAATCATATGATGCAGATTAATGTCCCGCTCCATCTGACGAGCGAAAGCAGTCTTACCAGTACATCTCAACATGGGGAGGGAGAGAGAAGAGACCAGGAATACCGCAACAGTTCCCAATGAGCTGCCCCAGCACCAAACTCAGTCACAACTCAGCAGTGCAGCGCAAAGGTGAAACTGCCCGTCATGCGGCTTTCCGCACAGCTGCGACAATCAGCACACCGCATTGCTGCAAAGAAACATTCAGGTGTAAATACCCAGGGACCGCCACAGCCCCAGCGGAAAAGGAAAGAGATTAAGATTGCAGGGGAGGTAATGTTGACACTTTGGCAGCGAGCCACACAACTGCCAGCGTACAGCGCAAACTAAAGGACAAACACCTGCCCGGATATAAAGATGCTCTACTCCACCCCGCAATTACTGCCATATTCTACACCTTGCGCCTTTGATGGGAGAGCGAGGAGATTGGAGTAAGAAAAACCTACTCCACCACACTTACTTATTACTTGATACAGAGTGAATGATGGACAACATTATAAAAACCATTTAGGATAGACTTGCTTGATACACATTTAATGATCAAAGTGAACTGTGGATAATATTTCTTGCAATAAAAACAATGTGGGAAACTATCTGTGGACTTTGACTGAAACAAAATGTCGCATCATCCTCTGGATACACACAAGCTGTAAGAGCTGCATCTGAAATGATTATGTCACGTAACATAACGTTAAGCAATCTCCCTTCCCTCCACTGATCAGGTCTAATACAACAGCTGCAGGTTCTGTGTCAGAGCTGGTTACCTTGGCAGCACGTCACAATAATAATTTATGATAATGGACACCTCGTCGGGCTCTATCCCTTACATATTCATTGTAGTGTTAATTTTGTAAACGAAAACTAAACGAAAATATTTTTGCCAACACACATTTTTTACCGGATGAAAACTAGACTAGACAAGACTAAGATCTAATCTAAGATCTAATCAGAATGGTAAATGGTAAAATGGTCCGTATTTATTTAGCTCTTTACTGTACCTGGAATGATACCCAAAGCACTTTACATCATACATCACATTCACCCATTCACACACACATTCACACACTGATGGCAGAAGCTGCCATGCAAGGCGCTAACCACGACCCATCAGGAGCAATTTGGGGTTCTGTGTCTTGCTTACATGAGCTCGACCGGCGGAGAATGGTACCGGCAACCCTCAAGTTACAAGGCAGCCACTCTACCCCCTGAGCCAGGCCGCCCTATGCATGTTCGTAGACTAATAAAGATGAGATGAAAATGTAGTTCACTAAATAAAAACTGGGCTAAAATCTATGGACATTTTAGTTCAGGAACAAAGACGAGATGAAAATTTTATTATTATAAGATACGATTTTGTCAAATCCTGTCTTCTCCTCCTCGTCAGCTCTTCCATGACTCACACACACACCCCCTTTCAAACCTGCAGCAGGAAGGTGAACAAACACACGGGATAGACAGGAGGTGGATTCATGGCAAAAAGGTAAAAGTAAAACATTAATGGCCATGCTTTGCACCGGGCCCAAGAGAAAGAGAAGACGTGATATTTCACTACACTGAAGTGGAGAAAAAAAAAAACTTATGCTTGATTTTAGTGAAGGGAAGGAATGTGTTCTGGAAATGTAGCTGGAAAAACACAACAAACCTGAAGAGACACGTGGCAGTTCTCCACAAAGACATCATGGTAAGTTAACAAAAAGTTTGGTGGTGGTTGTTTATAACGTAAAATTAAACCAGCGGCTGTAATTTTCCAACAACGTTAAACCGACTGCAAGCTAATGCTGGCTAACTTACTAGCTTCGTAGCATGTAGCGATAGCAGCCACTTGTTGTCAGAATTGTGTGTGAAGTTTAATTTATGCGAACTTAGATACGTTATTCTGGTCGGGCAACTATGTTTTCAGTTGGATTGCAACTTAAATTAATGCAGACAGAAGTACGAGCTAATCTGGGAGCTGCAAGTGTCCCAAAAGTCACCAAATGACATCATTGCCTAATTTGCATAATAAATCTAGTACATTTAGTTGGAATGGAAGCTGCCGTGGAAAGGAATGTCGGGGGAAAGTTAAAAGTTGATGAAAACACAACCTTAAAATGTTTTGATCACACACACTCCCAAATTATTAATAATAAAATAAAAATACATTCTTCGGTTAATATGTTTGTTTTTAAGTTCAGTTTTATTAGGCTTAGTAGTTTTTTAATGAGGAGTTTGCTAAATTTCAAAAATAAAAAGTTTTCCTCCGCTCTCTTCATTAATAGACATTGCTATCTGACTGTAAGACAACACAGGATCAGCCAGCAACAGCTTTGCACGTTTTATTTTCAGCCTGGTTATGAAAAGGGATCATCTCCTGCTCTGACTGCAGCTGAGAGCTGTGCTGCTGCTAAGTGAGGACCAAGCCTCTTCTGAGTGATTTTGGACGGGGGAGGGGTCTGTGTAGCACTGACTCCACATTGAAAAGACTAAACTACATTCATTCATGTCAGTCTTCAAAAGTCTCCAATACTACCGGAAAAAGTCACTTGTCGCTTTTGTGAAAAAAAATCACTAGAGGGATCTGAAACTCGCTAAATATAGCGACAAAGTCGCTAAGTTGGCAACACTGTATAGTGAACACAAAACACCTGGGCAGCTACACATGGATGCAAACTTAAACGTACTAAAACAAATCATCTAGATGTCTGTTTTTTGATATCTAAATGAGGTTCCAAGCCAAAACAGGTTGGGAACCACGTCTCCAGGAGTTTGTATCCCAATTTATTTATTTGGAGACATAAAATGCTGTTCTGTTTGTCTTTAGGTTACCATCACAAGGACATTTGATCTGAATTGGCATCAGTATTAATATAAAAAATGCATGTAAACAAAAAAATGCCTGCAATTATTTCTGCATAAAATAGGATAGTTATGTTTTAAGTATGAGTTTTAAATGGATTGTTAAATGTAGTTTTACAATGTTAAACTTCATTTAACAATGTTCTACTAACTGCTAACTAACAATGTAATGTACTACTAACAATGTTCAAAATTATCTGCTTACAAACAGTAAAAGGGTAAAATGATTGTCCTGACTAAAACTAGACTAAAATATTGACAGTTTTTGTTGACTAAAACTCGATAAATAAATTTATTTTTTCTTGGACTAAAATAAAGACTAAAATGCTCGACTTATAGTCGACTAAAACTTGATTAAATAAAAATTAGTTGACTACTGTAAATGTGATAAAAACTAACAAGCGTGATCAAAACTGGACTAAAACTAAGACTAAATTTAAAAATTGCTGATAAAAATAACACTAAGTCAGTGTTGTGCATGAACGATTGTTCATGAACTTGTTTTGGGTGAACGTGAGCTGAACATACTGTATTTCTGCCTGATGAACGCCATTACAAGCGTTCTCATTCTGCCGTTTGTGAATGGCTTTCTCTCAAGAGAGTGCCAGATTGCCATGGAGCATTCCAGGCAAAAAAAACTAAAACTAAAAAATAGGAGGGGGTACCTAACATAAATCTGGCGACATCAGCCATCGCATAGTATGCGTCACCAAACTGTGAAGCATGGAGGCAAAATCCAAAGAAGGCAGCACCAACTCTTCTTCTGATCACCCCAAAAAAAAATTTTGAAAAGTGAAGATCCAGGTGGGAAAAATTTGACCTTTTTTGTAAACTTTGCCCACCGGGTCTCAAGAAGCAACTCCGTACATCAACATCTTCAACAACAAACATAAAATGGCATATCAAAATAAAGCACCTGGCTAGCCTTTCAAAGTATGTGCAAGTCACTAAAATATCAAAAGACATAGCAACAGCATGCTCCTCTACTATCCAAAACCAAAAACGGTGTACAGTAGCAGCAGCGCCGTTGCTGTCATCTCCCAGTCACAGCTGGATAACCTGGTTCTGCAGTATATTATCAGTGACATGCAGCCTTTAAGGAAAGTGGAAACCCCTGTTTTCATACACTTAATTAAGGGGTTGCAGCCATCCAAAAAGATGCCATCAAGAAAAAAGTACAAATACTGCTAAACAAGAAAGTTGAAGAAAACATATGTAACTTAAGGCTAAACTCTCTGAGGTCGGTGCTGTGTGCACAACAGCAGCTTGCTGGTCAGCAGTTAACCACTGGCTGAATAAAACTGATGTTTCTAAGAGACACGCTGCAGTACTGGCATGCCGGTGTATTAAAGGAACACCAACACATGATGTGTTGGCAAAATTATTGTCAGATGTTAACAAAGAATTCTAAATCCACAACAAGGTTGTGTGTACAGTAACAGACAATGCTATTTTGTCAAGGTGTTTAACTGTTTTGGCATGGATGTTGCTATTGACTCTGAAGAGCCAGAGACCGTGGACCACTTTGATGAAACTAAAAGTGAAGATGACAATGGAGCAGTCAGCCTTTGCTGTTGCCAGTGAGAGCTCAGAGGAAGATGACCAGATGGAGTCTCAGTCTCTCTCAGGTCTGACTCACACTTTGAATCTCGTGGCCAAGGATACAGAAAAGGTAACTGAACCACGCTACAAAACTTTGTCAAGGGCTGTTTTTGTGACAGCTTCTGCTCTGTGAACCCAGGTTAAGCGAAGTCCAAAGGCTTCTGATACTGTAGAGGAAAAGCTTGGGATTGGCTTTGTTGTTCCAAATGAAACAAGATAGAATTTGTATTTCTTGCCATGGAGCGACAGCAGCACTAACTACAGCTGGATATCAGTGTGGACTGAATGGGTGGCAAAAATAGGAAATGGCAGTGTATTGAGGGTAATAGCGTGCAGTAACATGTTTTGAAAGAAGAATTACAAACTAGTTCATTTTTAGAACTGTAAACTTAGTAATAAAATTTGAATTATGAACTATGAACTGAACAAGTTCATTTTAAAATGTGTGAAATGAACTTTGAACTAATTCATGTAGAAACTGAATTTTCCCAAAACTGTATATTTATTTATATTTAAATTTTCTTTTCTTTTGATCAGTGTTTGTCATACGTAGCTCCTCCTCCTCAGGTGGATCAAACGTTCTACATAACCAGATTTGATAACTCATTGTGTTCTTTAATGGAAAAAAAAAAATTAAGAATTAAAGAATTCCTGTTCCCTAAACGCTGTTGATGAGGTTTGAACTCCCGAACTGGTGAGTGCCATGTGAAAATAATTAAAATGTTAGTAAGTGCTAGATTAAGATGCTGAGCTCAAATAATTAGCCCTAAAGCTAACTAAATTAGCATCAGTGAAACGAGTGGCGATCAGCAGGGCTGTCTGGTTTTTGCTGTGAAGTCACTGAAGCGTGTAAAAATGTTAATTGTCAAAGTATTATGTTTATATTGTGTCTAAGGTTATTACTTGTTCATTTCTTGAGCAAATGGAAATTAATTTCCTTTAAACATGCAGTTAAGTGATTAAGAGAAAAAAAGTTTATTCTCTATTATTCAAAATGTGTTGAATTAATGTATTTTGTTCATTTTAAAATATGTGAATACACTTGAAAGGAAACATCTAATTTCTTAGGGTTGTGTGAACAATACATAAGAAGTACACTTGATAACTGATTATCTGGACCTGTTAATTTGTGCCGGCCAGGTTTTTGGGTATATAT
>JBAFTA010000011.1:1160462-1174150 GCA_036919975.1 Melanotaenia parkinsoni | reverse complement strand
ATGTTTTTTAATTGCATTACAGGAAATAAAGAACTTTTTCACAATATTCTAATTTTCTGAGACAGTCCTGTATATCCCATCCAGGAGGTGTAGAATCCAGCCGCAGAATCTAGTGTTTATTAAGAAAATCTATACGGTAAACCCAAGAGTGATCCATAATAACACCATTATTTATCACATTTTCATAATAAAAAAAGATTGCTATCATTACTGTGTATCATTACCTCTTTTTTTGCCTTGGAAAGTATGATAAAGCTACTTTCTGTCAAACTTTCCACCAGTCAAAAAAGCCTAAAATGATCCAATGAGGAGTGGTGAAAGTAAGCAGGTGAGCAGAAAGTTTTACGTCTGTCTGAAGAGAACAAAAATAATCGTGTCTGCGGCTGAAATAAAGGCAAGAAGACGTTTTGATGTTCGGTGGGGCAAAGGAGCAGCTGAGTTGGTGCTGGTTTTGTGAGGATAGTAGGGAAATAGTAGCATACATAACTTTAAAAAGCAAATACACATAGAGGAAAACATGCAGTTTCTGTTGTGCATTTGTTTCAAAGCCAGTAGTTTTTCTCTTGAAAGCCAAGATTTTAGAGAATGAAATGTAGATGACAAAAGGTTGGACACTGTTGTTTAAAAGCGATGAGGTTTGACACGCATTTTTACATTAAGAAACTGAAAACTAGCAGACTAAGGCTGAATCCCATTTTACCCTTTGGCCCTCCCCCTTTGTTTTGAGCGCTCACGTTAGGGTAAGGGCTATCTCGATTCTCTTTTCGATGAAGGGGAAGGGGTTAGGGTGAGGGCCAAACAACCCTCCAAACGAAGACAGCCCAGGACTGTACTTCAAACGAAGTGGTATAAAACATTTCTTGACACTGAATACATTGGTAAAGATGGCGACAGAAGGAAGACAGGACACCCATACATGTATATTCAGCATCAATAAGGATGGAAAAATTATTTTAAAATTGAGTTCCATCTTCTAATTAATCGCTCACACGCTAATCATTAACACTCATTAACATTAATGTGAGCTAGTTCGGTAATGTTGCTAATGGTCGTCAGCGTAGCCCTCCAAGTGTGTGTCATAACAAAAATAAAATAGCATTGCCTTTCGTTTATTCATTTCATTGATGACAAACGTGAAAATGTGCCCACAGCCCCAGCAACTGAAACGATACGGCACTGTTGTTTAACCCGTTTCCATTCAGATACCTGTCACTTCGTTTCATGTAGAAACTTGTGATGATTTATATCTTGTATCCTAGGTATCTCGTTTCCTAGAGGAATGATTTTACCCCTTCCATCTTGCCGCTTCGTTTTAAGGCACGTGTGGTTGGGAAAAGCAAGGGGTAGAGGAGGAAGGGGTGAAAAAAAAATAGAAAATTGGGATTTGGCCAAAAGATAGCAAAAAAAAAAAGTATGGTGCCTTAATCTGATTAAGATATGTTGCAGCAGGAAACATCCAAATACTGCATGACAGCTGCCCTCAAGGACCAACTTTGAACATCTCTGGCCAGACAGAAAAAAACCTTCAGATGAAGTATTTACAGAAAAAAAAATGCCCTAGAGATGATAAGCACTGTCCACTAAACGCCCAAATTTACCCAAGATAACGGCTGGATTAGACGAAAAGAAAAATGGTAAAATGTGTATTGAGGTCAGCTGGAGCTCTCAAGCCTCCTTCCAGACCAAGACACCTCCATTCCTCCAACACAAAAAATGATTCACACTGTTAAAAAAATAAATCTCCAGCAGACTTGAGCGCCCTAAGACTGCAGGAGAAAATGCCGAAGTTTGTTTTCAACAAATGTTAATCAACAAAAAGAAAATGTGTTGCTGTAAACAAGGAGGCACCCGGCTTTATTTTTATGCCAGGTCACATGTGAAATGACTTTTTTCTCAACCAATCAACGAGTTGCAGTGTGTCATACTCCACCTTTTCAGGTCAGATTGATTGGACTGGTACCCCAACGCAAGGACAACAAAAAAGTAGGACGGGTCGGGTCGGATATTAGGGTACCCGACCGTCCCACTTTTTGCATGCGGAAACACCAAAAAATGCTTCCCGACTCGCCCTGACCTGCACCCATCGGTGGAAACGGGGCTTGAGATCCAGTCCAGATACACCACCACACACACTTAGATCCAGTCCAGATGTTTCCGTGTCTAAAGGAACTGGGTCAGAAATCTCCAGCTTCACTGAGTTTTCAAAGTCCTAACTCTCCGTCAGTCTAGTTTTATAGAAATGTCTTTCTTGGTGTTTATCTGCTGAGCTGCAAAATGGAAAGAACTGAAACAAAGAAAGTCTTCACTAAAACCTGACTTCTGGATATTTTAACATCACATATGACATAACATAAGACTTTACTTCTTCATGCTCCTTTTCATTAAAAACCTGATTGAAGACATGTTTGATTTTAAACTTAGTTTTGATATATTGAATTAAATAAATAAAACAAAAAACATCAACTCCCTCTCTTGGAGACAGATGTTGAAGAGGCATCCACAACAGAGGGAATGCGCAGCACAGCCCTCAGAGGTCTTCATGAAGATTTTCAGTCTGTCCCTGTCCCAGGCCATTATCCAGCATTGCTCAAAGACTAGTATTAACACTCTCAATGACCACTGCCCAGTGGCACTTACGCCAGTGATTATGAAATATTTTGGGAAACTGGTACGCAGGCACATCAACTCTTTCCTCTCACCTGCATTTGACTCCATCAGTTCACATACAGAGCAAATAGATCAACAGAGGATGCCATTAACAGCTCTCTCCTCAGCTCTGACCCACCTTGAGCCTCAGGGGAGTTATGTCAGTCTCTCCGTTGACTTTAATACTTTCATCCGAGCAAGCCGGTCGCCAAACTGCTGGACTTGAGCTTCTCTCAACCCATCCGTAACTGCATCAGACACTTCCTCACAAATCATTTTCAGAGTGAGGGTGGATCAAAACCTCTCCTCATCCCTCAGTCTCTCAGCACTGGATCACCACAGGGTCGTGTATTCAGCCCATTTCTCTTCATACTCTACACTCATGACTGTACCCCCACCCATCCAAACAACTCCATCATAAACTCTGCAGATGATCCAACGTGGTGCGGCTCATCTCTGGAAGAGATTAGAGTGCTTACAGGGATGAGGTGTTGAAACTGTGGTACATGGAAGCAACATGGTGTTCATGTATATATACAGTATATGTGTGTGTATGCATGTTGTATGTGTATATTGTTTAACTTTTTTCTTTCTTTTCTTCGTGGCACTGAAAAGGAAGCCATCAAATTTCGTTGTACATGTACAAAGTCAATAAATACATTCATATATTTGATTCATTCATTCATTCATTCAGTGAAACCATGATAATAATGTCGATACCAGACTTAAAGATGTCTGTTAAACATTCCAGCCGTCCATCATCACTTGCTGTTTGGAGTCACTTTTTATGTCCAGCAGACAGCAGGAAATAAACCTGGAGCAACTAAAGCTTGTTTCTACCCAATACACAATAAAAACAGGTTGCAAAACACTGAAACGAAACATCCGTCCATCCATCCATGAACCTGCTGACAGCCAACGTCGCAAAATTGCAACACGCACCAGGTCATGTCTCCAGAATGAGAGCATAAATCTATTACTTTTATTATCTAGTAACTACTAACTATTATCCATTTTCCACCGCTATCTGGCAGACATGTGAACTGGCTCGTCAATGATCAGACACAGTCGTCAATAATTCCAGCTGCTGCCCCATCCCCTTATATATATATATCTATATGGTGATTGGCTGGCTGGCTTTTCTGTAGCTAGCATGTCTCTCTTGTTGCATTTGTTTATCGTTCAGCTTAGAAGGAGGTAAAAGTATTGTATTGTATTTTCCAAAAGTATTGTTCTTGGATGCACTTGCTCGAACAGGCAACATTTATCAGTCTCATGTCTATCAGATCCTTGTCACTGCCACAGAAACAAGGGGATGTCTTTACTAAATCATTGCTGCTGTGCAGATGTTGGAGAGACAGGTCTGACCAATTAGGGCCACGAATGTAGTGAGAGAAATTATTAACAGGTTCTGAGATACAAACCAGGGAGCTCTCGTCTGTAATAAAGTAGCTGACTGGTGGTAGAAAGGATTTATACTTCAGCTTTGTACGGGTGGGTCTAGAAAAGTTTAGAAGGGGGTCAGGCAGGGGTACTGACCAGGGAAAGGGGGACAAAAATTAGATATATTTGTTTTTGATTTTATGAAATATTAAACTGATTTTTATTAACTAAAGTGATCACCTAAAAAAGTGACGAAAAACTAGTAAAACAAGCAGCCAATGATGAATTTTATCAGCAGGTGTTACTTTGGGTGAAGCTGCTGTAGGACTTTTATCACGGCTGCACAAACACACGTTACTGATAAAAAGAAAAAGCTGCTTTTATCCAGATCATCAGTTTTATCAGTTTCTTCATCAGTGGCGGCTGTTTAACTTCAGTCGTCACATCTGCTGGTTTTATCGCCATGGAGACGGTTGGTGAGATGATGCTGCATGAATTCTGCATTGTGATCTGGAACACGGTAGAGATGATTTACTTTACATGCTGAATTTACTGACCACTGGACACCTGACGTTTACCCAAGAGAAGGTCAGTTAACAGTAAATATGTGTATTGACTCGTTCTGTTGATACGATGCAAATTTCAGGCATAGTTTCAAATGGTGATTAATCATGATTAATTTGAAAGCTGTGATTAATCTGCTTAAAACTGTATCTATATAAATGTGTGTGTGTGTAAAAATGAAGATATAATGAAAGTTATGGAATCTATAGATGCCAACCTGTAATGTCACGATATGAAATGAGATGATTTGCTGCCATCATAAACTCTACTTCAGTCAACATGATTTCTCAATAAAGTATAAAAACTAAAAAAAAACTGTTTTTCTGTCTCAGGGTGAAACTTTGATCAGATCTCAGAATAAACATGAGGTCAACCCTGTTTTCATGACTCATGTTGGAAGCGATCATGTTATTCTACCTTTCTGAACTCTGAACCAGTTTTCAGCCTCCGAGGAAAACTTCTGGAGTGATGAAGTAAGACCAGAGCTGATCCAAAGCAGCTCTCTTGTTTTCCAGCCTCACCTATTATGATGGTGCACGCGCTCAGCAGCCCGATCTCCTTCTTCAGAGTAACCCTGTCGGGGATTTTCTTCTTCTCCTCTTTCTTGCGCTGCGTCCAGGAGCAGATGCTGCTGCTGCCGTTCTGTCCATCCATGTCCGCCTTCCCGGTCCGGTCCAGTCCGCTAAGTTCGTCCCAGGCCTCCCACAGCTCCTGTCCTCTCCTCACTCCGCATTCATGCAGATTGAATGGGCTGCGCTTGCGCAACAACCTACCGCTGTCCAGGGTAGAATGTTAAATACCCAGGACTCACCATGAGGCGTTCAGGGACACCGGAGCAACCGTCCGGACCCTTCAAAGCTTCTTCTGTCCATCTGTTCGTCCTTTAGCTGAAGACAAAAGAAACACTGCATCACAGCTTAAAATCATATATTCATTTTAAGAAATGTTTACATAGACAGAAGCTTTTAAATAATAATGATGATAAAAAGATTCATAAGATGTATTTTAAAAATCCACATTAAAATGTAAACGCTGAAGTATCAAAATGGTAAAAATTAAACTTCTGCTAAGCTGCTCATTATTGTTATATTATCTTTACCGACTGTTATAAAGTTGTAGTCACGAGGAAAAAATACCCAATAATAAAACCAGTTTTTCTTGAAAATAAAAAAGATGTGCTGCAAATCAGAACAGGGGTGCCCACGTCTGGGCCTCGGGAGCTACCATCCTGCAGCTTTTTCTTCCCTTCTCCAGCACACCTGAACCACCACCAGGCATCTGCAGAGCTGAATGACATGCAGATGAGGGATTACCCACCACCCCAGCCCAGCCCTCCAATATACTCATATATTGTAGAAAATATATATTTGGATACTTAATTAATGTGAACATACTAGCAACAACTTAAACATTTTGCTTTTGACTAGGGTTGATGGATAAGTCCTATTCCCATCTTGAAGTTGGTAGAGAGATTGTCTCACCTATGTTGCACATTCATTTTTAGATTTTGGGGCCAAGTTCAGGTGATTCTGCTCAAGTGTTCATCGTGTGAACGTTTTTATCCACACAAAACCAACATTTCTGGAGTCTGAAACTGCTGCTCTTCTGAAATGGTTCCCACAGTGAATATCTCTGCAAACATCGCTCCTTTTCCTCTGTGTGAACAACTTAAAAACATCTTTTTACAACCTGGTGGCACAACCATCCTACAACCCTTTCACAACACTGGCTGTCAGTGTTGACATTGACTTGTGCTGTATTACACACTCTGTTTCAATAAAGTTTAAATAAACAGAAACAACCAATCAATCAATAATATTCAGAAAGTGAAGGACCAAGTACCGCCTCCGCTCCCATACATCAACATTCAGTCATCTGAACTTAAGATTTGTTTATTTTGGGAAACCATTGACAAAATCTACAAGCTGCTGATGTTTGGTTCTGGTTAAACTGGTGTGAACGTGGCTGGTTCACAAGAAAACAGAAATGCTCTGAGACTTCAGACCAGAACCAGAACCATGTGAGAGCAGACCTACGTCCTCTTCTGCTACCTCTTTGGTATGTGGGCATGCCTCATGTCTTCTCAGTTTCAGATGTATACCTGGAAGTGTTGCAGCGCCGCTCTCAGGCCTTGTACTAATGGCATCTAGGAGTGACACAGGTAGTCACTCATTCCATTGTAGATTCGCATCTGACAAATTTCAAGGATAAGACATCTGAGGCAGGGAATGCAGAGGCCTTCATGGCAGAAGAATTAAATCTTTTCTTCACCCACTTTGAAGCAGAGAGATTGCACTTCTCAGCTGACCTTAAGGCCTTCCTACAACCATCTGCTTGCAGCACCAGGTCAGAGGGCTCCTGAAAGCTGTAAACCCCACAAAGCAGCAAGTCAGGAATACTCAGCAAAGTACTGGGGGCCTGTGCAGACCAACTGTCAGGAGTCCTGATGAGGATTATGAACACCTCCCTGAAACAGGTCACCGTCCCATCCTGTCTGAAAGCAGCCACCATCATACCTGTCCCCAAAAAACCCACAATAGGCAGCCTGAATAACTACAGACCGGCAGCACTAACCTCTGTAATCATGAAGTGTTTTGAGAAGCTAGTTTTACTCCACCTCGTGGGCCATCTACCTGCGAGCTTTGATCTACAAGGCAAAGAGGTGAACAGCTGACGGCACTGTGCTCCACACTACTCTGAACCACACGGAGGAAAACAGAAACTATGTCAGGATGCTTTTTGTGGACTTCAGTACAGCGTTTAACATCATCCTGGCGAACATCCTCATCAAGAAGAAGACTGACCTGGACTTCCCTCTAGCCACATGCGCCTGGAATCAGAGTGGGGCCTCACACGTCCTCCATTCGTACGTTCAGCACAGGTTCCTCTCAGGGATGTGTGCTGAGTCCCTTCCTGTTCACACTCTACACTCATAACTGTGTCCCCCTCCACAACTCAAACATCATCATCACGTTCACCGATGACCCCACAGTGCTGGGTCTCATCTCCAGCAGCAATAAGACGGCACAGGGAGGAAGTCCAGAGGCTGGTCACGTGGTGTTCAGCAAATAACCTCTTACTGAACACCAACAAAACGAAGAAGATGGTGATGGACTGGAGGAAGAGGAGAGCAGACCACACCCGCTGCAGGTTAACGGTGTCGGCGTGGAGAGGGTCCCCTCTTTCAGGTTTCTGGGTGTTCATGTGGCTGATGACCTCACATGACACCGACACAGCAGCAGTGGTCAGCAAAGCTCGGGAGAGACTGCACTTCCTGAGAATGCTCAGGAAGTGTCACCGGGAGGCAAATCTGCTAAGAACTTTCTGCTGTTTCACAGTGTCGAGTGGGCTAACTTCTGTAGTATGCTGGCTGCACTGGAGAGGACAGGAGAGCTCTGCAGGGGGTCATAAAAGCAGCAATGAAAGTCAAATTTATTTTCTCTTATTTTAATTTTTTTTTTAAAAAAACAACTATGAAATAATTCCTCATCAGGGTGTTAATAAAGCAATTTTCTTTTTCTTTTAAAAGTAGGAATATGTTTTTTAGGCTTCAGTGTCACTTTCAGAAATGTTTTTCTTTTAGGATGATGTAGTAAGATCTCTTTTTTATTTTTAATAATTTATTTATTTATAACAAATCACTAAAAAAAACTAAACAAACATTATTCCAGAGGCTGCTGTCTGCTGTAGGTATGACAGCTTAAACCTTAGTGTTCCACCTGACCTGAAGAAGCCTCTGACTGAACTGTGTCGTCATGTTTAGCAGCTCTTGCAGCTCCAAGCATCTTTAAGAGCAATATTTGTTTACCACAGCAACAACTGTGGTCTGTCAACAGTTTATGTTGCTTTTCATCAAAAGAAATGATCTAACAGAACAATAATAACAGCTTCATCACCATGGTTACAATCACCACCATCACTGATTTCTGCAGCTCCAGAAGACAGACAATGTGATTTCCATCTACTGGATAAAAGCCATCAGAATGAAAGCTCTGCTTCTTTCTGACCTACGCTGCAGTGCTGCTCTTCTCAGTGGCTTGTAAAAGGTTGAGTGGGCGCTCACCTGGTCTGTGATTCCCAGTGGGTCATCCCACACATCTAGTGGGACAGAAAATGTCTGTTTTTTTTTACATCTCGGTATCTATTTGCTTTGGTGACACTTTTGAAAAGTTTGGTTTATTACGGTTGTGACATGGGGCTCCCCACCTTCTTTCCCCACCTTAATTTCAGTTACAGCATTCCAGTAATACCATGAGCTTTCACCCCTGCTGTACGTCCCATCCCATTCATCAGAGTGTAAACACCGAATTCTACTGCATGCTGGTGAGATACATTTTAAACATTAAACAGTAGTACGTGCATTCAGAAATTTAGGGAAAGTCAAATTAAGTTCACCTTTAAAGGTTTTAGTGGATGAGCAACACAGATACTATCAGGAACGTGGATCTAAACCATCTACCAGGTTTTAGTAATATGAATAATCTGCAGGGTTCCATCATGAGTCGGTAAAGAGAGTCATGATTCCTGAAGACATTTTTAAATCACCAAGACAAGTATGAGATTATTTATATCCCTTTAGGCATCTTCAGCCCTCGTGGCCCTGCAGCCTTTCAATGCTTCTCTGCTTTAAAAAACCTGACTCAAATTAATGGCTCAATAGCAAACTTGTACCTTTTCAGAGATCCATTTAATTTAAATCAGGTGTGTTGCAGCAGGTAAACATCTAGTACCTGCAGGACAGTAGTGCTGTGTGTTGCTGCGTGTTTAGCTCCGCCCACGATACTGCTTTGTTTGGATTGGCCCGCATGGACAGGCGGCCAATCACATGTGAGGATATAGGATCATACCATCATGTGAAACAGAACGGGGGATGTAAGGCGCTACACTGCGAGGGAGACAGCAGACAGCGTGAGTGCGTCGTCTCATCAAACCCGACTCAGACAGGAGAAGCTGGATCAGCTTCCAAGATGAGGCATCTTCTGTTTCTGACTGCCGACCCGCACCGAGGACATTGATGCTGCTTTGAGTTTGGTCTCGCTCTGTTTTGTGAATTTTTTTGCTGGTTTTTGTTCATTTGTGTAATATAAGATTTTTGTTGAAATAGTAAACAAAAGTAGTGTTTTTTATCAATGAATGCAGAAAAGGAGGCAAATATAAGGCTTCTCGTAAAAATGCTGGACACAAAAGGGTTTTCAAAACACAATTTATTCATTTTTGAGAAGGTAAGGTAAACTATGGGACTAAAAAAGATGCTAAATTAAGAGCCGTTCAGGAGCCAAAAGAGCCAAACATCCCATCACTACAGGATAGTGGGCCGGGAGGACCAGGGTTGGGATCACTGCTATTTCACACCTTTTCTTAAACTCCTATAAACTGGACATTAGAAAAACCGATGCTCAGCACCGAAAACATTACAGAAGAGAGTCCAGACTACTCTGGTTTCAGCCCGGTGGTCACTGGAAACCAGTCTGACCAGCAGTGTTCTGGTGGAAGAAGCTGTGGATCTGCTGGGCGCTGGCCTGACCCACCACCGTCTCCAGCTCAGCAGCAGAGGCATTACAGAGCTGCTGGATGGTGGAGAAGTTCTGTAGCAGAGTCTGACCTTTGACCCTGCCCACCCCAGGAATCTGCTGGACCAGAGCCAGGACCAGCGGGTCCAGCAGCCGACACGTACTCTTCCTTCTGAAAGGCTTCTCTCTGGCTTCCCCATGAACCTGGAGACAGAGAGACGAAAAAGATTTTCCTCTGTCCCTTTAAAAACCATCAATTCTACCCTGATGCCTTAAAATGCAACACGATGAATGCAGCACCACAAACTCAATGCTGCGACTACAACTACAACACACACTGAAACACACAACTCATACACACAACTGAAACCAAAAGCACAGAAAAGTCCATTTCTGCTGCATTTCCCACGAGTCTTTGCGTCTGCATTCACCCTGGAAGCGTCTCTGTTATTGGTCCAATCAGAGCATCACGGTCTGCTGAGCTTTTTCTTGCTCTTTTATCTTTGCAGCCATTTATCTCTTTCCATAAACATAATTATTCATAAGCTTCCATTATTATCTGTTCCTCACTTAAAGCAGCACCAAGGAACTCAGGTGTTCTGTCTGGATGCTCTGACAGGTTTAGTCGACTCCACCGTCTTTTTTTTACTCTGGATTAGGGCTGGGCGATTAATCAAATTTTAATCCCAATTACAATCTGGGTTTATAACGATCATTAAAATTAAATGATCCGATTACTTTTGTCCTTCGCAGTTTCCTCTTGTGTTTTCAGTTGCAAATCGAGCGCCGCCGGCATTGCAGCGCTCTGCTGCAGACTCCTCCCACTGCTGCAGACTCCTCACACAGCTGCAGACTCCTCCCACAGCTGCAGACTCCTCCCACAGCTGCAGACCTCTTTCGTTTTATTTAACGTGAGTTGCCAACATCTCTGCAGAGTCGTGACTAAATAATCCACCAGCTCCCAGAGACACAAAGAGATAACAAACATAACTTCTTTTTCTCGCCAAAGACCAGCGCTCAGTGCTCTGCCGCAGACTCCTCCCACAGCTGCAGACGCCTCCCACAGCTGCAGACTCCTCCCACAGCTGCAGACTCCTCACACAGCTGCAGACGCCTCACACAGCTGCAGACTCCTCCCACAGCTGCAGACTCCTCCCACAGCCCGACCGCTTTAGTTTTATTCAGCGCGAGTTGCAAACACCGCAGGGCTGGACACACGGGAGGCGGCGTCGCTGTGCGATGAGATGGAAATTGCTGCCCTCCTCCAGCCAAGCGAAAGGCGACATTCGTGCATGTTAATTGTTGTGCTCATGCACGCAGGCTTGCGATGGGAAACAAGAAAATAGAAAAATGTTAATTTTTTGTGAGTCGCGACTAAATAATCCACCAGCTCCCAGAGACACAAAGACACAACAAACGTTATCAACAAACAGAACTTTTTTCTCCGTTAACACAGTGAACGACTCGGGATTTAAGAACCTCATCAACACGTTGGACAAACGGCATCACTGCCATCTCAACACCATTTTAGTGGAGTGTCTCTTCCTGCCCTGTAAGATGAGGATGATGAGGGTGTTGTGAAGGACGTGGCTACAGTCCGATGTTTCGCCACCATACGGACCTGTGGTAAAGCCGCCCCATAGGGCCGTATAGAAATCGCACGCTACATTCATTTTACTGACGCAGATTTCAACATGAAAACAAAATGTCTAGACTAATTGTTTCCAGATCACACAGGGCAGTACGTCGCTGCTGGTCTAAGACAAACAATACGGGGACCTGGTGAAAAGAAACTAGTCGGTATTACCGCAGACAAGCTTCAAATGTCACACTGGAAGACTGAATTCTACTTCTTGCCACAACCCTCGAGTTAACTCAGCTGATAATATTAAATACTTACGATTTGAGTGATGAGCTGTGAGGCTTCCGTCTGCCCGCCGACCGGCAGCAGAGACAGATCCAAGTCAAACGACACAAAGGTCTGCACAGCAGAGAAGTACTGCTCACTGAGTCTGGTCCTCTCCACCAACACCAGCTGCAGGAAGCTGCTACTGACCTGAAAACACCAGAAAGAAAGCAGCTTCAGACAAGAGAAAAGAGCACAGAGAAGCCAACATAGATGTGGTTGGTCTGGCTTCATACGTTACGGTAGCGAACCAGCTTCCTCTTGTAGCCGTTTCCTGCTACGATGTCACACTCAGACACGTACAGGATGCTGGTTTTGTTGGGAAGGAGGAAATCTGCCACGTCAAGTTCATTTTCAAAGAGGATCCTCACATCTCCACCTACAGCAGAAACTCAGCTTGTTTAGGGAGGTCTTCTTCACAGAGATGTTCAGAAACACAGGTCATGTCAGGGTGCTGGAGCACTCTTCATGTGACACAAAAAGCTTCTTAAAGAGCAAATGGTTCCCAACATACATTTTAGATTTAAAAACATCAGGCTTGTTCCTTCTCAGAGACACGCAGGATAAAAAAAAACTAAACTGTTATCCCCATAACACGAGGAAACACAACCAATCAGATGTTGTGTCTCAGAGCAGATCTAACACTGCTTCAGATCTCAGTGCCATCTAAACCAATCTGTTTCACTCCAGGACGTCAGTGTTCATCTCCCTTTCAGCTTGCTGTTTTACAACGCGTTGCAGAAAATTCCTGTTAAAAAGGGCGCTGCAATCTCAGCCTTCTATGGGAAACGTTTATGTTTAATCTCACACTGAATGACGACGTCCCTTCTAGTTTGAATTCTTGCTTGTGTTGTTCTTACTCCCAGATGTAATCTGATGGAGAAAAACATCTGCCAAAGGACTGTAGAATAGAATAAAATAGAAGAATCTTCTTTCCAGATAGATCTATTTACTTTATCTATTTTTTTAAAAAACATTGAAATAACGATACAGTGCAGAAAAATAAAGAACCACAGTGACTTTATTCCTAAGGAACCGATAAGAACCTGCAGCCCCACATACAGAACACCTGTTCTACCAGGTGTTCTGTATGACCCCTCCCAGTCATATACAGAGTAAACATAATATAATAACCCACATTAATAGGTTTATCTTTTTATCTTAGCAACTGTGAAAACACACATTTGTATATTTAGATTATTTAGATGTATTAACATACTTTATGTTGAACATATTTGTTTGTTCTGTCACATTGTTGAAGAGTGATTTATTTACTTACATTTTTATGCATCAATAGATTTTAGTTTTATTTCAGCTTCATTATTATTTCTCGGGAACATCTGAGGCTTTGAGCTGTGATGCTACTAAAGTAGGTCACTAAAATCATAAATACCTTTTAAACCTTGAATTAGAGAAGAATTCCTCCATTTCTCGCTGCACACGATGTGCCCATAAGGAGGACCAGCGTTAAGGGAAACTGCTGGTTTAGACTCCATTTAACGGGACAGAGAGAAGCTTCATCCGGACAACGACCGACCGGCCAGAGGATAAAGAGTTCCCGACAGATTAACACATGAAGAAAACAACTACACCTCCTACAAATAGGGATGTTATGCTCGAGCTGTCTGCTCGATCACGTGTCGAGCATGTGACACGGAAGTGTTCTGAGCATTGTCTCT
>JBAFTA010000011.1:1129030-1139278 GCA_036919975.1 Melanotaenia parkinsoni | reverse complement strand
AGCTTACCATCACCAGGTATGAGTGAGGAGTGGATGAATAATGGATTCACAATGTAAAGCGCTTTGGGTGCCTTGAAGAGCGCTATATAAATCTAATCCATTATTATTATTATTATATATATATATATATATAAATGCATGTATGTATATTAACTGCTCTTATTTTTCACTATTTCAGGTTGTTCATAATGTTTTCAACAAGGATAATTTATTAAATGTAAACATCTTGATAATGTACTTGTACTTTTTTGTACTAAAACAAGGGGCAAAATGTGGAGTTTTCATTATTTATAAGTTATTATACTAATATTTTGCTGGTCTGACCCCCTGGAGATCACATTGAATGTGGAACCAGAACTAAAGTGAGGGCGACACCCCTGATCTCTGATTGAAACATTACCTGATCTAATACATAACACTCACAGATGAACTATAATATGAATAATATAATATTAAATAGTATGAAAGCCAAAGATACTGGACAGGGGGAATAATGTGATGTAATAGCTTCCATACACATGCAGAAATTTACATGAAGCTGCTTCAGCCTTCACAGACCACCTCCGTCACTGCTGAAAATTCAGCTTCTACACCAAAAGTTACCCACTAAAGAAAACAATGATATAAATAATTATTATAGATAATGCAGAAAGCAGTTGAAGAGACCCAGCAGAGGACCAAAGACTTGCTTAGACAACAAGGTGTGGACGCTCCGCCATCCTTTCAGGTTGTAAAACTGTTAGCATGTTCTTGTGAGCATGTTGTTGATCAGTGTGTAAAGATCCTTCAACTGTGTGTTGACTTGTCCTTCATCCATGAGAAAATCATCTTGGGATTTGAACCAGTCAAATGTTCTATATGATTAATGATAGGTTAATCTTAACCCATAACTCAGATGCTGGGAGGAGAGCAATAAAATTAAATAAGGCTGAGTTAGTCTTAATTTTACCATGAATCAATATACCTCTCTATCTCACGTTGGCCTTTTATCTGTCCTCTCTCCCCAGATGAAAAGTGACAGCAGTGACAGGAACGGTGGATAATCATGATGGACGGCAGACTGATCTGTCCCCAGCCACAGGAACAGCATCCCTCAACCTCCCTTTGGCTATGTAGTACTACTCCCTGAAGGATACATCGACCGTGACATATCTCAGCGAGCATGACAACCTGGCGCAGACTGAACAGAAAGCTCCTCTCTCTTTGCCAATAGCTGCTGCAACAACAGTGCCAAAGCTTCAGGGACCACACGTCAGCAGAAATCCACTTTGTCCTGCTGCAGGAACAAATGAGGTCTTATTTGTGAAGTTAGCACCGCTAACGCTTGACTCCATAAGGGCCAATTACTGGCTAAAAGGAAGACAGGCCAAAATGCAGGAGACAGTGGTTGTGGCTTGTCTGCTGGCTGAGCTGTCTCTTCTTCTGGCGCTGGAGGGGGTTTCTTATTGCCCTGCAATGTGCCGATGTGAGATACGACCTTGGTTCTCTCCCAGTTCAATTTACAGTGAGGCTGCCACAGTGGACTGTAATGACCTGGGCCTCTCCGTGCTACCGGAGGGACTCCCCTCAGAAACACAGGTACTGCTACTGCAGACAAACAACATTGTTAGTGTGGAGAAAACTTTAGATGGCTTGGCCAACATCTCTGAGATTGACTTGTCTCAGAACAACATTTCTTCAGTGAGTGATGTTTGTCTGGGGTCTCTCCCCCAGCTGCTGTCACTCCACATGGAGGAAAACTGGGTCCAGGTGCTTCCTAACAGCTGCCTGGCCTCTCTACCAAATCTCCAGGAGTTCTACATCAACCACAACCTCATCTCCTCCATCAGCTCCGGGGCTTTCCGGGGCGTCAGCAGACTATTGAGGCTTCATCTCAACTCCAATCGACTGACAAGCATCAACAGTCAGTGGTTCCAGCCTATCCCCAACCTGGAAATATTGATGCTGGGAGAAAACCCCGTCCTCTATCTGTCGGACATGAACTTTAAACCTCTGGTTAACCTCAGAAGCCTTGTGCTTGCAAGGATGAATTTGACAGAGATACCTGATAATAGCCTGGTTGGACTTGAGAACTTGGAAAGCATATCTTTTTTTGACAACCTGCTGAAAAGAGTGCCTCACATGGCACTAACAAGAGTCAGGAACCTAACATTTTTGGATTTAAACAAAAATCCTATTAAGACAATCCAGAATGGTGACTTTAAGGACATGATGCACATTAAGGAGCTTGGCATCAACAACATGCCTGACCTTGTGTCTATTGACAGTTTGGCCATGAACAATCTGCCAGAGCTGACGAAAATTGAGGCCACTAACAACCCTGTGCTGTCCTACATCAACCCGCAGGCCTTCCACAAGCTGCCCAGGCTGGAGACTCTGATGCTGAACAGCAATGCTCTGAGCGCGCTTCACTACAGGACTGTGGAGTCCCTGTCAAACCTACGAGAGGTGAGCCTGCACAGCAATCCGATTCGATGCGACTGTGTTATCCGTTGGGTCAACATGAACAAGAGTGCTGTTCGTTTCATGGAGCCGGATTCACTGCTCTGTGAGGAACCTCTGGAGTATAAAGGCCAGTATGTCAAACAGGTCCACTTCAGGGAGATGGCAGAGACCTGTTTTCCAATGATCTCAGGTAGGAGCCTTCCAGATCAGGTTAAAGTCCAGAAATGGAGCTCAGTGTTGTTGCATTGTCGGGCATTTGGAGAGCCAGAGCCAGAAATCTACTGGGTGACCCCGTCTGGTGACAGAGTGCTGCCTGGCAGGGTGTCTGGTAAGTTTTACCTGCACCCTGAGGGAAGTCTGGGCATCTACGATATCACAGAGCAGGAGGCTGGCACATATATCTGTGTGGCCCAGAACCTTGTTGGAGCAGATCTGATGTCCGTTTTAGTTTTTGTAGACAGAAATACTTCCATACCTTCCAGAAAACCTCTACAGGTCCACATCACATCTGTTCACTCTCATTCTGTTATGGTTTCCTGGGAAAGTTCAGGTGCTCTGTTAACCCTCCTAAAGTGGTCTGTTTTAACAGAAAATCAACGTCTCATGGTACCGTTTAGAGCCAGGCTTCCTGCTGATGTAAAACAGTACCACATCCAGCAGCTGCAGCCATCTACCTGCTACCAGGTGTGTGTTAGAGTCACCGTACCACAGCCTGGGTACAGCCAGGACTGTGTCAACGTGACCACCAAACAGACTGCTGTCCCAAGGCAGAAAACCCAGAACTGGACAAGTCTGGTGATGGCAACCTGTGCTGTGTTTATTATCCTACTTTCTGTGGCTTGCTCTATTATCTGTATGTCTCCGTGCAACCAGGTGTTTTACAGGAAACTGACAGCTAATCCAGCTGAAGCATCACTTATTCCCATCCCTCATTCCTCTTTCTCCTCCAGTCGCCTTCAAGTTGACAAGGATGGGATGTAGGTGGGAGAAACTGGCAGACTTAGCAGAGGACTCAGATAATAACAAACCCTGTATGTAACTGTACTGTACTGTGGGAAAAAACTGAAGACACTGGATGATATGGTTTCATTACACAATGTTTGTACCAGAACTCGACTGGATGGCATCACAGGAAAATTCGTACACAGTTAAAATGGCCTTTGTGTATCTCAAACTTTGTACTAGCGCAGTGTTTCTCAATCCAGGTCCTTAGGACCCCTGTCCTGCCATTCATATCATTCAGGTGTTTTAAAGTAGGGTTGCCTCTAAAACATGCGGGCAGTGGGTCCTGAGGACCTGGATTAAGTCTAACTGTCTAGCATCACAAAGCAGATATATTAAATATAATAGTAGGTAGGTGGCTACTGGTCATTAATAAAGCAGAAAGTATTCTGTATGAAGAACAAAAAAGAGCTTCTGTATCTGCTGTTAAATGAAATTGTGCAGAGCAAACATATCTTATAACACCAAGTTAAAACAACTTGTTAGCTAAAAGAAACTGAGTATAATGTAAACATTTTTATGAACAAATACATTTTTCATTAAAACCGTGTGGTGTCTTATAAATGCTATAGTCTCTTCCTAAGTGTGGACAAAATGCCACTTAGTCTCATCTTCATCTGAATCACACAACTATGGAAATGTGGGTCATGTGGGGCTCCCTTCAGTGCAGATACTTAAACACAGAGCTGTCAAACGTCTTACAGTTCAGTTTCCACATTAAATCTGACTCCCAGATGCACCAGTAAAATATCAGCATAATAGTCTATAGACTATAAATAACAACAACTACACATTTCCCCCCTTGTTTCAGAACAAAGTGGTACTAAAACATTTTAAAACAAGATGTTTATACTTAATCAACTATCATACACACACACACACACACACATTTTCATTAAATAATTTATCAAATTTTGAACTTGTAAATTTCATACATTTAGTTAAAATTATTTATAAACGAATGTTCATTTATAATGTTTTATCAGTTTGATCCATTTTCTTAAATAAATTTTAATCTTTTTTAAAAACTTCATATATGTTACTTCATATTTTCATTGCATGCTTTTTTCTAAAAAAATGTTTATTTATTTTACATATGTTTACATATAAATATGTAAAATAAATTTTGATGACATTTTATTTATATATTTACACATTTGCACATTAATCACAACTTCCAGGTCACAATGGATCTATGAAATCACCAGACATTTAATCCCTGGTATATAGAAAAGATGTCACAAGTTATCTCCTTGCCTTGGAAATGTTTTCGATTTAAACAAAAAGAAAGAAAAATCAAACCTGAAATGGATTGGATCCTCTGGAAGGCCAGCTTCGGCCCCCGGGCTGCATGTTTGACACCCCTGCTTTAAAGTAAATAGAAAGTCAGAGCTTAAACTGTTTTATTGGTAGTATCTTAATAAGTATGTATGTGTAAAAAAGTGTGAAAACATTGGCAAAGCCACTGTTTTTTAAAATGGACAACATTCCCTGTAATTAAATATCCAATATGGATTCCCAGCACAATGCCCGGTGCAGTGATGAATCGGCTCCATGTGGAAAGTGATGGGGGGCATTTATCAGCAGGCCTGGCCATCTATCAACCAGGTTTTAGCAGCTTGGACGGGGCTTTTAGAGCAGGGCCATTTGTCTCCGCCACAGCAGCTAAAATATGAGCCATTAGAGGAAAGTGCTGAACGGGTCACACGCTGCCCCAGCCATGCCCTTCCCTGGGTGACCCTCCACAGCTCATGGCTACTGGATTCTTCTGGTGTCGGGGATGAGCTGGGACCACAAAACCAGGACAAAGCATTTCAGTCCAGAATAGGGTGGCAAACACTACAACTGGTGATAATGGCAGCCACTCGCTAATTAAGAGTATTTCAGCTATTAAGATGGACAAAAAGATGATGTAGAGGTGATATCAGATCATTTAGAGCAAGAGTGTCAAACACAAGGCCTGGGGGCCAAAACCATTCCCCAAAAGGGTCCAATGTGGCCGGCAGGATAAATTTGGTAAATATGAAAATAACACAAGATATTAACTGTAATATTTTAATAAAAATAACTGTAATTTCGAATTTGGCCACGGTAGGTTTAATTTTTTATATTTAAATCTAAAACATTTCGAAGGCAGGGAGATAATTTGTTCAGTCTTTTATATGGTTCTTAACAGATCTGACTTCAGTTTGTATTATGACCCGAGTCAGTTCACTATTACTACACACATGTGGAAATGAACATGTATATACATTAAAAATAACTTTGGGATTTCGAAAGGTTACTCTAATCCTAATGTGAAATACTGGATTTTTCAGTTCCTGACACCTGGGATTAAATATTAGGGCTGGGCATGTTAATGCATTAACACATTATTTAATTAGCATCGTTAATTATTTGATCGGGCATTAAATTGTTTTGTTTTCTCAATATTCGTTGCTCACTGGCTCTAAACACACAAAGAAACCACATGCAGAGAATTCAATTGCCACCAGTTAAAAGCTTGGGTCCA
Organism: Melanotaenia parkinsoni; assembly: GCA_036919975.1. Lineage (NCBI taxonomy): Eukaryota > Metazoa > Chordata > Actinopteri > Atheriniformes > Melanotaeniidae > Melanotaenia > Melanotaenia parkinsoni. The sequence continues at coordinate 1,133,319 of JBAFTA010000011.1, read as the reverse complement.
AGAGCCAGAAGGGGCTCGAGGGCCGACTAACCTAGACTCGCTACAGAGCAGTGACATGGTGGCGGGTTTGCATCGACAGTAGTCGACCGGAGCAGAACTCCCTAACGGGACCCACCGCCACTCGTCGGTCAGTCTTGCTGCAGAGCTGCGTCTCATGTAAACAAACTGGAAAGCAGGTTTATCAAAATGAAGATGAGTTTTCTGTCTGGCACTTACCGAGCCCGTCTGGTGACATCAACATAAAAAAAAAAACTTGTGGCCATGGGCTACTGGTGCAATGAAAATAGACAATTACCTTGAGACCATGTGATAATTAAGCACATATTTATGGGCAGTTAATATATAATCTGATTGTATTTTAACACTGAGATGTATATAATACAGTGGTCCCTCGCCATATCATCTTCATCTTCATCTTCTGCGGTCTCGCTGTTTCACAGATTTTTTTTTTTTTTATGCAGCACTGAATATTTAAGTATATGTAAATCCTATTTCAACCATTCTATGTCCAAAGTTTACGGTAGGAATCAGCCCGCTGTGTGTTGTGTCTTGATTGGTTGGTAAACATCAATGTGCTGTTAAGATTAAGAGGATTAAGAAATTCACGTTGTTAAATATATGTGTGAGTGTTTAAAGTGTGTGAGAATGTTGAAAATGTTCATCATAGTTTGGGAAAGGTCTATAAAAACCCAGAGGAGGGATAATTAGGCCTTAACTTGTATTTGAACTGAGAAAAATTACAATAAACGAGGGACCACTGTATATATAAATATAAATAATAACTGTAACCGAGCTTACTGGGTGTCATACTTAAAGTGTAACTACAACCCTGGGGGAACATACGTCCAACCCAAAAGCCCAAAAATTATTTACTGCAATGGTCTGTTACCATGATATCCGTGGCTACGACTTTTTAATCTGGTGTCATCGATCAAATCATGATTTATCACAACACAGCACTTCAGTAAGAGACACTTCATTTGGGTGCTGAAGGTGCACAGCTCGAGATAAAAACAGGCAGTAGTCATGCGTGGCCCCTCGCGTTAGTGACCACAAAAGAAATTTGAAAATAATTTTTTTTCATTAACAAAACCAATAAAAATGACTAATTTTTTTTCTATTGTCACTTTCTACCGTTTTAATTTAACTTTGTATTAACAAACATATTTATTTACTTTTCCATGTAATTTTCGGTTTTATCTATTTATTTATTTGGTGCTTTTTAAAAACCCTCTCCTCTTTTATTATTATGCCCTTATAGACCCAAATTTAGGACAAGGTTTTTTTGTTGTTGTGAAGACGTAGGGTCCTCTTATAACCGGGCTCTAACCATTGACACATGCTAATTGTTGTCTGGGGTTGCGACACAACCGTAACAGCAGAGGGCGCCGGCTTTGTTTAAGCCAGTGACCTCACTGTGGCTGTAACAGCAGAGAAGGAGTGACAGGACATGAAACATGGGCTGTTTCCAAATTTCCACCCTACTCCCCAACCCCTCCTTCACTACATAGGGCTGCCCTACATAGTGCCTCTTTCTCTTGGCGATTCCAACACGAAGCTGCCTATTTTTTCCTCGTGGCAAACCACGTGATTACCGTCACCATGGCAACAACAACCCGGGTCAAGATGTCATTCCAAATCCAATCCAAAGTTGTATTTTATTCTTTGTTTGTTTGCTTGTAGGTAATTTTGCGCAGCTTAGTTTTTTCGCCTCCTTGCGCCATGTTGAGCTTCTGCCTGCAATGCATTGTGGTCTAGGGACCATCGATGCTCACTACTTTTCAAGATGTATTGTGGGTTATTTTGAGTGCCCTACTTTTTTCTCTCTGGACATTCGGACACTGCTATTTACCCTCTATATAGGGCACTATGTAGGGAGTAGGGTCGACATTCGGACACAGCCATGGAGAGGCACGGTGATTGTCCAGAACAGAGTGGATCAAAAGCCTGGTAAGTTAACAGACAAGTGAGGCAGAGTTATGATGGCAGTTGTAAGAAAATGGTGTTTCATGCAGGAGAGGCATCAAACAACTGTCAGGCAGCCAAGAAAAATTATAGTTACAGAGGGTAAAGTTCCAAAAAAAAGACAAAAAGACAGTCTGAAAAATGCTAACATTAAGAGAAAAGCATATCGTGGTCCTCAAAACGGCCACTTCCAAAAGAAATGGAAAAAAGGCATGCTCATTACCGGAGCTATCATTCAGCTGAAAGCCATTACCAAGGAGTTAAGCATACCCAGAAGGATAATGCGGCAGAGGACATCAAAAGTCTGAAATATGCCTGAACATTTAAAGAGGAGGAACGTCGGACTTACTTAACAACCTCATGCAAGATTTCAAAGCTGAAAGTGAAATAAGATCCATTTAATAATCATGAGGTACAGAATCCGATTGGTCGACTAGTCGTTTTATTAGTCGGTGACTAATCGACCATCAGAATAGTCATTCGTTGCAGCCCTAGTTGACAGTGCACAAAAAGGTGAGAAGTGTGTTATTGTGAAGTCAACTAGAAATGAAAATAGTCTGGCCATCGTCATGCAGACGGGACAAAGTTGTCCCCATATGTCATTTTAAAACGCAAAGTGCTGAAAGAGGCAAAGCCGGCTGGCATTGTTGTACATGTTCAGGAAAAGAGCTGGATGGAGAGTGAACTTGTGGGAGACTGGCTAAAAGTGGTGTGGGGAACATGACGCAGGACTTTTAGAAAAAAGAAAAATACTGTCCTCTGATGCTGTCAAAGAGATGAAGATGAACGGCGACTTACTACGGGGATGACGAGCCAGATACAGGTGTTGATGTGGTGGTTAACAAGCCTTTCAAGGATAATCTGCACAACAGTGTAGCTCCTGTCCGGTGATCACACACTCACACCGTCTGGAAAAATTCAAAAGCCAGTTCTATGCCGGCTTTGTGAATGGATCCTCCAGGCATGGGATGAAGTAACACCAGAGAGCATCATTAGTGGATTTAAACAGTGCAGCATATCAAATGCATCGGATGGGAGTGATGCTCTGCAGGAAGAGAGGAGGACTGCAGCATGAGTGGGAGTGACGGTGAGGACAGCGAGGCAGAAAATGTGAGTAAACGACTGTGATGAGACATTTACTGAGCAAAGTTTAGACAGTTTGCATTCTAGCTGCAGCACTGCGAGACTTTAAATTTAAATGTTTCATTGCAACGATATTTCTGCTACGGTTCAATTTTGTTTAACTGCACAGATCTTTTAATGCAATATTGTGTTCGCTGTTTTTTTATATTCAAACTGCTTCACAAAATGATCTCCTTTTTATTTACTAGTATTTAAATTCTAAATGGCTGAGTGGTTCATTTACATGTAGATATTATGCAATACAGATCAAAAATTACATTAGTCTGGAATTATGATTTCAATGATTTTCTCAGAATTACAATTAAACATGTTTTATTTAAGCAAAGTAAACCTTGTTTATCAAAGTGTTTTTCTGATGATTAGTCTTAGTCTTATAATCAGAGTTGTCCTGTATTCAGATCAATTTTCAGTTTTCTTATCTCCAAAACAATATTTCTGTATTTTATCTGACATCTCATTCATGCATTCACTTTTTTTCCACAGTCATATTTAGTCTGCATGATTTCCAATCTTACTTTTTCTTCCTCTATTAATTTCTCCAAGCTTAATAATTGCTGTGTATCGTTTTTACTTTTATCTGTCATTGGTCCAACAACATGGAGCAGGTCACAGGCTCTGAGTGCACGGTGGACTATGCAGCCATCCAGCTCGCCGTTAAAATACAAACATACCACAAGTCTGACGTGGCAGTCTGAGGACAGATGATGGACACAGCGATCAAAGACCAAAAGATATGACTGATATCCACCTCCTGAGCAGCATCTTGTTTACTTCATGTAACCTCTTTCAGAGAAGAAGAGTGTGGTGTGGAAGTCAGTAAAAACCAGAAACTCTGAACTCTGAAGGAGTCAAACTCCTTTTAGTTTAGATTTTCACATTTAATCTGATCTCCAGTAAAATAAACAGTTTAATAACCTATAAAAAGTGACACTGTTCATGTCATGCACCACGTTATTTTTGTCAGGTGATGGAGAGCAGAGATGCAGGAGTAGATGCAGGAGAAGACGATGGAGGAGGGAGAGTAGGAGAAGCTGGAGAAAATGGAGGAGAAGACGATGGAGGAAGGAGAGTTGGAGAAGCTGGAGAAGATGGAGGAGAAGACACTGGAGGAGGGAGAGTAGGAGAAGCTGGAGGAGATGGAGGAGAAGACGATGGAGGAGGGAGAGTAGGAGAAGCTGGAG
>JBAFTA010000011.1:1093692-1106153 GCA_036919975.1 Melanotaenia parkinsoni | reverse complement strand
TCTATCTATCTATCTATCTATCTATCTATCTATCTATCTATCTATCTATCTATCTATCTATCTATCTATCTATTAATCTAATCTAATCTAATCTAATCTAATCTAATCTAATCTAATCTAATCTAATCTAATCTAATCTAATCTAGGATGCATCAGCAAACGTGTTGAATGGAGAGAGGAGAAAATAAAATAAATTATATTAATAATAGTATATTTTCACAAAGTTATTATTATTATTATTGTTGCTGTTGTTGTTGTTGTTGTTATTATTATTTAGGCAAAAAAATCACTGGATAATCGATAGGTATAAAGAATGTACTCGGAGCTCTGGATGTACTTTTTCTGTGAAATCTTCCGTTTCCGCTCCACATCAGTAGGTGGTAATAAAGCGTTTTAAGTTGCCAACCGCAGAAAACAGCAGAAGAAGAAGCAGCACCGGCGGAAGAAGCGGATTGGTCTGTCCAGAGTCGGCCTCTCTCATTCGCTGTTTTTGAACACGCGCAGCCAACATGGCCGCCAGCGACACTAATAAATCCAGTGGTAAGTTGATATTGAACCAATTCTCTAGATTAAATTATTTTTTTCCGCAAATTTTAAATCCTGATTATGTGAATAACGCAGACCTTATCGGACCATAAATGCAGCAGTAATGTCGGGAAGCTTCTGTGAAGCCTTCGTCTTTATCCTTCTGAGACAGAAGCAGCTCTGTTGTCGTATTAAATCCGTTCTTACTAGTTTCTTCTACAGAAAGTTTGACAGTAGTTCAGTTATATTTAGTGTGTCCTGAACATCTTACTGCCTGACTCTCCTGCTGCTCGTTTTCTTACTACTGGTTTAAAACGTTTTCCGTTCCTTCCCTACAGAATTTACATGTTAAGAAAATAAAAAGATCCAATTTAATGACAGTTTCTATAGTTTTTAGTCCTTAACAAGGATGTTATAGCAAACCACTCTTCATTATATTTCTCAGTAACACAAGCCAGTACATTACTCACAGGTTTTGGGTTAAATTTGTGTTAAATAATCAGAGGTTGTGTCTCCATTCAGGCGAGGACAGCATATTGGAGCCGCTGTGTTTTCCAGAGCAGCAACCTGGAAGCTCCAGTACTCCCAGTCTGCAGCGTCCCAGTGCCGAAATGCTGGTGTGTCTGTTCTGTTCGGAGTCTGTTCCTCTGCTGCAGAAAGACCTTCTCCTCAAACATTTGCTGCTGGACCACAAGCTGGTCATCGCTGACATCAAACTCATCGCAGACCTGCCAAAGTACTCACAACACCACATTTTATTAATCCACCAGTTTGTCAGCTCTCTGAAAGACCACTTAGGTCTCGTTGGGTCAGGGGTCAAACGACAGCCTGAGGGCCAAGACCGGCCCACAGGATTAATTATGTAAATGCGAAAATAACATGGAAGACATGAACTGTAATATTTTAATAAAAATAAATGTAATTCCTAATTTTTAACTTGAGGTTTAATTTTTTATGTTTAAATCTTAAACATTTCCAAGGCAGGGAGATAACTTGTTCTTCTATCTTTTATATCTTTCTAACCTAATAGACCTGACTCCAGGTTCTATTATGAGGCTAGTCAGTTCAGGTGGTCTGGATTACTACACGTGTGTGGAAATGTACATGTATGTACAATTAAAATAACTTAGATCCTGCAAAGGAACACTGAGCATAATGTGAAATACTGCATTTGTGACTTCCAGACACCTGGAATTAAACGTTTGGTGATTTTAGATCTGTTATTATGTGTAAACTGTAATCAACATGTAAATGTGTAACTGAGGTCAAATATTGTTGAAACTTCACTTATTTATCTCCTGAAATTTCAGGTTTTTTCATAATGTTTTCTAAAAGGACAGTTTTGTAAACCTTATCGGGATAATGTGGAGAAAATGTGGAGTTTTCATTATTTAAAGGTTATTATGCTGTTTTTCTGCCCACTAGAGGTCAGATTGTGCTGAACTGAGCCTGAACTAAAACTAAAATGTGTAATCCATTCACATTTTTGCCAAGATAAATATTGATGCACATTTAAACCACTGACTTGAGAGAGATATAAATAGCTTGAGTTCCTGATAGCTGGTTGTGATGGAGGCTGGGCCGTGGTGCTTTGTGTCCCCCATCAGATACATGCTGTACTGGAAGGGCAGATTTCTGGAGCAACCAGTTACAGATTTCTGCAGCGTGATCAAGACCAACTCCACAAGCCCAGTTGGTGAGTAAACTGGGACTAAACATTACAGAAACATATTTTATTCTCATCAGACGTCTCATGTTAGATAATAAGTCGGATACATTCGATGACAGTTTAAACATCCTGCTTCTGAAAAACAGCTAACAGAATAGAAATTGTTAATTTCATGTCTCGTCCTCTCAACAGAGAAACAAGAGCACTACTTTCTGCTGTGTGACGTCCTTCCAGAGGACCGACTCCTCAGAGAGAAGCTCCAGCAGAAACGACTGGTAATGCTCCAAATACCACAGCCGCCATTAAACTGGGAATATCTGCATTCACTTTCCATTTCTGCAACCTGGATCCCTCAGTTGTTGTTTCAGCTAAAATCACAATATCAAGTATTTAATTAATTCATTATCTATACCGTTTATGAAGGGTAGCAGAGAAGCTGGAGCCTTGCCCAGCAATTAACAGACGAGAGGCAGGTACACCCTGCACAGGTCACCAGTCCATCGCAGGGCCGACACAGCGAGACAAACAACCAATCACCCTCACACACCCAGGGAGAATTTAGACTGACCAATTAACCTAACATGCATGACTTTGGATGGCGAGAGGAAGCTGGAGAACCCACACACACACAAGGAGAACACGCAAACGCCACAGAGAAAGACCAACTTTTGAACCTCCCCCCAGCCGAGGCTCCAACCAGCGACCTTCCTGCTGTGAGGCTGCGGTGCTAACCAACATGACACCGTGCATCCCCAAATATTTCATGTGAAAACTACTGTATGTTAATGGTTAATAGTTTTTTAATTCTCCATTTACAATATGTAATATTTATTTATTTAATTAGTGTTTTCAGGTAGTAAATTTAAAGTAGACATCCATCCATTCATCCATCCATCCATTGTCTGCCGCTTATTCAGAGTCGGGTCGCGGGGGCAGCTGCCTAAGCAGGGAAACCCAGACTTCCCTCTCCCCGGCCACATTCACCAGGTGAGGGTAGGAACGTAGATCGACCAGTAAATCGAGAACTTTGACTTGTGGCTCAGCTCCTTCTTCACCACGACAGACTGATGCAGAGTCCACATCACTGCAGACGCCACACCGATCCGCCTGTCCACCTCCCTCCATCCTTCCCTCACTCTTAATCAAGACCCCGAGATACGTGAACTCCTCCACTTGGGGCAGGACCTCATTGCCGACCCGGAGAAAATACTCCACCATTTTCCTGCTGAGGACCATGGTCTCGGATTTGGAGGTGCTGATTCTCATGCCAGCCGCTTCACTCGCTCTCACTCCAACGAGAGCTGAGGATCATGGCCCGATGAAGCCAACGGAACCACATCAGCTGCAAATGGACAGGTACCGGACAGTTTGTACAAGCGGGTCCGGCACTCCATATTCCCGGAGTACCCCCCACAGGAGTCCCCGGGGGACACGGTCGAACGCCTTCTTCAAGTCCACAAAGCACATGTAGACTTGTTCAGCGAACTCCCATGCCCCCTCCAAGACCCTGAAGAGGGTGGAGCTGGTCCACTGTTCCATGACCGGGAATCAAAACCACACTGCTCCTCCTCAATCCAAGGTTCGACTACCCGATGGACCCTCCTCTTCAGCAATAGACTTTACTGGGGAGGCTGAGGAGTGTGATCCCCTTGTAGATGAAGCACACCCTCTGGTCCCCCTTTTTAAAGAGGGGGACCACCACCCCAGTCTGCCAGTCCAGGGGAACTGTCCCCGATGTCCACAAGATGCTGCATACAATGTGTCCAAGACACAAAACATATTCTAACACAGGACCTGCATTGAAGCCCCCGACAACATAGCCGCTAGGATCATCAGGACACGCAAACTCCTCCACCACGATAAGGTGGCAACTCAGGGAGGAGTTATTTAAAATAATCATTTTTAATACTAAAATTATAATGTAGTAATTTTATTTATTTACAATATGTCAAACTTCTATCTTGTTTATTATATGTAATATAATGTTAGTCATATTCATTCACCACCTCTTGGTAATGTACCAGCCAAGAGGAAATTAGTGGCCTCTGAGCTCTCATACACTCAAGTTTCTGTTCATGTTGTCCTCCAGCTGTCCTCTGTATCCACCTCTTTGTTTCCTGAAGTCAGACTGAATGTTTGATGCTTTACAGAAAAGATGGTGACAAACAAAACTGGGATCTCAGTAAGAAACAAGAGATCTCATGTACAGAAGTTGTTGTTGTTGAGCCTTTTTGGGGTGCCTGGAAAAGCTGCATGACTTTACAGAACATGGTGATGTTACTGAAAACTGAGCAGTCCTCCTGCCTCTTTATGATCTGCAGTTAGTCTCATTGACAGAACTGAAGGTAAAAGGACTAAATCTGGTCACATCCTGCATCATTCTGTAAAGATTAGACCTCGGTTTGAAGAAGGAATCTCCCATTTTGTGACGGTTTCTCTGGTGTTCTGCAGGAAGAGGTGCTTGAACAGCAGCAAATGGAGAGAGATGACCACAGCTTCCATCGCCCCTGCATGTTCTGCAGTGAAGACTTCACTGGAAACAGGTAACACAAGTTTAAGGTTCCCATGAACGCTGGAAACCAAAGAATGACCATATTCCAGGACCTGCATTCGATCACATCTGTGTTTAAGAGTTTGGATAATTTAGAGATAGTTGAGGACCACATCCGAGTCTCAAGAGGAAGGGACTCGAGCTTACATTTGGGAGGTTCACAGAGTCACAGGATCATTCTTTACTTGGAAATTAAACCATCAGTCTCTGGTTCTCTGGTCCTCTGTTATGCTCTGTTATTAGCAGATTGGGTTGTTAATAAATATTTTTTAGATTTGACTAGAAAGCTCTCTCACATCGTGTTTTCAGGTCGTCTCTACTGAACCATATGGCCCGAGAACATTCGTTCAGCATCGGGCTGCCAGACAACATTGTGTACTGCAACGAGTTCCTGGACACGCTGCAGAACAAACTGGACAGGTAAGACCAAACCAGTTAGCACCTCTAAACCACCAGAAACCAGACTCTAGGTCCCACTGAGACCAGACTTTACAATAGATTATAGTCCAGCTGGATGAAACTCAGTCCCCGAGTCTCCCCTGTGTGTGTTCTGGCATTCTCCAGTGGTACCCTGTAGGTAATGTTTTACATTACTCTTCTTATTGAATATTAATAATTGTATATAGACATTCATTTATAATGGCTAATAACTAGACTTGCTCCTTATAAAACTCAACCACAACCAATCACTGACAATAAATACAAATACTTGAGCTACAGTCAGGTTCTGTGTTACTTTGGACTGACCCACTGAGGCGTGTTCATACTGAGCGTTTGTAAGCAGCAACATGTGATGAACAAAGAAATTATGTTTAGAGTCTTTTCTGGTGTCTGGATAAGTTAGAAAGACTAATCACAATGGTTGTGTGTGTTGGAATTCCAAAAGGTTTCAGGTTAGATGTTAGTTTAGCACCAATCCTGAAACATGTCTAAAATTCTTCTACAAGAAGTTTATGAAACCATAAATAAACTGCAAATCATTTACAGTAAAGCTTATCAGTCTTAGCCATGTTATGCTTATGCTAACTGCTAAACCCAGTACATGTCTTTTGTTACAGTCCTTGCAGGAAAGGGAAGCTGGAAAGAGGTCCTTTTCCAGCTATATCCAGTTGTGTCCAGTTGGGTCTCAGTTATGTTTAGTTGGCTGCACTTTAGAAGAAGGAGACTAGTTGCTTCTCGGTTGAAGAGGTCTACCAGGTGGCTCTCTTGGAGAAACTCTCCTTTGTTTGAAAAGATTCCAGATTCAGGATTGCTCATACGAAACAGAACAGAGAGAAATCGGTTGTTCTGGAGATTGGTGTGAGCAAGTTGAAGTTACCAGGCTTTGTTCTCTGGTGAGGTCTGGAGGAAAGCATAGCTGCTGTTCCTTGGAGTCTGGGGGAGGGAGGAGCTACCTTGATCCTCCAGGATTAAAGCAGGTAGTGATGTGACCTGGTCAAAGGTCTGGATGGAGGAGAGGCAGAGTCAGGGGAGTCAGGAGTTTATCCGGAAGTTGGTCGAAGTTGGTGGAAAGGAAGTTTGACCTCTTGCACAGTAAGAGTGTCAGTTTTAATCCCCAAATGAGTGCTTGCTTCTGTGTCGTCCTAACATGGCTGTTCTCCTTCAGTCTGCAGTGTTTGTACTGTGAGAAAATATTTCGGGATAAAACCACGCTGAAGGATCACATGAGGAAAAAAGCTCACAGACGGATCAATGCCAACAATCGGGAATATGACCGCTTCTACATCATCAACTATCTGGTAAAGACAGAAAGCACTCCGGGCTAAATTCCAGGTTTTTGTGATGTTAAACAATGAAACCACAGCAAATAGTTTTCAAACTGTCCAAAATTTAATGTGACTTTTAATATTCTGAATGGCTTGCCTGGTTTTTCTGTGACCCCAAAGAGCACAGGGGTTTACTAAAATAGCTGATACGTCTTTCCTCTCTTAGAATGAACCATTTGTGTCTACTTGCCGTGGGTCCACATACATGAGGCACTGGTCATAATTGTGCCACCATTTTTTCTACAGTGTCTCTGAAGGGACAAACAAGTCTGTGTGAAGCGAGAACCTTCTGTGCTTAGAAACTGTTGTACCGGCTTTGTTTTCTAGTTGCTGCAACACTGGGATAAGTAACGCTTTAAAAGGCGCATAGAAGAAGACACATGCACCATCCACACACAGAAGAAGACACCCATATCCACCGTACATTCACAACTGTTCTATACCCATCTTAACCACTAGGTTATTCATCATCATTGAATATCATCATCATCATTCTAGACCAACCAAAGCAACAAGACAGAATTTACTCACTAATTTAATTACTAACAGAACTTTGTAGAAATACCACACAGCTCAACGGTGACCAAGCCTTTTTCAGGTCTGGACTTTCAGGAGAAAAATATTGACATTTAAACAAACACAACAGAAACTATTTACATATCTACACTTTTTCCTTCAACAGTTTTTTTTTGTAGTTTGTTTGTTTGCTATTTAGTTATTTATGCTACTACACTGCCCAAAAAATGAAGTTAACACTTTAACAACACATCTTACATCTTGATTAATGAAATATTCCAGTTGAAAATCTTTATTCATTACTTAGTAGAACGTGTTGAGAACAATTAATCAAAAGAAATAAAAATTATTAAGCCATGGGGCGGGGGTCTGGAGTCAGGATCATGCTCAAAATAAATGTGGAAGTTCCTTCCACACATCTACCACGCTGAACTCCCGTAGCTCACCTAAAGGGGCAGCTATCCATCACAATACACCCCGCAGAGCCACACTAACCGTTGCTGAGACAGTGGTGATATAAGTGAAAGCACCCAGAGGTGCCGGAGACCCAGCAGAGATTTAAGGGTTAAAAGTGAAAATAAACGTCTTTCTAATACTGATGTAAATGTCATTTTAAACCATCTGCATGCTTTCAGAGGAGATCATGTCTGACTTCTGTACGCCTGGTTTTTTTGCATCTTGTCTGAGATGTATGTAGAGAAACTCTGAGGTGGAAATTTAGCAGCATTGTCGTTTGTTCTGTAGGAACTGGGGAAAACCTGGGAGGAGGTTCAGAGTGAAGACGACCGTGAGATGGTTGATGATGATGATGAGTGAGTATCCTCCTCAGGAGCTTCGGGGGTTGGATTTGATCTCATCTGCCTTTTTGTCCTCAACACATCCAGAGTAGATGTTTGATCTTCCTCCCAGTTTCTCCTCCAGCTGACTGACATGTCTGTTCTCTACAGAGACTGGTCAGACTGGAGAGCTCATCCAGTTTCTGCTGTGTGTCTGTTCTGTGACCAGCAGTCGGAGACCATGGATCAGATCTACACACACATGAAGGTAAAAACTGGTCACATGACTTTTACACACCTGAAGTTAAACCAAGCTGGAAGTCAGTTTAGTTCTCCCATCAGTGATGAGAACGCCAACATTGGCTCCATTCAGCATTTCACATGTATAATAAACATGACGGGTTCATAATAATAATCATCATTTCTTTGGCAATTTTCTAAACATGTTCGTGCAGCAGCAAGTAAAACCACTGCAAACCAAACGATAACAGAATTTAACTGTGGCACAGCAGTTCAATGAGTAAATAAAATCAGAAAGGTTCTCTGATAAGAGGAGAGATTTAAAGAAGACTGTGCTGCCTGATCTCTTTACAGTCCTCCAGCCTCATTTATCAAACTGCGTAGCAAAGTGAAGTACAGGCGGCGTCTGCGGCGCAAAAAGCAAATGCTGCGCACAAAACTTTCAGATTTATCAAAGCATGCGCACATACATCCTACACCTATTTCCATGTTTAAATCAGAACCAACTCAAAAGCGGCGCACGTGAGGGAACGCCTTGCCCCGCCCACAAATGTTCAGGTGGACGCCTGCAATACATATTCATCACATCATTTCCATGATGGCTTGGGAGGGAAAAAGAGGAGAGAAGTGGAATTTTTCGGGGTGTGAGACAGAGATCCTGACGTTGGAAAATGTAAAAATGTTTGATTGGTGGGCACGGTGTGGGCGTTACTGGTTAGGGCTGTATCGGTTAGACAATAAAAATAGTCGACAATGAATTTACCCGTCGACTATTGTCAGCAAAAAAAAAAAAAAATGCAGAGTGAGACATCGTCTTCTTTTCTTATCTCTACTGAGAGTTATACATGTGCAGTAAAGTCCGCCAGGGGAAAAACATGGCGGCCGACCGGGGAGCAAAACGGCAGCAGAGGACGTCAAGTCTGAAATGACTTCACATGAAACTTAGAAAATAAATTAAATACATGTGAGGTTTGTAAAGTGGACCTTGTGTACCACGGACGACGTGAGTCTGCAATGCTGGAACATTTAAAGAGGAGGAACGTGGGACTTACTTCACAACCTCATGCAAGATTTCAAAGCTGAAAGTGAAATAAGATCCATTTAATAATCATAAGATACATAATCCGATTGGTCGACTAGTCGTTTTAATAGTCGGTGACTATGAAAGGAAGGAAATGAAGAAGGTCTCGACGGAAATTCAGACAATTACAAAAGGATTGTGTTAAAATAGATAGATGGACGGACGGATTGATGGATAAATGGATGGATGGACGGACAGACGGGTGGATGGATGGATGGACGGACGGATGGATGGACGGATGGGTGGATGGATGGATGGACGGACGGATGGATGGACGGATGGATGGACGGATGGATGGATGGATAAATGGATGGATGGATGGACAGACAGGTGGATGGATGGATGGACGGATGGATGGACGGACAGACGGGTGGATGGATGGATGGATGGACGGATGGATGGATGGATAAATGGATGGATGGATGGACAGACAGGTGGATGGATGGATGGACGGATGGATGGACGGACAGACGGGTGGATGGATGGATGGATGGACAGACAGGTGGATGGATGGATGGACGGATGGGTGGATGTTTCAGCGTTGCATCACCTCTAGACCTCCAGTCTGTCCCACTCTGCTGGATCTCAGAATAAATGACCAAAGCTTCCTTTCTGCATCTTCTTTTACTGACTGGTAGATGTTGGCAGCAGACTCCCCTCCTCATCATTTCCTTCGTTTTATTCTGTGCTGTTGGTGTTGCATATTCCTGTTTTCCCAGATTCTGTGCGTTTTTTAAATGTTTTAGAAATGAGACCCCTGGTCTTAAACAGAATCTCTGGAACAACTAAAAGTCCTCTTAAGAGGATCTCTGAGTTTGTACAGGCTCATGTGGTTTAGACACATTTGAAAAATAAGAGGTTTGAAAGACCACAAAGGAAAAAAAATATTCTAAATAAAACTGGCTCTGAGGTATACACACACCTATGTGTCATCAGCAGTAGAAACATCTGGTCTGACTCTGGTTGTTTTGTAGGAATCTCACGGCTTTGATCTCCATAAACTGAAGACAGACATGAGTAAGTAGACCGCTCCCACTGCTTCATTAACGCATTCATACTTCAGCATTTTCTCCTTGTTAATGAAACACACTCAGTCCTCCTGGTGCTTTACGGCAGATAGTTGCTCCAACCCCACTATCCCTCACTTAGTCACGAAGAAAAAAATCTGGAATCACCTTCAGCTCACGAGGAGGAGCAATGGTTTGATTCCCAGCTTCTAAAGACCAAATATCAAACACTGAACCCCAGGTTGCCCCTGATGCACCAGTGTGACAAGAAGAAAAAGTTCATTTATTTTTATTAACTTCTTTTTATTGATTTTAACATGTATAAAAGTTCATTTATGTTTGATGAAACAAACATTTCTCGTACTTGTGCAGAAAAAATATGAAAAATTAGTCTGAAACAAGGAGTTCAACATGAAGCTGGACAAAAGATGCTGGTTGTTCCCTGTCAACTCTGACATCTAGAGTACATCTGTGACCAGAAAAAACAAATCTAAACCAGATCCCACACAGGAGAACAGAAGAGGGATGCCTGGATTCAACTCATACAATCATAGACTGTATATAAAAGATGGGCGGAGCCTCCGTGACCTCACCGTAGGTTTCTGAAGAGCTGAATTGAAGCTCATTGGGCGTTCCCACCGTCGCCATCTTGGCAACGTCACGCGTGTTGTCATTGCCGGAAAATCCAAGAATAGGCAAAGAGGTGGAGCTGAGAAGGGGACTGTGAAGGTGGGGGTGGATGGTTGACACCCATCAAACTCCAAGCTGCCTGTAGCTAAGAGCTAACCGAGCTAACCAGCAGCTAACCAGCTAACTAAGGTATGCGGGCTAAAGCTAAGGCATGCTGTTAGTCGGCTAAAAACCGCGGTTGTGCTGCACTCTCCTTTCTTTCTGTAGATATTGGATACCTGTCAATCAAAAGGACACGCCCCTATTTATGCCTGAAGTTCAATATTAAATAACATCCAAATGGATGAGTTAGAAAACAGTTCACCCCCTCACAGTTGTCATGAAGGTAAACTTGACTTTTTAATCCTAAAATGTATTTTTGTACCAGGCTTTAAACATGTTTATTTCTGCTGTGAAGTTGGTCTTTTTAACATGGGAGTCTATGGGGATTTGCTCTGTTTAGGAGCCCCTAGTGGACGAGGGGGGAACTGCAATTTTTTAGCGCTTCTGGTCCAGTGGGACAGGTACATGTTCAGTTAAAGATGGTGTCAGTTTGTGAGACCTGAGGAGATGTTACTGCTCTACGGTAGATTGACAGGTGGACAGTTGGGGATGGTTTTCGGTTTTTCGACAGATGGAAATGTGTTAAATCTTTGTATGTTCGGCTGACCAAAAGTACACTTTTAAAAATCCATGCAAACACTTTAAATGTGATCAAAATCTGAAACTCTTATTAACTCCTGCATGTGTCTGATCAGCTACAATCACAAGAAAATTACTTAAAATGAAACTGAAAGTTTTAAAGATCAGATTAAATCCTGATTTCATTCATCATCTGACAGAATCACCCTTCAGGAAACATCTAGACATCTGAATGACTCTGTTATCCTCCCATGTAAACTGGGACAACATGGTCTTCCAGTCAAATGTCCTGGTCCCACTGAAGCCTCAAACTGGTCCCATCCTGTCCAGCTGATCCTGATCAATGACAATTATTGGTTGTTATTTGTGAAGCTTTCGGAAAAGTTTTGAACATGTCCTCCCAGACCTTAGATTCTACCAACAAGTGAAGCTGGTGAACTTCATCCGGCGGCAGATCCACCAGAGCCGTTGCTACAGCTGCCAGGAGAAGTTTGACAGCAGAGACAAAGTCCTGCATCACATCGTGTCCAAGGACCACATCATGACGCTGCCAGAGATGTCCGTCTGGGACCAGCCTCAGTATGTTCCACTTTATCATCCACGTCCATGCTCTACATACCACAATCATCCTAAAACCCTCTCATCTCCCGTTCTTCCTAAAATCGTCTCATGTCTCGGCTTGTCCTATGTCCAGGTCTGAACTGGGACAAAAAATCGGCCCAGGTATTTTGAGCCGAGACTGGCCCACCAGGTATTAATGGAAAGACGACCACGCCTATGAATGAATAATAATAATTACTTACACTGCCTTGTTGATTTATGTCTCATAAACTTAAACCAACACATCCTCCGTGTCCCTTTATTCTATACATTACGTAGCGGAAACCTGGACACATGTAGATGATTAAGAATATCATTTTAGGAATACAGCTGAAAGTGAAGCTGATGATAATAATAATAATAATAATAATAATAATAATAATAATAATAATAATAATAATAATAATAATAATAATAAT
>JBAFTA010000011.1:1056641-1066806 GCA_036919975.1 Melanotaenia parkinsoni | reverse complement strand
ACCAACCCCATGGTTAACTTAAGTTGTACCAACCCCATGGTTAACTTAAGTTGTACCAACCCCATGGTTAACTTAAGTTGTACCAACCCCATGGTTAACTTAAGAGGCATTCATAATTGATGTCTCATAAATGGCATCATAGTTGACTGACGAGTGAAATGAAGGCTTAAGAATTTTGTACTCCTGAAAACTATGCTGAATAAATATAATTACATTCTAACAATTTGTAAATTTTTATTAAGCTTCAATCCCCTTTGATTCTACAGCAAGGGAACTTAGCCAATAGCAGCACACAGCTGAGAGTAATAAGTTAATTCAACTTGCAGCAGTTTAAATTATATCAACAGCAATAAGTTAAATGTCAGCAGGAGATAGTATCTAACTTGCTGGATTAGAACCTACATCTTTTTGTTGAAGAGAGAATCCAAATATTAAAGGGCTTGTTTCTCACTTGAGTAGCCACATGAAAGAAGGGCTAACTGTAAATTGTCCTTTTAATGCAAGTCCCAAGACTTTCAATGTTAAGTCATCCTTCATGTCTTATATTTCCAGGTATCACAGGGGGTTGAGTCCTATCCAAATAGCATCAATGCATCTTTGTGAAGTGGCAAGGCAGTTTTTACCCAGTGGGGAATTCAATACAGAGCATGCTGCAGATAACGCTTTTTCAGGTGAAGGAGTCCTTTTAGCAGAAGATAAACAAGAAAGAGTTATTGTAGAACATCAAGGATCTAGAAATAATGAAGTAAACTATACATAAACAAACAATTTAGCTCTGATTTAATTGGGCTTGCAGGCAAAATATTTAGTCCCAGCCTCCACAGTGACAGAGGTAGCAGATGAAATGTCAACGTTACAGGATATTCAACATGAATACACTATGTGCTTTTGAGAGAACTACAACAGTATGGTGTGACACCAGACACATTAGGATCTGTCGGCAAAACAGCTTATGAGCAGAGCCCTATGCATAAGGCTCTACAAGCAAATGGTGTGTTGACTACACACCATTGAACGGCTGCAGTATTACAAAACTCTCTTCAACTTCATTCAGCCTTTTGAAGTAACATTCAGATACAATAGAAGTCGAAGAGCAATGCTAAAACAGGGAGGTGGAGATTGGCATAGTAAAAACCTTGTTCCCGTGGAAGAAGCCACACTCTCTGATGTTATGGATAGGCCATTAAAGCGAATGCCATGTTTGCCTGATTCTTTCAAGATAATGTTGTTTTAGGATGCATTTGAGGTGGTCAATCCACTTGGATCTGCCAAGAAGAAGAACAAACTTTTAGCTGTCAACTTTACTCTAGGAAACCAGCTTCTTCCATACCAACAATCAACAGTAGCTCAGATACAGCTGGTTTTGCTCTGCCAAGAGTCAAATATTTTGGGGTGGATAAAGTTTTCTGTAAGCTTGTGTCAGGCTTGTGTGAGCTGGAAATGATTGGAATATTGTTTCAGAGTTAACTGTACAAAAGCACTGTTGCATGCATAATGGGAGACAACCTGGGCTCTCATATGATTGGTGAGTTTACAGAGAATTTCATTACCTCTTAATATTTCTGTAGATACTTTCTGTAGATCACTAAAGAAGCATTTCATTGTAACCCTGTCACTGTTGGACCTCTTAGAAATGCTTGTGGTTTTGATGAATGTGTCCAGTTTTTGGAGAGTCACCCTGAAGTGAACATGTACCAGGGTGTTAAACAAAACAGTGTCTTCAATAAATTGACTCATTTCTATGTGTGCCAGCCTGGATTGCCACCTTGTTTAGCCCATGGCCTGTTTGAAGGTGTTGTTGACGATGACTTGGCAATATATGGGCAGTTCCTAATTAGAACAAAAAAGTGGTTCAGTTACCAGTCTCTAAATGCCCAATTGAAATCATTTCCTGGTGAAAGCAGATGCCATTCCCAACAAGGGAGCAAAGCTTGGACGCTATGCAGCCCAAAACAGGTGGCTGTTGAGGTTTCTGCCAGTTTAAATACATGATAGAATTGAAGATCTTGATGAATCTGTATTACAACTGGTTCTGCTGATGGGGTTTGTTGAACTCGTGTGTGCCCCAAGCCTATCACAGTCACAGACTGCTTACATGAGAGTACTGATCGAGTACGTAGAGGAGAGGCAAGAGTTATTCCAACACGACTCTTAAACCTAAACACCAATATCTGCTTCACTATGCTGACTTGAGTTTAAAGTTCGGTCCACTCATCCATACATGGATGACGCGCTTTGAAAGTAAGCATAGCAACGTCAAACGTATCAGTGGTTTCAAGCTTATCAGTGTTGTGGCAGGTTGTTTAATGCTGAGATTCACGTTTCTGAGTCAACCAGCTTTTGCCCAGAGCTCTACGGCTAAGCAGAGCGCAGCTTCGGCAGTCGCTAAGGCAAAAACTCAGGCATGGGAGGAGTTTGGAGAACGGCTTCGAGGAGATTCTGGTCCACCATCCGGCGGCTCAGGAGGGGAAAGCAGTGCTCCGTCAACACTGTGGGGATGGGGGGCTGCTGACCTCAACTTGGGACTTTTAATTTCAGCTCATTTTAAAGGAGTTGTTCATTCTAAAAAAGTTTGTTAAAGATTGAGCTGCCAACATTGATGAGGTCTTGCTCCACACTCTCAGTCGTGATGATTTAAGAGACCTTTTTCCTTGTTCAGAAAACTTTCTCAGGAGGAAACAGTTGTGGGCTCATGTTCATAAAGAGGTAAGTTTTGCAGTCTTTAATCTGAACACACCTGGCACAGCACATGTTGTTCATAGCTGCTGTAATGTTTGTTTGAACATCTTTTTTAAGGATGAGAACTCCACCTTACCAGACAAAACTGGCCCTGGTGAAATGGGTAGTGTATGTTCACCTCAAGCAACCCCCCATCACCTCTGTCATCCACTCCTTTATCAAAGAAAACCCCAGAGAAGACCTTACAGCTTCCCGGTCCTCCTGAATATGTGATCTACATGGACAAGGAACTGGAACTCACTCATAACAATTATTTTAAGATGTCCCGTACTGGCAGAGAGGGAGAAGCTGCCATGTCCAAAGAACTGAGGTGCGGGGTGGTCAGGAACACCGTCACCAGCATGATTTCCATCTTGAGAGCCAGTCAGCAAGAGGAGGAGTTCAAGTAAACTTCCAAGCAAGAAGTTGCTGCCCTGGCTAAGAAATTAGTGGAGTATTACCCCATGCTACAGGATAAAGACTTACCTACCAAATATGTATGATACTTTTTTTAAACATATGTTTATTCACACTCCTGAATTTGTCTGATATGAAATGTTAAATTTTTCTTCTTACAACATTTTAATTACCACAGACATGCATGTACAGTTATCTTGAGAAGAGGCAGGGGCCCACACCGGAGAGGGGACGTTCAAACAAATCGCGTCGCATTGAGTTCTGTCCAAGTGGCTCAAGACGTGGATCAACTACTCTTTTGCCACCAGAGAGCAGTGGTGACGACGACAGGTCATGTAAGTACAAAAATTGTAGTTGTGGCAGTAATGATGGACATGAAGGCTATATCATCTTATTACAGTTTTGGATATCATAATATTAACAGAAATAATTATTTATGTTTAATCTGACATGATGTTTTGATATAAAGTGACATGATTTATCATGTTTATTTAATTTTCTGTTTAATAACCATGATAAAGTAATAACATGCAAACATTTCTGTTTTACCTTTTAGTGAACATGGATAATCTAGCAACACAAGCCCGGCATCACAAGACACTGCAGGAGATGTATAAGAAGCCTAAACCCAACCAAGGTGCTGTCTGCCAAATCAAGACAAGCCTTCACTGACAGTGATGTTCTGAAACAAGAAGATAAGTCAACCAAGACTCTGGAGGCATATCCATGTTTTAAAGAGCGTCAAAATTTAAGTGATCCTGTTTGTCGTTTTGGTCTTCCCATAAAGCAAGTTGCAGGTTTTAACACTTACTTCCACCACAAGTGATGAGCTGCAGCAGATCCTAGATAAGGGAAACAGCAACTTCATAACTGAAGTAGATTCTGTTACAGTGGAATGCAACATAGCATGTTGGAATACAACATACAACATAACAACATAGCTCTGTTCAGGGCGCTCCCCACCAGCCAGGCCACCCAAGAAGCTGGGACACGCCAGTAGGCCTTGCGTCATGTCCTTCAGGTAAGCTTGGCTTAATATTTTGTTATCAGTTGTATGTCTGGAGATCTTTTATTTGTATTTTGACAATAGTTTTATTGCTATTTGGTCCTTTTTATGCATCTCTGTTCCTGAAAGTAACACAGACTACATGAAGATATAGAAAAATTTTGTATCGCACCTTCTTAAACAAGGGTCACAAACTTCTTCTCACAACAGCAATATAAATCAAGCAACAACTAAAACCGTTGATTTTAAGTTGTTTTACTTCATTTTATAGTTGCTGTGCATGTTACATGATGTTAAAAAAAAATCAGAAAATACCAAAACAAATAGAAAATAAGTTATTCCTGTTATATCATTGGAACACATATTTCTGTTGTTTTCTGTTGGGTTTGTTTCAACCTAAAGAAACAGAAAATCTTATTAAGATAAGGTGTAGCACCTGTATTCTGTGGGCTGTGGACATACAGAATGTTTTATCAGCTTTAGTTCTACCCTAAAGAATTTTTGTACTTGTTTTTAGCCA
Source organism: Melanotaenia parkinsoni (assembly GCA_036919975.1). Classification (NCBI taxonomy): domain Eukaryota; kingdom Metazoa; phylum Chordata; class Actinopteri; order Atheriniformes; family Melanotaeniidae; genus Melanotaenia; species Melanotaenia parkinsoni. The sequence goes on along the minus strand of JBAFTA010000011.1, from coordinate 1,062,145 downwards.
ACCGAAGACCCGCCCGTTTTCCTCCAGAGGAGATCCCTCTTCAGCCCTGTTTGGCTCTTTGATGGATCTGTGGTGATTTCCGGGAGACGGATGAGTGTGGACCCACTCGACTCGCAGGCAGCTGGGGACAGGAAGCGGAATTTTACAGATGATGAGTGATTTTATTCCAGCCCAAAACAACAAGACTTGACATAACAAAAGTTTAAACTAAGACTAAGACTAAAAAGAAACATGAAAAACCGTAACAGGGAAACCCGGTGAAACCATGTAGAAACCACAAGGACCCGACAAGGAATAACACAAACCCAGGAGTATAAATACAAACAGGTGAAAGGAATCAGCATCAGCCCAGGTGTCCTGATGAACCTGGAGCCATGACCTACATACTAAACGAAAACATAGTAACCTGAGTAACACAAATTCTTAACTTTACTTTAACCTAGAACCAGAACCTAAAACATGATCCTAACAGTAACATAACAAAACCTGACTATAACACAAGAACCCCAACATGACATTATAAACCAAGAACTCTAAAGCCACAACATAAAAAAAAACTCAACCCCCCCCCTACGATCCCAAACAAGGTCTTAACTAATTTAAACATAAGACCCATGATCATATCAGGACCCACACATATCCCATAATCATGACAGGATCCTCCTGTGTTGTGGCTATTGGGACCACTCCCATCACCACGTTTGCCAAGGAAGCCCTCGGTCAGGGTTTGCGGTCTCTGATGGCATACTACTGCACCTCGCCTATCCAGGGTGTTTGGCCACCCTTCTGTCTGTCATTCAGACTGAAGCGTTAAAAGACAGCATGCATGTCACAGCCTCACACAAAAGAGCCATCACATACAGTAGATGAGGGGTTTTATTGAGAAGCAAAGCTGTTTATGTTAGGGTCATATGATGTTCATGTCTGTGGGGACAGTTTGGATCTGACTTGTAAGGTATTGTTTTATATATGTTTATTTAATATTAACACATTCTCTCTGTCTTGAATGAAACGCTTTCAAAAGTGAGTTTCAGTAGCTTTAAGTTTGGATCATCTAATTAAGTTCACTAGTTATAACTTTAAACATCTCAGTTCTGTAACAATTGAAAGTTTAGTTCAGCAATGATGCCACCTTTCTGTTTCTGTGGATGTTTTACACAGTCATGTAGATGAGTAATTCTTTAAATAAGAAATTTAAATAAAGGTTATTTGAACTGTAGTGTAAATACTTTGATTTCAAGACAAAACAACTATTAATAGCAATTCTTGATTTCAGAAGAATCACCTTGTTTAGTTCCTCTTGTTTCAAGAACTTTTCTTTCAGAGTGAGAAGGTAAAAACACTGAAAAAGCAATAACAAACTAATTTTAAGGGTTTTTTACATTTTTCACATTTCACATCATTTACTTGATTTTATTCTGGACCGTTGGTGTCGTTGTTTCCCGTTTTTCTAGAGTCTGTGCTTACACCTGGGTCAGAGTTGCCGTGAAGGTAGGGACATTTTCCCGTCAAGTTTGGTTTTTATAAATACACCAGTTTTTGTTCCTACACCAGCTTTATAAATGAGGCCCCTGAACACAACACTAAAAGGTTCAGGAGACAAGGACTGCACGCCATCCACAACCACACCATCGAAGAGAGATCGAAAAATAATAACATAAACAGAACATGACAGAAATAAACTTTTAAAAGGCTAATGAGGATGAAGCACTGAAAAAAATATCTCAAAATAAAAAAGACTATCCAGTGGAGAATAAGGAATCTGATCTGAAACATCTCCTCTAAGACAGTCAACACTACAGGCTGTGGAAGAAGAAAGCAGCATGACATGAGGCTGTGGGAGAGGCTGACCAGGGGCAGATGGAAGATAGGTTGAAGAGAAAATAGTTACCATTTCTGGAAAGATGATAAAAAAAGAGAGAAAACATTTATGAACTGATAATGCTTTGATCCTTTTTTCATAGTGAGAATCAGGAACTTATGCAATTAAAGCTTGGAATGGAAAAACGGGGCTTTCTCTAAACGTTGTAAAAACAAAAAGAAAAGTCAGATTTCACAGCTTCACATACTTTTATCTTTAAAACATCATTTGTTTTATGATCCAGCTCAGACAAAAACCAGTGTCATTTTTTCATATCTTGTGTCTTATTTAGAAAATTCTGTGGTTTGGTGTGAAGTGTCGTCATGTTTTCTTTTTTAGATGAAAGGCAGTGAGAAAAGCAAAACGCCTCAGATGAGTGAAGATTCTGCAACATCCTATAAGATTTCTATAATTTGTATTTCACAAACAGAAAAAAGTTTTCACAAATTAGAAACGGTTTTAATTTGGTTTAGGTTTGAGGAGTACACGCGTTTTAATTTTGGATCTGGTCTAATGTGGTAGTCTTTATAACTAATATTATTGGTTCAGAAAATGCTTCAGACAGCTTTTGCAGTTTGTTTCTTCCAGCTGTTTGCACATAACCACATGTTATACTGATACGGTCTAAAACAGCAGATCCTATATCCTCTAAGGAAAATAAACTTCTGAGGCTCATCCTTCAATATGTCTTGACTACAGAGACACCAAACACCGTTGTTTGAAAAACAACCACAGGCTATACTTAGATCCTGCACTTCAACTAATAACCATAATCTGCTTTAGTTCAATGCCAGCAGTTGCTCTGGATGTTCAGCTCATTTCCAAGATGAACTGGCAGAGACTAAACACGAGTTTCCTCCTGACTTGGCTTTATCTAGCCTTTAAAGTTTAAAGTCTGGCATTAGTTTACATTTTCCTTAGAGAGCAAAGCTGTGTGCTTTTTGACACAAATACCATAAGATCACTTGAAATGTAAAACAGAGTCCGACCTCAGTTTTTAGCAAATATTTGACAGGAACAGGAAGACATCAGTGCAGTGATCTGAATAACCTCGGGCTCGGGGCCTTCAGAACTCAAACTGGCTGCTCATCTGCTTTGTACTCTTTCCATTCGGTCTTCATCAGCATAATTTCCCGCTGCTGATTACAGGCAGGAGGAAAGCAGCTAAACATTTACATCCTTCATATACAAGCCATTGGTGAGGTCTAAACAGCTACATCTGATGATTCAGTTGGGCTTATGTCATAATTTCCAAACCAGCTCAATTTCCGACTCTTTAAAGTCAAATGTTGTTACCAACTCCAAAAACAAACACATAAATTTGTACTTTGAAAATGAATAAATTGGACTGTGACTACATAAGCTCACATGGTTGTTGGTTTGAGTCCAGTTTTTCATTTTCCAGAACTGAATACTGGAGTACCAGATGATTAAATCAGCATGTGCATTTAAAAGGTTTAAAGCAATTTTCTCTTCAATTTTATTCTTCAAAATTAAAGATTCAAACAGAGTAGATAATGTGAACATATTAGGAAGTGGCCAGATTTGCCATCTACATTTACATGAGTGGGGATCCATTTTGTTCTGTGGGGCCAAGACCAGGGCCTCATTTATAAAACTGTGTACATACAAAAAAACCAGCATACACCAATCATAGTCAACTTTCGGGATTTATAAAAACTAAAGTAGGTGGGAGAATTTGTCACAGTTCAGCAGAGTGGACCCACAAAATGTCAGATCTTTGGATTGGATGAATAAGATTTTATTGAATATAAGAACGTGTCTCAGGGTTGTTGAATCGGGTCCGTGGCAGTCGGCTCATCTGAACGGGGGAGAACTTCAGGTGAGAACTGAATAACTGTAAAGCAATGTTTCAGGTAGATTATTTACGCACCGGCAGGAGTGTGGGTATCCAGATTTTGAATCTCCACCAGGAGGCAGCAAGCACTGATGACCTGGAGACACTGAAGAAGGGACTGAAGGGTTAATTGTGTTGGGTTGATCTGATTAGGGTAGAGAACTCCAAGGAGGTCCAGAAATCCTCCAAGAGGGAAGTAACCAGGGTCCAGAATCCAAATCCAATCGTGAGAAACAATTCAAAATCAAAGTTCCAGAGAGCCACACAGAAACTAGAGCAAATTTTACCAGGCTGAAGCAGGAAGCAGGCAGGTACAGGAATTCCAAGAAGGCCAAAAAAAGAAAAAAAAAACAGGTTGACAGGCAGGTAGAAGAGCTGGAAACATGCAGGAGTATCTCTGGAGTATCTCTGACCATCTGGCAAAGAGCAGCAGACAGGCTCCTGCTTAAATAGGGAGCCACACAGGTGAGAAGAATCAGCAATCAGAGCAAGGCAAAGAGAATCAGTAGTAAGATGTGTTCTGAGGCGGCTGGGAAATCCCAACACCCAACCAACAACCATGGCAGAATGTCCCTACCTCCATGGCAAGTCTGACCCCGCTGTACCCACAAAATCTGGACAAACAGGAAACTGTGACACCAACTGAATAGAAAAAAATCACAGAAATTATGTGCAATGTGAGACATTTGTGCAAAATGAATAATTATACAGTTATATTACCTTTTGCATCACATGTTATATATTAAAGCTATTTGTAAAAATGAACAACGTAGCACATTTGATATTAATACTCCTAAGAGTGCATGCTCAGAAAACAAAAACAAAAACAAAAAAAACCCAGCAGGATTTACAAGAGAACGGGAGATGATATTAATACGAACCTCAACCACTAAAATATGTTCTGTCACTGTTACATGTTATAAAATACATTCACACTAAATCAGGTGGACAGTCTGCTGCCAGCACGTGCCAGACAAATTATAATAGTTGCAAATAAAATGACATGGTGACTGTACAAAAGTGCTCATCAGCCAGGCTACAACCAGGATATTTCCACCACCTGTAGCTGTTCAGAAAATTCATGGTTGAAAATTAAACGGTGTGCACCAAAGAGACCAGCAAGACTTACTGCATGAACCGCCTCCAACTGCCGTGTGCTGTGCTCTTGGACCTTTGTGATGCTTGGGCCTGGTATTACAGAGACGGACCACGAGACACCGCGCCGTGCCAGCAGGGCTGCTGCTAGCTTTCTGGGGGCCCCAGCCACAACCGCTTTGTGGCCCCACCAAAACAAAGCAGGAACCCAGAGTCAGTTTGATTAGTTGATGTGTCTGTTATTGTTGTCCTCGCTTTCCAGCACAAAAATGTCCCATTAAGTCACATTAAAAAAAATAAATACAGTTATTATTACTATTACAAAACATAACTATGTTTTCTGTGATGTTCAGGTTTTTACCAGATTAATAGTAAAATGAGTGATTTTTACTGTTCAGCCCCATTACAGGTCTGTGTATAGAACACAGTTATTTATGCAGTGGTGTTGAAATATCTACTTTTATACAGTTAAAACTCAAATTGTAAATTCTGTGAAGAGTGAGATTAACAGTTGTGTTTTTTTGGCAGATCTTGCATATTATGTAAGATCTGCTCCAAATACACAAAGGGGCTGATTTATGACGAGGGCAAAACTGCTGCGCTATTCAATATTTTTGCTGCGCAGTTTTGCTCCGGTTATGTTTTTACGATTAGCGCCTGATCTATTAAGACTGCTCCTGTTATCATTTG
>JBAFTA010000011.1:928223-939515 GCA_036919975.1 Melanotaenia parkinsoni | reverse complement strand
AATTGGGGGTGGGAGGGGTGAGGAGTATTACTCATTACTGACATCCTGTGGTGGTTTGTGGAGGTGACGGAGTTGTGCTTTTTTTTTATTACTGCCACCTGGTGTTGGAAAGAATTGCCGTGAAATCCTACAGATTCTGCCTTTAAAGGATAGTGCCTGATTCAAAGGACATGGAGAAAATAAATGTTAAGGGTTCAATAACTGAAGAAGCTACCTTGTTTTTTTATCAGAGGCTGGAATTTCATCATGGCCAGGAGAGGAGTTTTTGAGGCAGATAATAACAAATACATTTTACAGGCTCAAAAACATTTATGAAGACATACTCTTTACTTATAAAACCAGTGGAAGAACCAAAACCACTGCCAATATCTTTTGCAAGACATGGTCCCACATTCACAAAAAAGAATCATTTGAAGCTCTTTGCAATTTGGGATGGCTCTGTTCTTTATTTTGCCAGCCTAAAATTCAACAGGGGGTAGAGAAAAGATGGCAGTCTTTGAGTTTATTATGTGAAGAAACAGATTTGATGTGAAAAATTCGGAGAGGAAGCTGTAGTAGTCTATAAGGAGTCTTATAAGAAATCGGGTCACCACAGTTGTGCACGCTCGCAGCAGACAGTCTGTACTCATGGGATGACCGCTGCACCCCCAACCCCCACAGAATCGTAGGGGAAACTGTCTTTTATTAAGAGCATAGAATTGCATGTCTGTGGTTCAAAATAAAAAGTTTGCCAAATTCAACTTCATTGTGATTTTTCCCTTTTAGCAGAGTTTGTTAAATCCATCTGCTGTCTTAATGTAAGACAATGTTGATAATGTTGAATTCAACATTTACAGTGTTGGAGATGAGCTTTGAAAATATCAAGATGCTTTTGTGTATTGTAATGAAGCCAAAAATATTCCAGTATTAGTAACAGACCAGAGATCACAAACTCTGGTCCTCTTGGGTCAGTGTCCTGTAGGTTTTAGATGTTTCCCTTCTGCAACACACCTGACTGAAATCAACAGGCTTGTGCAGAGAACTGTTTCCTTTAAATAGGTAGGAAAACATCTAGAAGTCTAGAGTTGGTTATCCCTGTTATAGACCATGTCGGCCCACCCTACATCCAGCTATCTAAATTACTTACGATTGTGAGACCACCAGCCTTTTCTGGCTGGTCACTTTGGAGTCTGGTTGCTGCTGCTAAACTCAAGACTGCTGTGTTGCATAACACTGATTGTGCTGCAAACATTTAGCCAAGCCTAACTGATAGAAATAGTTTACATGAAATAAAAGAAACGTGACTTAACATGTCTCTCAGTTTGTCTTTTATTATTACATTCAGGACATTTGTATTCCTCTTCATTACTTATGTATGATTAATAACTTTAACTGTATAGTGTATAATAATAGTAAATAAATAATAGTAAAAAAAAAAAATTTGACCAAAATGTCTCTGGCTATCGATGGTGGTAATTACTAGCAAGCTTGTAATGACTTGGTTTTACCAAAGACCTTTCTACTTTCAATTATCCTGACAGTTCATGGTTAGACTTTAGATATGCCATCATAATATAATGTCACCCTCTGCAGCACGAAGAACAATTGTTTTGGTAACTATGGAGGTCTGGCTTCTGTCCAGCAGTGAGGGGTAGAGAGCCTGGCCCTCCCAGAACGTTGCTTTCATACCAGAAAACAGTCCTGGGAGCAGTTGGGAGAGGGTCAGTGAGCAGCTTGTTCAGCACAGGAGCCTCAATGTACCCGCTGCCCTTTTGTTTCTGAATGAATGGTGCTGTCTAATTACTGGAGTGGCGGCAAGGGCTGCCAGCCTCATTTACAAAGGACACAAACATGCAAGGTTGCTGCCAGACAGCAAATCAAAGCCAAACAGGTGATTAGAGAAGAATTTGGTTTACATAAAAAGAGTCCTGTAGAGGTGATTCTGCAACACAATTATACAGGAATGTTCATAGGCCTGTTTCATGAGATTATTTTTTTAAATAATTCTGTTGAAGCATGGTTGATGTCTGACTTTCCTTGGTTAAATTTCATAGAATTTTTATTTATTATTACTTTTGTCAGATTCAAGTTATTTCTGTGACCATTGCGAGTTTTTCTTTCATTAACCAAAGGGTACCAACAAATTTGTCCACGTGTATATATAGAAGAACAGTCCTTTACGTACAGAAAAGTCACCCTTCTCCTGTGGCTTCATAAGTCTAGCCAAACTCATGCGAGACAGAAGCCACTATTCCAAGCAACAAAGCTAAAGACATCGTACCCATTTCGTGGTAATGACGTCACATCTATTCCATGATCAACTGTATTACTTTTCCACAGAAAGGTCCAGTGTTAAAATATATCAGAAATAGTTGCCACAAAATTATTCAAATAAAGTTATGTATTTTTCCAGTATAGTCCTTTCGAATGTCTGCAAACTCCTTCATTTATAAAATCAAATTTCTGTCCGATAGCCATGTGACCTTTCTGTGAACCTTGTGTTGTTGGGTACGTTTGTATTCCTCTCATTTCTGGCCAAAAAAGAAAAGTGTCCCCACTGTTTTATGTGGCATTTTCATCCCAGGACACCTAGAGGTACAGAACAAGTGCTCCCTGCTTGACTAGCTAAAACGCATGTACTTCTTTTCTTTGTGGCCTGAAAAAGTCTGTGATGATAGGCTGTCGTTCATGCCAATCACAAGTGTAGCCAATCACTGGCCGGTAACGCAAACACTTCCGGCGTTTTTTTCTTTGTTGGTGTTCGGTGTCTGAATATCTGGGTATGGAAATTTAAAAATTTGAACGATTCGAGGAGAATTGGAAAGTAAGTCCCCCGGTTCCACTCGATGCCCAACCCAACCTCAGAGTTGGCCAAATGGGTTAATTAGATCCAAAACTGTTGGTATTGTGATCTCTGGGTTAGTGAGAAATAACATGCCATTGGCATACAAAGAAATTTTATGAGTCTTGCACCCAACCGAGATACCTGTAAAAGAAGGGGCATTTCGGATTGTCTCTGCCAGGGGCTCAACTGTAATCGCAAATAATAGTGGGAAAAAGGGCATCCTGTCTTATACCACGACCAAGGCGAAAATAGGATGATCTACCGTTTGTTAAGAGAGCCGATAATGGGTTACTATCCAACAACTTCACCCACCCTAAATTCCTCTCCTAATCTCAGTACCTCTGAAGTGGAGAGAAGGCCACAAATCAAAAGCCTTTTCCACATCCAGACTAGCCACTATATAGTTAAGTTTATCAGACTGAGAAAGCTGAATTACATTAGGAAGCCTTCTCATATTGATACAAGAGTTCCTTCTGGCAATGAATCCTGTCTGGTCATTGTCTTTATAATGAAAGTCAGAACTGATTCTAAAGGCAGGGCGAAGGTCTTAGAGAGCAATTCAAAGTCCGTATTCAGTAAACACATAGGCCTATAAGATCCACAAACATCATCGACCTTCCCTTTTTTAAGAATAAGGCTAATATCAGCCTCTGCCAGTAACCTGGGAGGGCTGCCACCAGCCAGTGAGTCAGGAAACATATTAAACAGTGATTGTAATAGTAGAGATCTAAACTCTTTTTAAAACTCACAGCCTAGCCTATCTGGGCCATGTGTTTTGCCTGTTTGTAGAGGATTCAGAGCCCCCTCGACTTCTTAAATTCTGCTCAAATTAGAAAAAAGAGCTCAGTAGGTTGCTCGTTTTTCTACATACTGTTTAAACACCAATCTGGCCAAATATTTACTTGGTATATTGCCAAATTCATACAACCTCTGTTTAGTAAATCTAATTCTCCTCTCAGCCTGATGGGTAAGTAAGGAGTTCAGCGAGGTCTTAAATGCCAACACTGATTGGCCTCAGAAGGTTTTCTGACATAATTCTTTTCTGCTTCTGCGAGTAGGGTGGCCAACTCACTGTAACGCTCAGTGCTTTATGTCGCTTGTGTTGAAGAGAAATAATCAAAAGTCTAGATGAGTGAAGTTTTGCAAACTTTATTCCAAACAAATAAAAATAAAACTGGTACAAGGAGAGCGTTGCATCCGACCCACTGGAGGCTCTGAAGATCATTGTCAGCATGAGTCTGCTTCTCTCTCATGACAATCTGTCTTATTTTGTAGATGTTCTGTCAATGCCTCCTATGAGAACCACACTAGCTACGTTAACATGGACACGGATACCGATAACTAATAACTGATAAACACACTTAAGATCATGACTACATGAATACTAACAAAACCTAAAAGACTTTTCACTGTTTATATGAAGAGATATTGATTTTTTTCCAGTGAAAAACGTTTAGCATGCCTCTCAAATATTTTCTAAAGATATCAAACATAAATATTTGATATAATGTGTGAATATATTTGGCGATAGCATCATAGTTGGATGGAAGGCACACATCAGCAAAGTAGCGGCAGCTCGGCATCGTAAACCATGGCTCCTTGAATCAGAAAGAAATACCTCTGTCCTCAGCGAGGGTAAAGGGCTGGTCGTCATCATTTCCATGATTAAATCTGCAGTAGCCTTAGCCCTTGGGTCATGTCTGGCAAATTTCTTGGATGTCTGAAACACCTCACGGATGTCTGTCAGTCCCGGTGGCTTCTTTGTGGTTGGCTTTAAGTTTTTTACATCTTTAGCAGCCTGTCCTCATATGCTTTCAAAACTCAGTCGAAACGATGATGTTTCTGGTGACTGATCAGGTTTGTAGTATTGAAGCTCGTGCTACTTTTCCCTCGTCATGGAACATGTTTGGAACAGTTATTACAAATAACCAGCGAACTGTCTTCTTCAGAAACTTTGAACACACCATCGACGCCATGTTCTCTAATGTCAAACGTAAGCATGCTGTGCTGCATGCTGGTGGTGCTGCATTCACGGGGTGATGGTAATACCCCGTTCCCTCGTTTGCATATTTCTGCTGGAGACTATAAGGGGGTCCAAATGACATCTGAAGTCTCCTCCATGAACTGACTGTTCACATTCTATCTGCATATTCTGCAAAGGCCTCTGTGATTAGTTCTGTTGGATGATTAGAGGGGTTATGTGCACTATATTCTTCATAGAGACATGCTTACCTAACAAGATACCCCACACTATAGCATATCTTCCACCTTCATCAGAAATACATTTTTTCAGCCTTAAAAGGAAGAGATTTGTGAATTAATTTACATATACCTCTGCTGTTGGAAGTGAAGGACGAGAAGAAAATCTCTCGTTGAAGTTTCCTATGTTCTGCATCTTGAAGACAAGCTTCTTGAAAAAAAGCCATTTTAACACCTTCCTTTTGTTGAGAATGTGAGAATCTCTTTCCTCTTTATTGGATCATGTATTCCCCACACAGTCCAGGTAAACACTTAGTGACAGCTCCTGTCATGACTAAGGTTTGATTTATTTGCAGTACTAATGATAATAAAGATAAAAATGCTACTAAGAACTCCCGCATAGTTTCTTTTTATCCACATCATTTATGACTTATTAAATACATGTAAGCAAGATATCACCTTACCGACATGTGCAGTTCTCTGGGTTTTCAGGTTTACTTGTTTTCCCAGCAGGCTACTTTCACGAGTCCACGCTGAAGACATACCTTTCATATTCAGAAAATGTACAGCACTAAACAGCTTCACCTGAAACATCAATTTACAGTACAGTAATATTATAAGAGAGGAAGCAGAACTTCAGGTGTCATTTGGCCGTCTTTTATTCGTCGCCGTGATGGCAGTATGGCATGGTGACGGCAGTAATCAGTGTCTGTACTGATTACCCAGACCGCGCTGGCTCAGGCCACAAACAGTCAGTGGGAGCTTGTCTCAGATGTATTAGGGTCCATGTTCTGTTTGTTCCACTGTGACGCCGTTCACTGCAGTGGCCAGCTGAGAGGCAGACTCCCAGGGTCGTCCTGACAACAGAAGGGGAACACAATGGTGCACTATGTCCTCGCTGGCTGGGTGGCAATGATGATGACAAAACGATGGCGAGAAAAAGACTGATGCAGCAAATAAACTACCACTGGACAAAAGTGTCGTTTTAGCAAAACGTCTACTATAAATGACTTTTATATTTTGACTTTTTAATTCTTTGTAATCCAGCCTGGGAGGCTGGGTTGTTGCTGGACTGACAGTAACTCTGAACAGATGATGACGTGTTGAGTCTGAACTGTACAAACAATGGTGGCTGTGTCCGCTACACAGACAGCAATAAGCCCTGGCTTCTTTCATTCATCTGGAAATGTTTTCCTCTTCTTTAACAGTAATAATGGTTTAATGAAAAGAGGCTATTGTTGAAAGGCAAAATCTAACTAACATTAACACACATGGAAACATTTGCAACAAGTTAAAAAAAGGTCAGTAGAAAGGTAGGTTGATTTTGGGGTGTCTAATAAAAAATAAGTCTGGTTAAAGGACATATTTATCCACATTTTTATTCCCTGGAAACTTTGAAATCAACTAACAGCCTTTCTAGTCTCCTGTTAAACTGGATCATGTGGCTCCAGCTTAGTGCTAAGCAACATGGATACTGAGGTACTCTTGGAGCATCTTTTTAATGTACTTTCAGTTCCAAAGTGAATGATTAACTGAGATGTGCAGTCTACATACGCTCACTGAGAACTAAATATCACTTGGTTTCCCCACTGTATCTTAAAACTAATCTTCTGCTACCATATAACTAGATTAGCACTGCAATGTAGCTTCATGCTAACATCAGGCTAATAATCTACAGAATATTGGGATGCGTCTATAATAACAGATAGTTCACAATATGATGAAGCGGCAGAGGCAAGGGAAAGGTCAGATGAGAAGATGGAGACTCAGCAAGAACTGAACGGAGATGCTGTGAGAGGACTTAATGAAACACTGAAGGAAACAAAAAGAAGGAGAAAGTGAGGAAGAATCAGAGGGAACTGGAGGGAACCAAGGCACAGTTGGAGACTCAAGTTAGAGACATTTTAACATGTTGTTGTCTTCATGACCTTTTTCTTTTTACCGCCCTTTTAAGGGACTCTGCCCGGATCAGCACACCTTCATTAATATAACAATTAAATGATATAAGACAGCTGACATAAACATTATTTAGTGCTGTTTAGATTAAATAGATGACTTGTATTGAGGAAATTAATTTAAGTGGTTTTATTGGAAGTGAACACCAGTGGATATGATATGGAGATTTTCTTATTTAAAATGCGATAGTTAACATGAACAACCATGTTTGGTTGCATGTTTCTCTCATTCCAAATAAAATAATAATAATAATAATAATAATGACTGTGTTCTTTCGCATAAAGTCTGTAAACAATGGATGGACAGACTCCTGCACTCTGGAGTCTGTTAGGAGTAAATTTGACAGTTTTGGTTGCTTTATCTACAACTCTGATCTTTAACCTCTGACTCAGCAGTGTGTCCCCACCACAGAATAAGAAGCCGAAGTGGAGGGTTCCCTTCTGATAGTACTGAACAGTGACAGCTCCAGCTCGGTGGTGGTGCACTCGTTGTCCATGTCCCCAGCGGCAGGAATGCGTGGCGGGCCGCACTCATCGCAGCAGCAGCAACAGCAGTCCAGAAAGGCTCTGGTAAACGGCTGACACAGGCAAAACAGCAGCACTGGCGTCACTGCAGACTTGCAGAAAAGCAGCAGCTGGCTGACAAGATGCAGGATGTCCAGCGTTCTCCTGGGAACACTGGCAGCCATGTACATGCTGACAATGTTGCATATGTTCTCCGGTATGATGCAGAAACCATAGAGGATGGCCAATGCCACTACGGCACAGTTCATCTGGCTCTCCAGCTGGATCTGTTTCTTACTCCCCCGTACGCAGGCCCGCTCGGCATGACGGATCTTGCGGGCGGTGACCAGTGAGCTGCAGATGGTGAACAGGGTCGGCAGACAGAAGTAGCAGCCAAAGTACCACCAGAGGCGTGCCCCATCGTAGGTCAGACCTAGAACATACAATGTGTCCGGTAGTTTGGTGGCTATCCGAACCACACAGCGCTCACAAGGTGTCACATCAGGCGGGTCGTCGTCCTCAGTCACCAGCTGGCGGAGCAGCAGCTCGGGCAAAGCCAGAAGCAAAGCCCCCACCCAGATGACAGCCAGCTTGGCTGTGGTGGAAGCCCAATTCTCAATCATCTCATAATACATCTTCACATTGGTGGCTGCTCGAAAACGATCGATGCACAGAGCACACAGTGTGAAGGTTGTGACCCCGAGAGATGCTACCTGTCAGGACAAATGAGGAACGGGACTTAAAAAAGAAACAAAATTCACAAACATTACAGATCATAAACAACAGAATCTTATCTTTACTGTAGATGGATGAAGACACATTTTCTCTTTTTTCTTTTATTTTTTTTCCCAAGAAGTTAAACAATATAGTATGTAAGAATATCTGATCTATAGTGGAACGATGGGCATGACGTGACTTCAAATGCCAAGCACAGTTTTGATTGGATGGTGGCTGTCAGTGCCCAAAATTCCTCCAGACAAGCATGTTTCCTCATGTTGGCCTCAGGTGCAGCAGTGACCCGACTATAGGTAACTACTTCAACATTGTGTACACGTGTACTGCTTCTTCTATGGTACTTTTAAGGTGTGTTTTTTATCCCTAACAGTGCTCCAGCAGCCAGTCAAACAAAGCTGGTGCTCCAGTTTAAAGCTCAGAGGGTTCTCACTTCACACAGAGTTATTTGTCTATTCAGTCAGCTTTATTTGCCAAGAATTTTCAGTGTGACATCTGAAGCTTGTCTGTGGTAATACAGACTAGTTTCTTTCCTCCAGGTCCCGGTAGCTTTTGCTTGTCTCAGACCAGCAGCTATGTTCTGCCCGGTGTGATCTGGAAAAAAATGAGTCTGGAGACATTTTGTTTTTACGTTGAAATCCGCGTCAATAAAATGTAACGAGACATTTCTGTGGTGCGGCTGGACCACAGGTCTGTAGCCACGTCAACACCCTCATCATCCAGGGCAGGAGAGTCTACGTCTATGTGAATAAGCGCAGCATTTCACATGCACGAATGTCGCCTGTCGCTTGGCTGGAGGAGGGCAGCCATTTTGGCCTCATCACGCAGGTTCCATAGAAAATGATGGAGAAGGAGCGACGGCGCCTCCCATGTGTCCAGCCCTGAACTGGCAAGGTGTTTGATTGTTGGTGCTCCCAATGGGATTGCCATCACTTCAGATGTTGGAAGCGATGTGGAAAAAAAGGGGTCTGGAAGGGTTAAATGATTGGTTTTAGGATTAAAAATGGAAGGTTATATATTTTAAAAGCAGCTCGACAGTTCAGGTAAAGGGATCTTGAATAGAAATTGAACTGAACTAAGTACATTTTTTCACACAGTTTGCTGGGTTATAAAAACACGGTGCAAATGTGATCTGAACAAAGCCTCATCAAAACAGAAAATCAAAACTGATTTATGTAATACCCCTTTAACGTTGTGCATATCATCTGATACATACAATGTCTGAGACTTATTTAATCACTTTATGGTAAAGACTCAAAACCCTATTGTATACAATCTTGGTTGTTAGAAATCTTGTGTGTTGTGAAGTGTTGAGGTCAGCACTCAGTAGTTTCCCAAAATAAAACTGGGACCATTTATTTCTGATGCAGGTTTCACTTTAATACTCTGACTTTTTCTTGTGTATACTGATTTCTGTCCATTAGACCCAAAATGTCTAGATGAAGAAACAATATACCAAGTCTAAACAATAAAATCTGGAAAATGAAACGAAGAGTGTGAACTATATTCAGACCTAATCTCCTCAGATCTAAGCTCATCATATTCACACTGCTGCAAACGCTGATTAGAAAGGGGTCATCTTTTAATGGTAGTCTGGAAGATTCTTCATTAATCCCAGTCCTTGGTCTGGTGGGGCAGCAGATTGTAGCACCCTGAGCTTTACTTTCAGCCTGATGTGACACTAATCAGATTAAAAAGCCTTCACTTCATTCTGTTACATTAAACCTGATTTAAAGCCATTGTTTACCTACTTCTCTTCTAATGTTCCCTGCCCACATTTCAGTATGAACGACGAAATTAACTCAGTGTCCTGCTACACAGTAAATCCTCAAAAATCCTACTTGATGATTCTCTCGAACGTTTTTCTCTCTCTTTCAACCTGTTCAAATCATTGTTGCATCAGAATCAAGTCATGTCTTTTTTAAGGCCCAGAAGAGGCTGTTGCTGCTACTTTCGTGTCTGTACTGGATTATGATGATGTTATTTAAACGCATCTTTGCTTTACAGACATTGGAGACATTAAAAAAGTACTTAAACGTTTGGTTTTGCACTGATTTGGGAAAAAATGTATTCACTAAATTACTTTAAGCAACTTTTTAAGTAACGTTTTATGATGGCCTCTTCTGGCCTCCTCAAACATGTGATTCCCATGAAGATGAAGTTTTTTTTGTTTTTTTTTGTTTTTTTGTTGTTGTTTTAGACGTCCACCATGTAACTTACAGTGCTTTGATATCTACTCGTACTTTCGTGTTTCATGTTCGGTGTATGTGAGTTGTAATATTTATTACTGCTGACCTGAGCTGCTGCCTTCCTTGACTGTTGGAAAAAAAAGCTTAAAATCTCCATATTTTTAAATTCCTGCTTAGATAAGTTCATGTTTAATGACTTATGTGAGGGGAAAACACTGATCTCAGGGATCATCAGGGACATATTTGAGTGGAGTACTTTTACTTGTAAGTTTTTAAAATAACGAGCAGGAATCAATCGTTTCATCTGTTTTAACTTTACAACACATTGAGGGACAAATAGGAACCTTGGGAAAAAAGACTTCTCCATCTCTTTATATTTTTGGACTTGAAAGCCACAGCTAAAGCAGCTTATCAAGAAATATTACTTTAGGAGCAAGACAAACCCTCTTCCAAAAAAGTTGGGATGCTATGTAAAATGTTAGTAAAACAGACTGGCCACATTTACATGAGAGTTTTAATTTCCCTTTAATTCAGAATAAAAGTTAAATACTCTTTAAAAAGATTAAAAATGGCGTAAATATAAACACCTAATTCCAAATGAAAATGACCGTTCTGAACTAAAGTAAGTGGCTGGTTGATTCTGATTTTAAATCCGAATTTAATAATGCCTCGATCATGTATACGGTCATTCTGCTTTAGATTAATTTAGCTCCCTCTGCACATGCTCCTTCCCTTGTCCTGCCGACATGATGCAAGTACTACGTACCCAGAGCCCTCGATATACTCAGTTGCGACGCTTCCATTGACTCCCGTGTAGAAAACATGGCGGCGTACTTCCGGGTTCCTGTAGACGTTCAGTAGTTCCAAACACCGGATCAGACTGCGTTCA
>JBAFTA010000011.1:870535-881215 GCA_036919975.1 Melanotaenia parkinsoni | reverse complement strand
CCCGACGCTCAAAACGCGCTGCTCGACTGCTCGCCGCGCCTTGACGCGCGTTTACATAGACTTAACATGAAAACCTGCCGCTCCCGACGCTCTCGCTGCTTTTGGTCTGAACGCACCATTAGACGTGTTCCTACTCCAACACACTTGATTCAAATTAATGAACTTCCACACCAAGTTCTTTGCAGCCTGTTTGCGAGTTATTAATTTAATTTAGGTGTTAAAGTCGGGTTACATCTGCAGGGCGGGGGGTCATCAAATCCAAGATGAGCTGATAAATCTCACGTAATAGTAAAATGTTTCACTTCGAACATCTGCTATGTTATCAGTATTATGAAACGGGGTCCAACTGTATTTCCAAAGTTTCAAGCTGTTAAGATATGTCTTCATAATCACATAATAAGAGACAATGCAATTTTAAATTAGGACATGGACATTTATGCCATGTCCGCAATGACCAACAAGGAATTTGTGTGTTACATATCAACAAAAAATATTTTTTAATCAAACGTTTATTGTTTTCAGGATGAAATGGATTTCCTTGATTCTATGAACAATATATTTTAAAAGAATAAATATTATAATTATCATTTTAGTAAAGAAATTACAATTTGAGTGTGTCCCTTAGTTTGACTTACCACCCCATCACAGAGTGGCATGGCATCACAAACAGGAAGTGATATCATGTGAGCGTCTGTAGGAGCCAAGTTCAAATACAGGAAGTTCCCACACTATTTTACATAGTTTGATGTTTTTATAGGTTGGACGGGGTCCGACAAGGTTAATGCTACCACCCCATCATGAAAATAGATCAGGAAAACTTCGTTTAATAAAAAATCACTATCAATTTCAGACTGAAATCAGATATGCTGAGTCAGCTAGTTTACCATGCAGTGAACTGGCAGCCATTTCACGTTGAAACTTACCACACCGTCACTTTTTTCATTGTGGTATTTATGAAGCACATACACCTGTGAAGTTATTTTAAACTTGAATAAAGGTTTAAAATATTAATATCTAATGAAGGGCACTTTACTAGTAGGAAAAGACACGATTTTTAGAAATTATTTCATGCGTTATTGGTCAATGTGTGCATATTGTCTGTGACAGGGTGGTCCAAGAATGACTCCCAGGTCTGAATAAATATAGGTAAATTAATAGTACAGGTAATATTAAAATATGTTATACCGAAGGTGGGTTTAATGTGGATTTCTTAAAATAGTGTTTGCCCTTGATTCAATTTTTTAAATTAGACAAATGAGACTAAAAGTAACTGTGTGTTAAATCTAATAACATTCAGTCAGCAAATTAAAGAAAGTAATCCATCTACCCACCACAAATCAAGCTGGACCTACATTAGAAGACTAAATTACCTGAATAGAAGATAAAAACTTCAGTGTTACTCCAAAGACTCCATCTGAGTAACGTCTGATACGTGTTTGTTCTTTGTTTATTCATCTCTTAAGGTTTAACTACCATTTTATTTTCTTGCATTATTTAATAAGCATGATTTTTTTAAATTTTTCAAATGTCCTTAAACTTCTGTTAAACAGCATCCACAACCAGTGATTTCTCAGCCACCCTCCTCACAGCTGTCTTTTATTGTAGTGTTTGGGTCACTCTTCACTGCAGAAGGCCCCACAGCACAAAATACTACTAAATACAACAATTCATTTTAAGTCTATAAAAGCTTGAGCGCTCACTTTGCAAAGCTATTTAACAGAAATAAAGATAGATTTTAATAATCTAATCATTTTACCCTTGTTGACCTGAGTAACTGTTACACACTGCACCTTTAAACTGCTCTAAAAGTGTGTATCTGTACGTTCTCAGGAATAATGCAAAAGGAGATCCCAGTTTTTTATGGAAGAAAGGGTGTGTTAAAGTAACATTTATACATTTGGCCACCCATGATGAAAGGATGTGCTGTGGACAGATTTTCATATACATGAAAATAAAAGTCTATAACAGTTGATATGACACTGGCATACTGGTGTTTGATAGATCCAAATATAAATCAATCCATGATCTGAAACCTGACGCAAAATTATTTTTGGCCAAACTTATTGTCCATCATTACATTCATCCTCACACTGGCGTGTAATCCTGTGTGTACCTGACAGATATTCCTGCTAGCATTCCCAGACTTCAATGAACCTGAAAGCATTGAGACCTGTCAACTTCAAAGTGTGATTAGGACAAACTGTGGATTTGATATCTCCAGCAATAGTTAATTAACACTCATTAAGTGTTAATTAACGTTATATATATATATATATATATATATATATATATGTATTTAGTAAATTACGCCGTGTATTCAGTAAATTACGCCGTGTATTTAGTAAATTACATCCCCTGAATCTCACTTCAGCCGAAAGAGTGGAGCTCCTCTTGTTTGCCAGCACGGATCTTTGGTCAGGAGAAGGCTGTTGGCGGGACACCTGAAAGAAAACAGAAATTATACTTTTGTTTTTCGTTCACTGCCTGGAAGAATTTGGAGATTGTAAATTAAAAAGCATATGATTTAATGTGCAAGTATTAAGATTAACTATTGAAGGGGGTACAGTTGCACAAGATCGCAAAACAACTCGATCATTTATGATTCAGCACTCAAACTGACACACACTCATCCACTGACACGTAACACACACACCATCACTGTGTGTGCAGCAGATTGAATCACCACCAGCTACACTTTTGTGTACATATACTGGCTGCTGGTAATGTTTTTCTCATTTTCTTACAGAGGCCGTAGGATGTTTTCAGGTACAGCTGTTTGGGTTTTTATTGTTGCTATTTTTTTCTATCTACATGGTTTATCTTCCCAACGAGGAGCGGTGCTGTGCAGACCCTCTCATACGAGGCTTGCATTCAGACGACGTTCAGCTCGGTTTCATGGCCAGGCTGGAAATGAAACGTAAAAGCTGCTGCTGGAGGATCCTGCTGGTTACCGTCACGGTAACGTCTGTTAATGAAGAGTGTGGAGGAAATATTTAAACAGTTAAGTGTTGTGACATGCTCCAGACTCCTAATTAAAAAACAAAATACACTTAAAAAATGAACTATAAAACAAAGAAAACATTGACAGGATTTTTATTTTATTTATTTATTTTCTGTTCTAAACATTTTTAGGTTGTCTTTTTATCATTTTTGCCTTTCATCCCTCTTTATGGCAGCATCCATAACAACTATATGTACCAGGCTGATGATGCTAACTAGCGACTTCTAGGCCAGCCAATAGCTGCTGTTCTTACTGAGGAGTGGGAACAGCGGCTGGAGGAGCATCAGTCCCTGAAGCTGTTTATTACCAGGAACTACATGGACCATCGTACCATGTCCTGTGGGGGATGATGGGGACAAAGATGTCGTTCTGCTTCGACTACAAAGTGAAAATCAAATCAAATCAAATCAGATTTGATTTGATTTGATAATTTCTATGTCTGTATTCGTGCGGCAAGTAAGATGTTTTTTTAATGTCAACTGCACAAAAAATGTGAATTTATTGTTCAAGTATTTATCATTAATACAGTGAAATGAGAGGAAATGTGAATGTTTGCTAAGCAAGGTGATTCCAGTGTGCACCCCTAAATTTTCTGCTTGCGCTCCTAAAAATTGAAGTTAGGGGCCACTGTGCTCCACGTAAAGAAAGTTAGTCTGGAGCCGTGGACTTGGACTTTTAGCCTTTGTTGAAAATGAGTAATATCTCAAAATCAAAGGAATCACCTTCGTCCTCTGTTTGACCTGTGCAGTTCATCAAATAATGGTGGTGATGCTCCTGCGTTTACGCTCAAAGATATATACCTGATGGATGAAGTCTCATTCAAGTGTAAGATATCAGATGTAGAATGTCAACAACCCAGTACCCGTTACAGTGGCAAGAAGGGTTTAAGATGTTTAAGCCTGTTAAGTTTTTTTTTCTTTTTATGGGGCTACGTAAGCACTTGACATTATAACTAATAACTTTTATTCCTTCAATTAATTCTTATTAGGGATGGGACTTCAACACACAAAAAAATGAACACGTTTAAAAAATTAACGCATTTAATTGCATTTTGCGTTTCAATCTGTGACGAGTTCCGGTACACGGATTAAAAACTGAGACACATCACGTGCTAATTTAACTACTTTGGCGCTATAATTAGGCAGTTTTCAGACCCATGAAGGGACTCTATTTCAAAGAAGTGAAAAATTTAGTGACTTTTCTGGTGTTGTTGGAGATTTTTGGGAACTGGTGTGGAAGCACGTCTGCTTCTTCTCAACGAGCCGAGCTTCCGCAGGCCCATCCCCTGTCCAAGAGTGATTACAGCTGGAGACGCTCACCACTGCTACGAAAAGCTGGCTGATCTCACCGTAGCTTACAGTCAGATATTAATGAAGAGTGAAAACATTTAAAAAGTTAAAAGTTGTTGTAGACTTAATTATAGAACAATCAGAGCTGATAGTTAAAGTACCTAAAATGACACTTCAGCCTCAGTTCTGTTCAGTTTTGGCCAGGTTTTTTTTTTATTTCTTTATCTACTGTTTGAAATTTAAATGCAATAAAATGATTTTTTCAAGACATTACTAGCGCTTGAGTTTAAAATATAAATGTCTTTGTTTATTATGTGATTCAGTCGTCCACTAAAATGTATTTAAATGAAAAATTTGGGTTTTTGGGCAAATATTGTTATGCAATTAAAATGTGATTAATCGAGATTAATTAATTTCAAGGCCTGTACTTAATTTGATTAATTTTTCTAATCAAGTCCCACCCCTACTTCTTATATGCAAATTGTCGAACCATATATCCTTAGATGTATAAAGAGATTGTAGGCCTACTGGACCCTGACATGTGTTGCTAAACATAACTCATGTCTTAAAACAGAACGTTAACACAAACAATAAAACTACATATATTCTGAACATCCTGCATCCAGACTTCCAAATTTTTCCCCTATAAACATAATATGCCTTCCACGTAGTACAATTAACAAAACCATATATTGTATTTGACTTACACCTTGTTGGTCAACAAGACTTAGAAAACTTTTTGCGAGGTGGTGAAAGATTATCCAGAACCTCCAGAAAGAAGTCTGGGCCTCGACTGTCGTACAGTAGATCTGTGTCCCCTTCAAACATCACATACGTCCTGCATTTGTGCCTCCCACTCACACCGCGAAAAAAGGAAAATTATTATACCAAATCCGCCCTTTTCACCCACAAAGTCGATATCCAACAGGACAGTCACCAGGACTCACCATAATATATATCTTCGGTCCAGGCTGTGTACAGTCCACTCGCTGGAGGCAAACCCACAGATTCAAACAGTCCCTCAGTCCCAACGTTTCATTGTACAGTTAAAGTTCCAGAGGTATCATGCATTAAAAATGTTTAACTGTATCCCTGCAAGGTCCTTAAAAAGCTATCAAAATAATAGATGGCCCAGATAGTAAAGTATGTAAACAAAAGCATTACATAAAAAAATAGGCCTATTGTAACTCCAAAAACCAAAACCCAAACACTCAGGAGCTTACTTCCATAATTATGCTGTTGGCACAGACTGTTGCCTTCACCAATACTTCACTACGCTTCTCACACATCAGCAGCAAACTGGTGGAGTGCTACCAGTGTAACAAAAGTGTGTGTGTGTCTCCGTGGGTATCAAGTAGCTTGGTCTGAAAAAGCATGTAGTACTTCATAGAAGTTTCCTTGTTGTTTGCAGACCTCAGCTCAACATTCCTTATCTCGATATCAGACCCGTCCTATTGTAAGGGGAATTAAATCTCCTTATAAAATGGGGTTACGAAGCACCGCCAAGAGGGACGGTGGGGAAAGAGTTAAAGATGCGCTAGGAAACATTCGTTTTGAGGATTTTTTTGCAGCTGATCTAACAGGAAGAGGGTTGCAACAACTGTTGATGCAATCTACAGAATCAACAGATGTCCGTCTAACTGGGACATGTCACCCAATGTTAAATATATTCTCAGTCCACCCTCAGCAGTAGGCTGCATTTTCCTTCCCAAGATGTTCTTAGGAGACAGATCACAGAAGACACGGCTTCCCTTTAAAGGGCTTCTGCTAACGGACGCTAAGGTTAGTTATTAAGCAGGTTCTGATTTGGTGACATAATTTATGCTTTCTGTACATTTTCGGATTTCGTAAGTCGGATTTTTACTGCAGACAAAATGTTTCAGGTCTGCTCCATCTACAGTTTTAACAATTTAGTTTGTTAAAAATGCCTACAATGAAATGTTTGAAGAAACGTGTCTTATCACAGAGTCTGCACACAAACCACGAGGACAGGGGCAGGTAATTAGAGACATGTCTCCAGGTGGTCCTGTTGTTTCTGTCTGACTGGCACAGACTGAGACATGGACAAAGATGAGTCATGTTCAATTTATAGCTCTCACAGAATTTCTCACGCTCTACCAAACCGTTGCAGCCTGCAGACCATTTATACAGACGCAAATACACACAGATAATGAAGCTGTCACACAGTAGTTTAGATGGAGTACGAGCAGCACTGCTGTTAACCACAGTTAATGTACAACAGCTTGGAAAGTACAATAGTAAATATCACTAGAATTAAAAGTTATAGGACCTTGATAAGATCTCTGAAACAGGCTTAAATTATTATTTGAGTTGAATAAACTGAAAAAAATGTCTACAAAATTAACAGGTCTTTTAATGTCAAACTAAGGTATTTTATTTAAATTTATTTCAAAGAGAAAAAATCACTATTTGAATCAACTTATTTTTATTCAAACATAATCAAAATATTGAAGAAATTTGTATCTATACTTATCAGTATCATGAACTAAAACTATCAATGATATAAATTAATATTGTGCATCTCGGACAACAACCTAAAAGTTTAAGTAAGGCGTGATGGCGTGTTTCATGATTTACTGGGCGTGAAGAACGCGGCCTCATGGTTGACGGACAGGCGGCTTCCTGTGTCCAGAAAGCAAACGTAAGTGTAATAATAACCCTGTTTTCACCCAATGTCGGCTTTTTAGGATGTAACTTTATGAATATCACCAAAATTTAATTTTTAGTTTAGATAGTTAGTCGTATTCTCCAATTAGTTCTCCAGCCCCAATGTGCACCGTTGCCCGTTGTTGGCATTTCTCTGTAACTTTATTGAAAACATTAAAATAAATCAACACATGGCTAACACCTTGCCCCAGTAGTACACACTTCACACGTCTCTGCCCGTCGACCCTTCCAACTTCTGCAGTGGTATTTCTGTGCGTATCAGCGCAGAAGACAAGAGAATCCTACTGTTTTCTGTCAAGAAAATATGGAAGGATTTGTTAAATTCCTGGCTGTTTATACAGTAGAGGAAGGCTACACTCGCTTTATAGATTCCACGCAGCCCCCTGATAGTGGCAGATGAAACTATTTATTCCCAGCAACACGGCAGTATATATAATATGGTACAGTTTAATGAACGGTTGTCAATCTGACACTAAATTCTGCTGCTGAGCGTTAACAACTAAGCTGCCTGGGAGATTTGGTGAAATGTAATTTGCTAATCAGGGCCACATTATGAGCAGAAAATAAAAATCATTTGATTGCAGGACACCACTGTACGTAAACATATGAAATTAACAGCTTTAGAAGTTTGAAGTGACTTCCTTACCAACTGTTGATAACTAATTATAAGGATATTTGTTTTATATTCCAGTGCGGATTGTAAAAGCAGTTCCTGTACGACTGATCATAAATTACATTAATGCATTGATGTCAGGCCTCGGACAAAAACAGAATGATTTTAAGATAGCTAGAATAGATGTCCTTATCCGTGAATGTAGACTACTGTCAGTACAATTCTCCATCTGCTGTCATTGTTAGCAGGCAGTAGCAGATATGAGGTAAAATGTCCTTGCAAAACCCACAACGTCTACTGGATTTGTCAAGACATTTGGGCTGATGCTGCTGAGGACAGGTCTTTTAGGAAATACTTCTGGACTAATGCAGAAAGCTACCAACAACTCCCATTGTAATTACTCTCAACTAATATGATTTGATGTATTTTCACTTATGGCTTTATACTTAATGTTTTAAAAAATGTTTTTTCCAACCTGCTGAATATTTTCTTTCAGCATCTGAACTGAACAGAAATAAAGTTAAAGTGACATTTTAGGGGCTTTAACTTGCAGCTCCAGCTGTTTTGTAATTCAGAGTCTACAACATGTTACAGTATTTTTTACTTTTAAATGTTTGTTAATTAAAAGGGATTACTATCTGAATGCAAGCCAGGGCGAGGTCAGCCAGTGTCAGCCGGTCTCCGTCTCGTGCTCCGCCTGCAGCTGTGAGCGCTAACGGACGTGTGCACCAGTTTAATCGTTGTTCCAGAAACGCGAGGACTAACAAACATTCTGCGTTGTTTGTAATGAATTATTGTTTGTATGTGATTAAATGCAATATTGTTTTTAACACATACATTTTTTGTAATTACAAAAAGATCCACCTCTAATATTTAAATTAGAAATTTTGATATTCTAAATATTTCAGTTATACTAATAATACTTTTTATTTTCATATTTAAATGTATTTTTATAGACTATGTACGATATGCAAAAATGAATAAAATATTCTACAAATAAGGATTAACCAACACGGATTTTTGGGCCAATGACGATAAATTAGATATATAGATTGTTTTTTACCTCGGATTTCCTTGAACTGATATTTGGAGCCGGGACTGCTTTTGCTCCCTCAATTCACATCATAAAATCAAAATGAAAGCCTTGAGACTTTTTTAAGAAACATTTATTTAACTTTAAACAAAATTTAACAGTTAAAAGAGATAGAAGGTGAGGTAGAACAACTATTCCCTACCTTGTTTAATACGTAGGAATAAGTTTTAGTGCACTTAACTTACATAATCTCTTGTAGTACAAATCGTTTTCCTAAGTGTAAACAGCAATACAAATAAAAAGAAAAAACTAAATAATTAGTGCATAATATGTGCACTACCCACTTCCAATACTCGTTACCTCACACACCCCTCACTGTAATTTCTTAATACTCCCAGTTTAAGAGCTGCAGGTTAAAATGGAGGAAACAGCAGCACTCTGCGTTTTCTCCCATCAGGGTGGTAATGATCCAGCTGTGAGTGAACTCAGCTCCTCATCAGTCTCCTCACAAGCTGGTCTGTGTGCCAAGGAGTTCCTATGAAACAACATGGATAACAGGTATAATGTGAGAAGAAGCCACTGCAGTGTGTGTGTTTTCAGAACCACCGACGAGCAAACAGCTGCTGTTCTCTCATCGTCAGAGCAGAGATATTAAACAGCAGCAATCAGAGACTGCCTAGTGGTCGCTGACTGAGACTCCCACAAACTCCACGGAACTGAATTCACAGCATCGACTTAATTCCATGACGGATGTTCGGAAGCTTTGCACACATAGCATACAGCTACGTCTGCAGCTCCCTAAATTCAAGGCAATTTAAAATTCATTCAGCATTCCCATTTTCCATTCTAAGCCGCAAAAGTCTAAGTGTATTTCAGCCAAGTTAAACAGTCAAAAGATGCTTTGAAAGTTTAAAACCCACCTTTGTTTTGAAGCTGACGCAGCAGGATTCCCACTAGAAGCAGCTTTGCTAGTTGGGGAGGATTTATGCATGCTCTTCATGCGGACTGCATCTTCTTCAACAATACATGGCTGCCTGCGAACGCCTGTCTGTAAATCACGCCGAGAAAAAAATTGGATATCGGCGAACGCACCAACGTATCGGCCGATGATAATACAGGTAAAAAACGCAAATATTGGCCTGATATATCGGGTGGCCAATGAATCGGTCGATCCTTAAATAAATAGTCTCATGATAATTTGCATACCTTTTTATATTTGTATACAAACAATTAAGTAAACACGTATAGTCAATATTTTTATAGCTGCTCATATATTTAGATTTTAACTCAGTTTATTCTCAAAGTTCATCCATTTTATGGTTTTATTCCCCTCGTTCTCTCCTTGTTTTGCTCTCTTCAATGTACAGATTAAGGGCAAAGACATTACCCTTGTAGCTGTCATCACACCAACATGATGGCTCGTATGACATGAAAGACCATGGAAAACCTGAGATATGATGGTTTTCATTCTGATGATACAACAGTATTCATCTTTACAGCGTACAGACTGCACCCTGTGCAATTTGAAATTCTTTCAGCGTACCACTAGAGGGAGAATGAGTACAACCAATGGTATGCATAGCACGGCTGGAGAACTATGAAGCTAGACAACATCACAGATTTTTAAAGGCAAAATAAGTAATAATGACACCTAGCGTTTCAAATCAGAACTGCAGTCGAAAGAGAAAAACAGACGAGCGTGGGTCCCCCCCGGAGAGTTTCTGTAGGTTGGCGGTTTGTGAGAGGACGGTTCTTTTATACAGTCTATAAAGGACGGAGAACACAACATCAACCAACATCATGATGACGAGCGAAGATGATTCACACACACTGTAAGTTGCTATACTTTGCAATGCTAGCGCTAATTTACGTTAGCATAAAATAGAGTGTAAACAAAAGCTACATTAATCAACAGATGCCACGCAGCAGCACTTTCCCCTTAGTCTCACTTAATAAATTCATTTAATAGTAATTTCATGAGTTTATAAGGACAAACACGGTATTCATTTGGCCCAAACATCATTACATGTGTTGTTGTAACCAACAGGCCACCAGT
>JBAFTA010000011.1:773330-784617 GCA_036919975.1 Melanotaenia parkinsoni | reverse complement strand
CGCCGGCTCGTTTCCCCCTGCGTCGGCGTGAAGTTAAGGTGAGGGCACCTTTGACTAAAAAGTCCACTAAAACTGCTTTAGGAGCCAGAAACTCGGGAAACAAACCCCGTGGAGTTATTTCCAGAATGTTCAGGAGTTCTTCTCTAGTGAAAGAGAGCCGCGAACCGAAACAAAAAATGGTGTTTACAAACAAACAAGACAAAACAGAGCGCACTAACAAATCGAGGCAGCCATCCGTGGCGCCATCTTGCTACCTTGCTACCTTTCTGTGAATTGAGACAGTACTTTGCGCATGATGACGTATGTGGCCAATGAATCTGCACTTCGAAGTGTGCAGACCCTGAATTGGGACACACTTATAGACTACTTGTTAGAAAAGACGGATCAGCTCCTGCCACCTCCGTAAAGCCCAGTGGAGGCTGGACACGGTTTTCTGGGCTTCCACTTCTCTGGCTGTGCTGTGGTATCAAAAGGCTCCATTAGCCAGAGCAACATTGTGCAGGACTGCACAGGACAGTTATGTCACAGGCGTTCTCAACTGTGCAATTAAGTACAAAACACAAAACAAACAGCATTTGTATTATTATCTATGCAGCGAAAATGGGACTAAATATCCCTACTTGGCCGACTGGTTCCTCGTTTAGTATTAATCCACCTATATTGGGGCTGTAAGTCAAAGAAAAAGGTGTTCTTGAATGTTTTCTTATCATAGTTTGTTTTGTTTTTGCATGTCAAACATTGTAAAGCATCCATTATCTGAAAACTCAGAAAGCCTCTTCCTCCAATTCCTCTTTTAGTTGGTACTTCCCTGCTCTTATGGCATTTTCAGGCAAGAAACCAATCTCTGAAATTAGCACCCTGTTTGTAAATCGCTTTGAATTAAAGTGCATGTTAAATCATTTTGATGTGATGAAATATTAAAACACCTGAAAATGACTTTGATAATGGGTTGTGGTTTTTTTAACTTTGGTTGTGGTGCAGCTCTCCACATTCTCAACAAAAACAGTAGCAACAGGAAACAACTGATAAACTAGGTTTGGAAGAAGTCTGTGAATCTCTCCACCTGTCCTGTAGATATCCCCACAGACATAATAATGAGCTAAATCCACCACCTGGCACGCTCAGTCAGAACAGACTCAACCCAAAAGCTGTTCTCTGAATGTGCTAAATTTAATTCAGTACTAATTAGTTCTGTGTCAAAAGGCTGCAGAACAGTTTTGACTGTGTTCTTTCTATCACAAACTAACCAAGTTGATCCGGAAAAAAAACGTGACTCCGGTTAATGTGAAGTAAAATAAATAATGCTATGTTATGTCCGCTGTAGTTAATTATGCAAAATTCAATATGGTGCAAGGCCAGGATTGGTGCATGTCTCGCTGCCCTTCAGTGATTGGATTTCGACTGACTGGCTCCCTATTAACGCCTGGCTCATGGAGAAAGTCATTCATCTCCCTCTCCTCTCAACAAGCCACAGCTTAGCTAAAAATACAGCAGTTCATGTTTCTGCTATCTGGGAGTTTGTTGGGAGTGGGCTGCCATTTTCTTTTCATTCCAGTTTTCTCCTGTGTTGTTAAGTTAAGTTGCCTGTATTTTCATTCTCTTGGTTTGATATTAATTATCTATGGAAGCTGAAAGCTGCCGAGCTTGCATGTTTTTTCTATGCCTTTTCTCATGATAATGGGATAATTTATGTTGAGATAATGGATTATCATAATGGATATTTAATCAGACTCGCAGTCACTCCTAGCCAGAATTTAGAGACTCAAATCAGCTGACATGAGGATGGACTCCACGATGGCAGTGTAGAAGTGGACCAGCATTGTCTGTGGTAGATTGAACTTCTTCAGCTGCCTCAGGAAGGCACGAGGAGAACATGCAAACTCCACACAGGTTCCCCCCAAGAAACCTACTTGCTGTTAATAAATAAGAATTATAAAAATAAGAATCTCTTTAAAAACTATAGATATCACAGCCGCCTCCTTGGCAGGAGTTGCCTCTTTCTTATGTGGGCGGCGTGCATGGAAGTCACTCCCTTCTGACGTGGTCTGGGTATGGTCTGGTGTATGATTTACACCTTGAGACTTCACAGGGTTTTCAACCGTGCACCCCCCACTTTTCTTGGGTTTCTGATGAACATACTGATGTACATCCTGAAATATTGAGTATGTACATTAATAAGTTATATTGATTTTATTTTTTTGTGTGTGTTTGTTGTCTACCAGGAGATTCACAAACCAAGCGTTCCTTCAGGCATTGGATGCAGCAGTCTCGCTCTCAAGGAGCTCTGCAGAGCTGCCGGTGTTCGCGGGGGGCTTAGCCATCATCTTCTTCTCTCCCAACACTGACTCTGAACTTGGATTCAGCCACCAACTGGTGAATCCAAGTTCAGAGTTGTCCTGTACTGGAATGGCTCGGTACAGCAACGGAAGCAAGCTGATGTCAGATGGAGCAACATCCATCACTGATCAAAATCTGACTTTACCTCTATCAAGTCGTTAAAGGCTGAAATTGTCAGTCATGGCGTCTGTTTTGATCATTGAAATCAGTGTCATGCACTTACTTTTGAGCCCACCTTAATCAGTTTGAGAAAACAAACTTTGTTTAACTATTACGAGAAAACAGTCCTCATTAAACGAGAATTTTTCTTTTTAAAAACAAATTTTTTATAGGTTGTTTTCTTTGTTAATTTGGCCTTGGCTCAACCCGAAGTAAGCACAACTCCTTTTCAGCTTCCTGTTCCTTATTTGTGTGTTCAGTAAATCTCTGTAATCGTTCAAACCTTTTGTCTCCGTGACTGAGAATTAAGAAAGCTGAGTCATTTTTATGTTGTGACTTAGCCACCCCTGGATGGGGTCTAACAAGAGGAAGACATTATGGCTAAGATGGATGACAATAAGCAATTTCAGTAGATTAGAGGCTAACTATTAGCTCCTGTGACTGATCATACTGTACAGTTTTTGTTAGCCAGGCTTAAGTATTATTGCTTAATGCTGTTAGAGTAATAATGAATGCATGCTACTTGTTATAAGTCTGTTCGAACCACACTGCTGTGCACTTATACTTGGTAAGTTGAGGTGCACAACTAAAAATAAGGGATTTTACCATGGTGTCAGCTGTTTCATAAAAACAGATTTTACAGCACATACTGTTGGTCCATCAGGTTATGTTTCCATTAATAAACTCAGCTTGACAGCTCAATATTACATAAAACATGACAAGACATTATTCATCATGAAGTTGTACTCACCCGTTCCGCTGACTGTGCTGTGCCAAAGAAAATGGGGATGAAGGCCAGCCAGATGATGCAGGTGGTATACATAGTAAATCCAATGGGTTTGGCCTCGTTGAACGTCTCTGGCACACTGCGCGTCTTGATGGCATAAACAGTGCATGTGACCATCAAGAGGATGCTGTATCCCAAGGAGCAGATGAGGGAAAGGTCAGAGATATCACATTTGAGGACACCACGGGCATTTTCGGGATGCTGCGTTCGCTGCTCCCCATAGTCTACAAAGGTGTGCGGTGGGTCAGCGGCGAACCACACGAGGACACCCAGCAGCTGAACTGAGATGAGTGAGAAGGTGATGACCAGCTGGGAGGCTGGTGAGATGAAGCGGGGCGCTGTCACTGCTTTCTTTCCTTGCTCGAAGATACGGTGGATGCGGTTGGTTTTGGTTAAGAGTGCAGCGTAGCTGAAGCACATGCCGAGGCCCAGGAAGATGCGACGGAAGGAGCAGACGACGACATCAGGAGCAGCAATCATGGGAAAAGTGATGATATAACACATGAAGATACCCGTCAGCAGGACATAGCTCATCTCCCGACCTGAGGCACGCACAATGGGTGTGTCATTGTAGTGTACGAAGGTGATGATGACGAATGTAGTAGCGATGATACCTAGGACAGAAATAAAAACGGGCACTAGTGCCCAGGGCGAGTGCCACTCCAGCTTGATGATGGGGATTAACTGGCAGCTGGTGCGGTTCTGGTTGGGTCTCTTTTCGTAGGGGCAAAGCTCACAAGTGAACTCACTGGCCTGGAAGTGGTATCCCTCACAACGCTCACAATGCCAACAGCATGGGACACCCTTCACCACCTTCTTCCGCTCACCTGTGCGGCAGGGCATGCTGCACACAGAGGCTGGAAGGGAAGCGTCTCCTGTGAGCCACTGCAACATCTCCATCTACAGGGAATGAGAAAAAACTAGTCAGAGATCAAGGGTGTAACCATACATTGAGCTACATGGATACATAGATTCAGTGATCAATGACCCAAAAGCATTGATCCAAACAGAAAATTTCCAAAGTACAAAGTATCAAACTTTTTTATTTGGATGACTTCTTATATTTTACTGCAAAACAAATCTACCATCAGTCCATAAAATTACCATGACCATGACATAATATGGTCAAACCTGGATTTACATCCTTGTCAGATGTAACAACACACTCGTGGTTTCAACTCTAAATTCACTTCCTAAACTTGGTAAAAAAAGAGGATGGAAATTTAATATTAAATGTATTATTACATTTAATTTTTGGGTGCCTTTCATGACACTCAAGGTGACCTTACAGGAACAGTTCGGTTTTGGTTGATCATTCCTCCCCTTTAGATATATCAGGTAGTAGTGTTATACATTGTTGGAAGGCCCGATTAGTCACCTTTACAATAACGTATAACTCCTAAGGATTTTGCTTCTGTATTATTAACAACACAGCTAAATGTTTAAGTAGTGTCCTCTCAAAAAAGTGCCAAATTATTCTCCTGTTGGTATTCACTCTTGTTTTGAGATTCAAATGCTACCAGGTGTGTGTCAGTCATAGATCTATGATTGGCACCTGACTGACTGATGTGTCAGAATGAGATTCGGGAGCCAGTGGTGAACCTATATCATCAGCAGAGATGAAGATACAGCTCCATACCCTACTGAGGTCCCTGACAGTGGAAAATGGCCACTGTGTGTGTTTCTTTCTTCTTTCTGAGGGAGAGTGCAATCATCTAATCCTCCCAGAAATACAAGCGCAAACACCAACAAGAGAATATTGCGGTGGATTTAGGCAGTTTTTAAGGGGGCACCATCCTCATGTTCAGCCATGCTGCTCACTCCAAAAAAACATGATCCTTAAAAGTCAGGTGACTAGGTAAGGTAAGGTGACTGATCAGGCTTTCCAACAATGTATGATACGAGACCAATTAGTATTTAAGATCTTTAAGTCTTTAGGCTTAGCACACATAAAGAAGAAAATAGAAATATAACAGACACACTTAAATAAGTAAAAAAATGAAGATGTAAAAGATATAACAACACCTCTTTATAGAAAATTTAAAAATGTCACAGCAGACAGTAAAATATACAGAGTGGATAAAGTGCATCCTAGTGTGAGGCTGGAGATCTATATGTGTGTCCGAGAAGGTGTGAATCCTAAATGTGTGTGAGCACTGTGGAGGGGGTGTAAGTGTTTAACTACAGGCAGGCTATTGCTTCCACAGCTCTGGGGAAGAAGCTTTTTCTGAGTCTTTCTGTGGTGGTTTTAATGTTCCTGTACCGCTTTCCTGATGGAAATGGTACCAACAGTGCATTGCCTGGTGAGCGGGGTCGGCTGCTATGCATATGACCCTCTCCTGGACTCGGGCAGTGTAGCTGGAATCCAGATCTGCGTCTCCAGATTCTTACTAAATGGGAAAAATAATTGTCCAAACACATGTCCTTAGTTTATAATGTTGCAAAGCTTTTCACAGTTTTTAACTTTTAACTTCATAATGAGTTCGTTTACTTCATGCTGTTCCCAGGTTAAGCAATGAAAAGACGTGGACAACTTTAAATTTAGTCCTCCACTTAAACTCTAGAGACCAGTTTTAAGGTCAAGTAGAAGAAAATCAATTGCCTTGAGGTTTGTAATAATAACAGTGATCCTCACATCAAGATACAGCTGATCAGTCCAGTGTCCAATGACTTTGTACTCCGCTATGGACAAGTTGTTGATCTGATACTGGAAGATGTCGTAGCGTCCAGGCGCATCACCATTCTCATTAAAGGTCACCGGGGTCCCTGCACTTCCTGTAAAAATAAATAGCATTAAAAATGACAAACTATGAATAAAGAAGGTTTGCACCAAATGTTAAAAGGAGTTACAGCTGTACTTTTTTTCATTGGGTGTTTTCATCCTATTTTGTGAGCTTGTCTCAAACATTATTCCACAGTAGGGATGGACACATCAGTGCTATGGAGTTGAGACTTTGATATCAGCCAGTCAAAATATTCTATTCTATGCTTTTTTGAGTATCGAGGTACCACTATGCTGATACAGAATTACCATTTTTTTCCACTTCTGTGAATTTTAGGCAATAAAACAATGTGTGAAGCCCAGACACGATGTATTGCTTCTGTGTCAGATGATTATGGTAGCCTATTAGATGTCATAATAATGCTGCCACTGTTGGTGATGACAAGGTTTTGTTTTGATATTACTGGTTTAATGCAAGTTATTGTGCGTTATGTTTTATTATATTTCACATTTTACTTCTAAATATTATATTTTTCTACTTTCATTTAATGAATGTGAATAATTTTATATTAAACTGTAATTTAATTATTTTATCCTTTTAAAAAGATTTATTTTATCTTATTTATGTTTAATTTACTCAGTCAAATTTATTATTGTTTTACAAGCATTTCTTTTGAGTATTGATGTTCTTGAGTTGTCATTATATTCCATATTACTCTTGCAATAAAGATATTAATGCAAACTGTACAATCCTAATTTTCCTTTGAGGGGCAAAAAGTATCGATACTGGTATTGATGAAAAAGTACAATAAATTAATGATGTTACGTCGACAGGAAAAATTTTGGTATCGCCTATCCCTATTCGAGGGAAACTACCTTTATGGCATTTAAACCTTGTGTTATCTTCCCTTCTTGTGTTAAGAAGTTGACAAAACAAGGCTCCTACATCAGTTTGGTTTGGGTTCAGTAAAACTGATAAAGAACAGATTAATACAAAGTTAAACTTTGTTAGTTGGTGAAAACCAACATAGGATAAATTAATAATTTATTTAATCAACTGAAAAGGTATAAAATGTAATAACTGGATTAAAAAAAACAGATTAGAACAGCACTACAGTTTGTTTTACGTTGTGGTGATTATTACTTTTAAAATGGACAACTTTAAAGTAGTAATGGAGTAGTAGTGGAGTATTACTGTGGCACTCCCTAAGGAAGATTCATTTAGCGTCCATTTTGCATCCTGTCTGTTCTCTGAGATCTCTCCAGCCAGTAAAAGTCAGTCTCATGTTGATTCGTCTCAACTCAACCTCTCTTTTTATCTCTTCCTCTGTAATGTCCTTTTGGGTTTCTTTGCAGAAGCCATGATGCATGTTCAAAACAGCCAGTATGTTTATTTCAATTTGCAGGTGTGTGATGCATTAATTCAAAACACAGCTGTCATGTGATGCTTTGGGCTAGAACACAAAGTTGTGCAGTGTGGCTGTCAGCCTCGGGATGTACGTAATGAATGTGAGTGTGACATCATTACAAGTTAGAAGTAGAGTTTTAAGGTTAACAAGATTTAACAAACTATATCATGATCATTATAGAAAATGATATGTGTGGCCACACTGCCCAGCTTTATGAGATGGAAACTACACTTTTTCCAGTTCTTCAGATCAGCGAGGCTGCACATTGTGTGGTGGTTAGCATCACTGCCTCACAGCAAGAAGCTGGTTCAAGCCTTTGAGTTTGGATCAAAAACAACTCAACATCCTCAACTAAATACAGAAATAGAGTGATAAATGATGTACAATGAACTATTCTGCAGCTTGTAGAACAAATTTCTGCAAATATAAGTAATAACACTCTGCATGAGATTAAAAGCTTCTCACATTTTTGCACAAGAATTCTGGCCCACCCTTCTTTACAGCTTTGCTTCAGTTCGTTGAGTTACTGGCATTCATTTATGCACAGCTCTTCTTCTCAGCACTTCGATGGGGTTGAGGTCTGTTCTTTGACCATGTTTCATATGTTTGATTAAAACCAAACATAGGGCTACCTTATGGCCTAACATCTCCGCCTAATTTCACCTGTTCTTTTAGTTTGGGCTTTGTATAAATAAAACTTCTTAATCATAAGTTGTGCTCTTATGTTCTTTTTGGAGATAAAATGAAGTCTCTCCTTAAAATCTTGCCAGACATTCACTTTTTTTTTAGATATCATTTTCTAATTGTAGACAGTCTTGATATAGCAACCTTTAAAACTGGGCTTTAAAAAGGTGAGGTAAAATCATGTGTACATACTTTTTCTGGGGAAATTTCCAATCACCGACTAAAATCATGTTCTGTAAGCTACTAACAGTAAGCAGTGGAAAATGAAAACTCTATCCATCAGTTAACTGTTTCACTTTCAAACATTTGATAGAATTCAGATGTGCTTCCTTTACCACAGCAGAAACTAATTCTTTAAAATTCCCCGTTGAGTGTTAAAAGTCATTTTCTTTTAAGTTTTTTTTCTGATCCAATTCAAGATTTTTTGTCAACTCGCTGCAGTTTCCTCTCTGGCTCACAATAAAAACATCCATGCTAACATCTTGTTGCCATGGTAACTTAATACATTCTGCCAAGTAAAATCCTTGTTTTCTGACACTCAAATAATGAAAATAAGAAAACATCTTTTTCTCATTTAGTAGGAAGGAAAGACAAACTCAACCTCGAACTTAGAAATGTGAATTATAATGTGATATACAGAAACGTAAGAAACTCTCCTGCAAAGCAAGAACTGAGGTGTGTAATTGTTGTCCTGTTTGTCTCTCTATCGTTTTATTCTTTTGATAGTTGGTGCCAAACAAATGCCATGAATTCCATGAAGGTAGAGTGTAGACAAAGGGACTCCTCAAGATGTGATGCAATATGGATCAATATTTAAAGCTACAGAACAGGACATCGACCTTGGTAGAAGATATGCTCGCTTTCATTCATAGTATTTTATAAAGGGGATACACAAACGGCAAACACCTTTTACAAAATGTGAGATTAATGTACCTAAATAACACCAGCTTTATAAATGAGGCCCCTGGTGTTCAAATGCAAACTGAGCAGTCTACCTGTAACCAACTGAATAATACGCTTACAAAATAAGCAACGTAAACCTAATATAGCATATATTCTTAGCTTTTTCTCACATAGCTTACAAGTTGCTGTTGTTAGAAGTTTTATCTAAAAAAAAGCACAAAAAAACAACAACAAAAAAAACAAAACAAATCTAGTGGTGAGAGTCAAATATTTTTCACTGTTTGAAAATATTTTAGTGTTTGAACAGCAGTAACCATATTTACAGGTTAATTTTTATTTTTACCTCAGCTGCTTTTGTTGTACTGTTTGTTATTGTCGAGTAACACTATCCTTAGTAGAGGGCAAATTTAACATGGGGGACAATAGTCTTGAACTTACGCCATATCAGTTCAAATCTCTTGATCCCAAGCGGAAGTGCTAGCTATGAGGCAGAAGCTGAACAACAACAACAGAAAAAGATTCGTAATGAAGTGAGTGGGCACTGGTTTGATCCTATCTTGCCCTGATTTCCTTCTTCAGCATGAATAAAAGCAGTACAAATCACATCAGTGTGGAGATGAATCATTGCAGCTTCAGGATGTAGAGCCCCCACCCCCGCTCCATGCCATCTCCCACTTCAATTCACTTCACTTCACCTGACTTCAGACAGTCTGTGTTGATACAGAATGAACATCTTCTCTACACAATGATTTCCAATCATGGATTGCCATGAAGTTGTTCATAGTTACAATAAAACAACAGATTCACTCCAAAAAAAAAAAAAAAAAAGTGACATCATGATCTACTTTCTATACATCCTCCAGTCTTTATATGACTTTTTTTCTTTTCATATTTTATTTTGCAATACTCAAAGAGATTAAACAGACAAGAACAACAATCAGGCTCGGACATAGATAAAAACATAGGTAAATGAATAAATTAATAAACAGTAATACTGCCTGTTACACATATATAAAATGTACACGCTGTCGAAAAAAATCATGCTCTTTAGGGAAAGTTTAAAAGTAGATTTTTAATTTGCAGGTAACAAAAATAATGCTTTCACTCTCAGCTCATCAAAGAATACAAAATGTTCAAACATTCACATATAAACGGTTAATAGAGGTGAGACCCTTCTCCCTGAAGACTTGAAGGGTGTTGTCCACATTCCAGGGTATAAAAGAGTGGTTCAAACAGATTGGTGTATGTTCAGAAGTTGCTGGCAAGGTCATGACTCTTCCCACCTGACTCAGGATTCTAATAGTGTTTTTAAAAACACAGACAGAGAAACCTCAGAAACCCCTGGTGGCTTGATTGTTGGTCATTTTAGCTTTACTGGAAGTGTTTGGTTTCAGCATGTTAGGTCGTTAGTTCAGCAGAGTCCTTAGAGAGTCAAATGATTAAAATTGTAATCACATTTATCACTGATTAAAATGAATTAATCAAGATTAATAATAATTAATCACCAGTTTTTATATGCCTAAAATTTGCCCAGTTTTACTGAATTGAATCAATAAAACTGAGCTGATCTGTTGGTCAGGTCTAAAAGAGTTATCATTGATCAATCTAAGATTTTTAGCATGAAGTCGGCTATATGAAGACAGTGGACCAAGAGCACTTTCAGCACCATTTAGTTGCTTAAATTTACAAAGCATCACAATTTTAGTTTTCTTTTCATTTAGATTGAAAAACTCCAAAGACATTCAGTCTTTCAGACAATGAAGCAGTTTAGTTACAGAAGCACCTTTTAATTTCAAGGGGATGTAAATCTGAACATCTGCAAATCTATGGTATGAAATAGGAAAGGTTGATAATTTGATTACAATATATATCAAAAGATAGACCTGTGGTGTGATAGGGGAAAAAAGGACGATAAAAAGTTTAATAAAAAACAACTTTTTTCCCTTGGTTTTTCATTATAGCCTTTCATGTAGCTTAATGTAGCTACAGTCTTTACTTGCTCCCAACCAAACAGAAACTCAGACACAGGCATGTGCTGTCACCAAGCCCCACCCCCTCAAACCACAACAGAGAGCATGAGTATTGCAAAAGATGCCACAGCAAGGAGAGGACTTTGTTACGAAAAGAGGTTGGGGGTGGGGGATTGTGTTTAGGTTGTTTTTTATATATTGAGTTTTGTTTTTAGTTTCTAGGGCTGTGTCCGAATGTTCACCCTACTCCCTAACCCCTCGTTCACTACATAGGACTGCACTATATAGCACACTACATAGTGCACTCATTCTCTTG
>JBAFTA010000011.1:671510-685370 GCA_036919975.1 Melanotaenia parkinsoni | reverse complement strand
AATGATATTTACATATGTTTTACACAGATAGATCAGGTGGACCAAAAACAAGGAAAAAGGCTTCAACCTGCAGAAAGTTACTCCAGTTCTTTCTTATCTCCTTATTTCTCTCCGGTTTTAGTAGGATGGCCAAGTTCTGGCAGAAGAAATATTTCTGTGATGGCCCCAGAACAAATAGCACGTTAGTGGCCAGATACACATGTAGGTGGTGTAGTTGGATAGTTTAAAGCAGATGCATCAAAATTCAGAATTAGGAACAACTTCATTGTCCCTGGAGGAAGATTTGTCATGGACATCAGTGAAGCTGTACTGCCATCCTAATACAATAAATATCAACCACCCAAAATTGACACGTGTCACCAGTATCACATCAAATCAAACTTTATTTAAAAAACGCTTTTCATGCCAAAGGCAACACAAAGTGCTTTGCATGATGAAAAGACAATTCATGCATATTAAAAATAAAACAAGGCGTTACACACCAAACTAGATAGCATAGCAATAATAAAAGAAACAAAAAATAAAACACACACAAACATTAAATTCTTTTTCACACACAGTCACACGCACACACATGCATACACACAAACAAAACAGTTGCCCCCAGTCTGCACAAACATGACCACCTAATTTTTGTCTCCAAACTGAATGTAGGTATAAAATACTAAAAGCAATAAAACATCTGGCTTCATTCTGCTTTGAGAAAACAATATCAGAAGAGTTTTATCCACACCAGGAGCCTGTCCGCCCATGTCCACAGAGGCCGCCGCCGCCATAGCAACCACCCAGATCAGGGTAAACCCACAGATGACAGCACGCCAATATTCATGATAAATGTATGTAAGAGGTAGGACAATAATGTTACAGAAGTCCACCAATAAATACAATAAAAATAACTTTTATATCAGAATAAATCCAATGTAACCAAATAATATTAAAACAAGATACTACTCCTAAAATCCAATCCTAAATTTTTTTTAAGGTGCAACACTGATCAATAGCTTTAATTACATCTTAAGTCTCTCAAGATGTCAGTAAGTTTGTTAAGAAGGGTTGCAGATGTGGGAGGAAGGAACGACTCTTATATCTGCTCGCTATGAACCGCCTCCCTGGAGGTGGCACATATTCCTTCAGTCCTTCAGAATTCTGTCAGCCAGGCTGACGGAGATCTTATCAAAGATGCATTAAAGGGATGGGTAGTTTTTGTTAGCCATCACCTTCATGACAGATTTATTGTTGATTGGTACTGAACAGTGAGAGAGCCGAACCAGGCTGCCCTCCCATATCTAATCAGACTGTAACTGAGCAGTATCAGTTTCATTAATGTTAATTCATTCATTTCCCCTCTTCTCGTCGTCCTGGCTAAGACTCGTGGTGCTTGTTGGTCTCTCGTTCCTGCCTCCACCTCAACCAGTCGAGGCAGATGACCTCACTCCCTGAGCCGGGTTCTGCCGAAGGCTTTTCCTTCCTGTTCAAAGGGAGTTTTTCCTTTCCACTGTCCCCCGTGAATGCTCAGGACTGGGGACTGGATTGAAGTCAAGATTTGATGCAATCTGTTGGTTTTCCTTAACTATTATTTGTTATGAATTGGCTTGTATGAACACTGATTGGATGACAAAAGCTTGGCTCAAATTGATTGTAAAGTGTCCTGAAATGACACTGTTGTGAACTGGTGCTAAACAAAGTGAGCTGAATGAATGAAAACTGAACTTTCTGTGACAGAAGTGTAGAAAGTTATCACAATCTTCCCACTCACACTGAACAATACGCATCTTTAAGCCAGTTTGACACAAAAAATCACATGAACGTTCCATCTTAGTGATTTATCGATCCAGATAACTAATATGTGAGCTGAACTGCTCGATTTGACCATTTCCAATCACTACAGGGTCGTGAACTCTAACTGCCCTGGGTTGTTAGACACACTGTCTATAAGCAAACCAGTTACCAAGGGTCGACAGAAGAAGATACTGCCAGTTTAATCCTGCTAACAAAATTTATGAAGCTGCTCTTTAAATCTCATTGTACTACGTATAATGACAATAAAATGCTAATTTCATTTCATTTAATAACTTTTTCGAGACACTTTATTACCACGTTATTGTCCCAG
The DNA here is from genome assembly GCA_036919975.1 of Melanotaenia parkinsoni. Taxonomy (NCBI): domain Eukaryota; kingdom Metazoa; phylum Chordata; class Actinopteri; order Atheriniformes; family Melanotaeniidae; genus Melanotaenia; species Melanotaenia parkinsoni. The sequence goes on along the minus strand of JBAFTA010000011.1, from coordinate 683,260 downwards.
GTCTAAAATCATTATTTCCACTAGGGCATGGCACCTTTGGGATAAGGGGTTATAGTAAAAGTTTGTTTAAAGATCAGGAACCAATAGGACACCAAGCATCAGATATTTCAGAGAAAAAAACTCTTTAGTAAACAAGCAGATAGACCAGCCGCTTGTCGGAGCTCATGGCTCTATTGTTGCGTAATTTTTTACTGGACCAGTAGGGGGTCATTTTCAACAATTAATTGCTAAAGTCAGGGGTCATCAACTCCATTTGGCCCGGGGCCACAGTTTTTCTGACCAACTGAGTGGTGGGCCAAAATTGCATTTTCATGAGCCAAAACCTATTTTTTTCTACTAAACACAACTTTTTCACATCTGTACTATTATATGTTGTACAAAAATGTCATTTAACGAAGTTATCTATTCAAAATGAATAGAATTTTATTGTTATTACTGTGTTACTGCTTTGGCTCCACTCTGTCCCTCTTTTACATGAGTTCTATTTCCCTTTAATTCAGAATAAAAATGTACCTAATGGCAGTGTGGACGCCATTAGACTACTAATTTAATTAATTAATTCAAGCTAGTCAAATCAGTTATCAACCAATCGGTCTCTAGACGCTAATAACGTGAATTATTTTGAAGGGACCCATAACACAATCCAAAGGAGAAATTCACAATAACCAGACCAGTTTAGGATAAATATGCAATATTTATTACTAGTCTAATCGTGCACAAATGTAAAAGGAAACTATTTAAAGAGGATTTGAATGGAAAATCAAATTGATACGGGTGGTTCAGATCCCGGTGGACTCCGTAGAGGACCAGAAGATTTGTCACGTGGTGGTCCGAAGGTTTGGATCAGGAAGTTTGCTGAGGTGGACTTTCAGACTTCTGGGTCGGTGGTGTCACAGGTGCAGTTGTCATGAATGGCGGACGTCGGAGGAGGTGAGGACCCACATGCAGGCAGTCAAGGCAGGAGGCAGAATTGGTGCAGGTGACAGGTTTATTTCCCAAAACTCGAGACAAGGAACCACACACGACAGGGATAACTCCAGTGAACAAAAATCACACATGACCAAATGAGGATCTGACAATGAGTGACTGAAAACCAGGAGTACTTACTTACTCCCAGGAGGGAGTAAGAAGACACAGGTGAAGTGGATGACTATGACAGTACAAAACAAGACAGGCCCCTCGACAAAGTTCAGGGGGAGCCACCTGGATGCTGAACAGACGGCAGGATCAGGTCAGGAGGCCGGCTGGGAGGCTGGACGGACCGGGACAGAATCTCCGGCGGGCGGCCCGGAGGCTGAGCAGAAAGCAGGATCAGTTCAGGAGGCCGGTTGGGGGGCCAGACGGACCGGGGCAGAACCTCCGGCCGACGACCAGGAGGACGCGCAGACAGGTGGTTCTCAGGCGGTTGGGCAGGCCTGGACGGGCGCTCTGGAGTACAGGCAGGCTGAATCACTGAGGCTGAGCAGACTGGATCTCTCGCGGCGGACGGGCAGACTGGAGCTCTGGTGGTGGACGGGCAGACTGGATCTCTGGGTCGGGTACCAGTAGCAGGTAAGGAGTGTCTCAACACGAGACCCCCTCGGGAACAGGAACTCGAGCAGGGTGAGGAGCGTCACGACCCGAGACCGCCTCGGAAACAGGAACTCGAGCTGTAGACAACAATGGTATCGACACAGGGGAAGAAGACCTGGACACCATCGTGGGACACCGAAGAGCCAGGCAGGACCTTGGAACTGCCGTGGGACACTGTGGCGCAGGACAGGACCTGGGAATTGGCATGGGGCGCTGCAGCGCAGGGCAGGACCTCGGCGCAGGCGAGCTCGGGGACTGGAGCAGACCTGGGGGCCGGCGGCGACGGTGTGCAGCGAGGTCGTCTGCAGCCTCACCTCCTTCTAGCTCCCGTTGCAGTCCGTGCAGACCCCTGTGTTGTGTGTCTGTCTGGTGGGGTCCAGAATGCCAGTCTGGACCCCCAGAATGGGGACCTCTCAGGTAACTCCTCCATCTGAGATGTCCGCCACTCTAGCCAGCTCACCATTTCAACCCCATCTGAATGAGACTAGTCCATTACAGGAGAATCCGGGGATCGCTTCCCCACAGCCATCTCTCCAGGACTGCAGATGAAACATAGGGAGGACCCGCTGGGTGAGTCCTGGGCCGATCTCTTCTGCCTGCTGTGTCCATGTCTGGTCAGATCCTACTGTCATGAATGGCGGACGTCGGAGGAGGTGAGGACCCACATGCAGGCAGTCAAGGCAGGAGGCAGAATTGGTGCAGGTGACAGGTTTATTTCCCAAAACTCGAGACAAGGAACCACAGACAACAGGGATAACTCCAGTGAACAAAAACCACACATGACCAAATGAGGATCTGACAATGAGTGACTGAAAACCAGGAGTACCAGGAGTACCACCAAAACCCAGAAACTGTGACAGCAATAGTAAATAGCTTGCGGTTGATATTGTAAAAGATCAAGAGTCCAGCTTTGGATCAATCCGAAAAAAGAAGAAAACTCTGCAGAATTGTTTGTGAAGCGTTTGTCAGCCAGAGTTAACCAGTTATCCAAAATTAAGATCAAAATTTAGAATCAAAAATCCAGAAGGAGGAAAATGCAACAGACAGTTACTATTAGCAAGTAGAGCAGTGTCCGTTTGGCCCGCTGAGCAGCACCACCAGCATCGTGGGGTCTTTCTACAATAAAGCTAGGAGCAGACTCTGCTTTTGCTTGAAACACCTCCAACATTAAAATTCAGAGCAACATTTATCATTAATGTGTTTCAATGCAAACATTTGCTTTTCCTCAACATTTATTAGGATTTGTACCAATTCCTTATCCTTTTAACTGTATATTTGCCTCTTCTGACCTCACGTCAGTAGATTTTTAAGTTCATAGACTGAATGAGGCAACAGAGAAGTTTGAAATGCTTCACAACCTTGAAGCTGGTTTTTTAATTAAAAGAGAAATGTTTTGAATACAGTTAAAGAGAAATGGAAGTTTGAAGATACTAAAGTTAAGGAAGATGGCTAAACTGAAAACTTGGATAGATTTTAGGTCTAAATATCGCATGATGCTTCTAAAATGGGAGAGTTACTTCCAGCAACATCCACTGATGGTTAATTGAAACAATTACACACAGAGACACACAAACAAACACACTGATCTCCAACACACTCATTAAAACCAGTTAATTTCTTACAGTCTAATTAATGCCAGAGATCGTCTGGTAGTGATAACATTTTAATCATTAAACAATCACTTACAGGACCTTTCCTGCTGTTCTCTTACCAACAAATGCTGACAGTCGACAGTAAGCTTATCAAACAGGAGCCTGAAAACCAGCAGGGTGACTTTCATCCTAATTTAGATTTTTTTAACACTTAAACTCCACTAGATCACCAGCAGGGCTAAGCTAAGCGCTATGGCCTATATCTCCAACAGCTTCTTAGGAACGGTAGTGTATAACACTATGGAGTAAATTGTGATTGATAGCTTACCCTTAGGTGATCTACAGAAGATTTTCTAGGTGTTTATATCCCTTCCAAAAGCTTTACACTTCAGCTGCATACTGTACTGATAAATCCACAATGAGTGGTCCATGATAAAACCATTGGTTTTTACTTTTTTCTTATAAAAACCACTAAGATCACTATCACCAGAATCTTATTCAGAGACCTCTATTTTGACCCAGAAATTATGATGAAGCCACTTCTTGTTAAACAATCGACCAATCGGATATCTTAAATCAGTCCGGTCCTCAAGATATGTCATCCTGCAACTTTTACCCTTTTCCAACACATTCCTGAATCCAGTGAATGGCTCATTACCAGGCATCTGCAGAGCTGAATGATATAAGATGAGGGAATTCAGTCATTTGATTCAGGGGTGTTAGAGAAGGGCTGCATCTAAAAGTTCCAGGATATTAGATTTCGAGAGCCAGACTTGGGCAGCCCTGGCTAAACTGATGGTAATATTCAATTAGGAGCAGTTAAAGATTTATTTAAAGATTTTTAAAGAAAGTAGAAATATTTAGTTTCCGTAGTTTGTTTGTTTCAATGCCAATATTTTTTCTCCTGGAAGCCAAGACTTGAGAGAATAATATGAAGATGAAAAAAGGTTTGGACACTGTTGATCTGTGTGTTATTTCTACAAAGCACTTTTAGTAATAAAATCTGTTTTGTTGGGTTTTTATTTTTTTTGGCCTATATAGGGTTATATCTATATATATCAAAATCTGAGGCTGTCAAGAAAATGTCTGGATGTTACTGTGATTGAAAGCATTGAGCTACTACATGAATTTTACATTAAGAACAGATCAAAAATACAGAAAATGGCTTTGAGTTTTCAGAGTTCATGTATCTGATATTAAGTTGGGTTAACAGACTATCACTGTTTCAGGCTTCCTACCCAACTCTCTGGAGATCTGGATGAAGGCCTCAACGCCGCTCTCGCCGTAGTTTCCTTCTGAGGCGAGCGTGGAGACGTAGTTCCAGCCCATCGCCGTGACAATGTCCAGCATGGCCTGGGCCTGGTAGGAGTCCGGGGGAACCACGCGAGAGAAGAAGTCGTAGCGTGTGTTGTCGCTGAGCTCCGGAGCAGTCGAAGCGTAGCTGATCTGAGGAATCTGTCGAAACATGAGGCAGGATTAATATCACTCCAACTCTACAAAGCTCATCTACTGTAGTAGTCTAATAATAAATATTAATGGATGGATGATTATTCACAGATTGATGGAAAAATGGCTGCCAATCCACTCAAAACAGCCTCTCCGACTACCACCTACTACACTTCTACTACTTCCATTAATGCATCTTACTCAGTGCAGCGATGGAAACACATCTTAGCCCTTTAGGCGCCAAAGTTGTAAAATTGTGGCACCAGGTCAAATCTATGGTCAGTGTTGTGCATGAACGTGTTTCAACATTATTTTTCTCCTGGATGTAATAATTGTCTCTAGTCTCTTGATTCTTTATTGGTTCAAGAATTTTGTTTAGTTTTGGAGTGGCAGTGACTTGTGATGGATGGTTGAGAAGAGGCTTTATTGAGTACTAACAAAATGTAACAAATGAACGTGAACTAGTTCATTTTTAGATATGTGAACTTAGCTCATTTTTAAAAAAAATGAACTATAAACATGAACTAGTTAATTTTCATCTCTGTGAACTGAACTTTGAGCTAATTCTTTTTAAGTATGAACTGGCACAACACTGTCTATGGTGACCCTGAAGTGTCACAGCAATACAAAAACCACAACACAAAAGCTGCGACAAAAGTTGCATCCCCTTTTTTCTTTTTTTTTTTAACAGGAAGTGAGTGGTGATGGGAGTTACCGCGTCTGCTTCCTTACCGTCAGCCAGGTGATGATGCAGGGAGAAGTGATGAGGAGGAGTTTAAATGGATAGGGAAGTGTTTGCCAGTGGAAAGAGGTTTTACCAAAACAAAAGAGGTATGTATCTTTCAGGGCGAAACTAAAGAGTTAATAATAGTCTGTAAATTGCAGCAGTGTTCACTGGAGGTCTCATAACCTGCAAGAACAATTAGCTGGGTTGTAGCAGCAGTTGTTTGAAGAATCACATTAGCGTGAAGTTATCTGCTGAACAAATAAAAGCCACACATCAGCATTATCAGGTTGGAACATTTTCTGATTTGTTTCTTCCACCCAGAGTGGGTCATCCGGCTGGTGCCCAGGTGAAGAGTTAAAACTCCGCCCACCTGGCTCGCCGGCGGGTCACCCAGGAAATAAATGGTGCAGACCCACTGCCTCTAACAGGCAATAACTCTTTATTTATCTCTTTATTTATACACCACAGGTAACATTTGTACAGTTTTACTAACTTTTCGAGCTTTTCCTAAAATATTTTGCTTTTCATCCATTAAATGTGTAAATTTAAATTTAATTTAAAAAGCGACGTGACTTCAGCACAGCCTTTGTGTTGTGACTTTTATGTTTGTGTTGTGGCTTTTGTGTTGCTTTGACTCTTCAGGGCCACCGTACATATCTCTAGAAAGAGCGTGTAAACCTTATTCCACGTTCCACCAGTACATGGCAGACCTGTGGCCCGCCTCAAAGGTTGGCCCTGGTGGACAACGGTCTGCCGTTGGGAATGTGAGGACGTATAAATTCTTGCTTATTAACAGACCTAACCAGAGCGGTCAGAGGGACAACTTGTGTTGTGATGCTCTCTCTCATTGATCAAGTAATAAACCTTTGTCAGACTCTGATTTGCAAACTCTCCTTTATTACAAAATCCCTCCACAAAGGTCATCAACGATCAGCTGCCGCAGCACCACACTCCTCCCCATGTTTGGACACATTTTTGGACAAAATAAATCTAAAGGGCAAACGAGTGTAAAAACTAATGCGGCTGCAAACCTGTGATGACACAATATGAATTTAGATGAGTGTATTTATGCCATCATAAAATCTGGTTCATAATCAGCATTTTTTCTCATTTACACTATGTGTTAAAAACTTTAAAAACTCTGGTTCCTCAATGGTTAACTAACTAGATCAGCTCATCCTGCTCATTTACAACATCCTGCTTATCGGTGTTGCTTGTTTGCTTTCAGAGAAGCAAACAAGCAACACCGATGTGGAGATCTGGAAAGAAAATAAAGAACACAGTCCAAGCAGAGTCTCAGGGAATCAGAGGCAGGTCACCAAAAGGGACGAACGCTGAAATTTGTCCTGTAGCTGACCGGAGAGCATCCTCTGGGACTGATGCGGGCCAAATACTAATTTACAAATAGATGTTCATTAAGTTGAAAAATATAGTCATTTTGTTAAACTTCAACTTTATTTCTATTCTTCTGTAAATCTTCTTGAAATAAAAAAACATTACATTCATCTGAAAAAAAAAGATTTTAGAATACATTCACATTTTATAAATGTATTATTCATGTACATGCATTAGATTTTATTTTTTTATTCTAATTTAAATAAGTATTTAAATTTATATATATAAATATTAATAAATTTTGTAGAAAAATTAGAAACACTGTCATTTATAACAAGAAACTTTAATAAAATATGAAAAATGTAAACATGTGCAACGGAGAAAAAGTGTTGAAACTGTACATATTCTTTTCAACAATCATCAGATTGTTAATGTTTTGTAAAAAAAATAATAATAATAATAAAATAAACATGTTGGAAATGGACCTGTACGTCTTTGCACTGAAGCAAAGAGAAATGTTTAAGTTTACAGGTTTTTCTGCTGTTATCTTATTGGTTAGGCCAACTGGGCCTGAACTGGGTTGTGAGACTCCTGCTTTAAGAATGCTAACACAAAATATCTTTTTAGATTAATAATATTATTTAATTACAGAACACCACGTGTTGGCATTTTCTCTGCAGTGAGAAAAGCAGCCTGTAACATCGGTTTTCTCTCTGCTTTCATTTACTGGATTTTAAGGCTACTGAAGAATAAAAATTGACTAAATATTTGAACTGTAAATGCTATTTCTAGGACAAAGATGATAAAGTCAGAGAAATAGTGTTTTCCATTTCAAAAAAACACCTTTTGAAATATTTTTAAATTATTGAAACACCCTTCCTCCAGTTCACCACAACAAAGCACAAAATGGAAAAAAGAGAAAAAGTTCCATTTCATGTTAGACTTTGTCCACAAACAGGCCACAGCTATCCGTTCACATTGAAACAGACAGTGTTACACGTCTTGACAGCAGCCGGCTTCCTGTTGTCCCGTTTCTTGTTAGACTTGAGTTAGCGGCCGACCCCAGTGGATCAGGTCATAGATCCTGTAGCAGACAGGCCGACGGGTCCGGGGGGCCTGGATAATGGTCCTTTAGAGGAGGTTTGAAAGGCTGATTGATTTCCCTTCAGCCAGAAGCCGGCATGTTGGGCTGATCGCCACCAGGAACCTCCTCAAGATACACAAATGGGAAAGAGGAGGGAGGAAGACGGACAGCCGGGGGCCTGACATCAATACGAATGTGGCTCGGCCTGACTTGCTCAGTGATGGTTTGTATTTACTGTAAATACAAACGGCCTGGGGGGTGATGCTACCAAAGTGCTACAGCTTTAATTAAAGAAATGGACTTCTCTCCAAAAATAAATACAAAGGACATGGCTGCAGGTCTGAAACTGCAGCGACTTTTACGTCACACGCTTCCTCCGCGCGTCATCTGACGGCTGAAGTTTTACAATGAAGATAAATAGCTGGTGGGTAAAATTTGCAAAGAATTTATTTTAAATCATTTTAAATTGAAACAGATTAAGAATAATTCATTTAACACAATTCAAATAACATTTCTTACTGCTCTCTTTTTCAGAAAACAAAGTCACTTTTGCTGTGAACACATTGGAAGTAATCAACTTTAGTTTACTTTAGGTTGCATTACACTGAGCATCCATCTGAATCTCTGCCTTTCTGGGTGTTCTCACGTTCTTTAGCTTTGTTATTGTTTAAGCACGAACTCTGGACGCAGGACAGCAAACTATCTGCATGCCAGATGTCCCTTTCTGCTCACCTTTTGTTGCCAAGATTCTCCTCTACTTCCTTCCTTTTCTTGTAACCGGTTCGTACTTTCCACCATCCAATCACTGCCACTTTTTTGTTTTTCTCTCTACATTTCTGTTTGTTTAAATTTCTTTCCTCGTTCAGCTGCTCTTTGCGTAGACAGTAGCTCATAACTGGCACCACACACTAAAGTAAGCTAGTAGCCAATGGATGTATGACACATCATAGAATAGTGTTAATTGGAAATGCAATGACAGCGCTACAAGACAAATATCTGACATGATAAGTTCTCATTTAGATAAAATTAATCTTAACCCTACCACCCAAGGAATGAGTGACAGCCTGAGGGGGACTGGTAACCTAGTGGTTACAGAAGTGAGGTCAGTTCTGGACGACCTGGGGTCAAGTCCCAAGTTTGGCAACAGAGGTTAACCACCGAGCTAACAGAGGTTAACTAAAATACATAGCCTCTTTTCCAAACTGAGATTAACAGAGTAGAAATTATTACTATTGGTTGGTGTGCTAATTTAGAGATGAAGGTACAACCCACCAGTTCAAGTGGGTTCTACCTACTGATCAGAAAACTTGACTCTGTAGATACAACCCACTTTAATTAGGCAGGCAGCTTGTCCCAGGTTTGATCCGTGAAGGCTGGAAACACCCTGGACAGGTCGCCAGTACGTCACACGAGAAAAACAAAACCATTTCATCTAACATGCACGTTTCTGGCCTGTAGGAGCAAGAATATCCAAAGAGAACCCACACATGTAGCCCCTTGACAAATATTTATTTATTTACTTTGTGTGTGTGTGTGTGTGTGTGTGTGTGTGTGTGTGTGTGTGTGTGTGTGTGTGTGTGTGTGTGGACATAAGCATTTATGTATTGTTTACTGTCAGCATGTTATTCATGTTTTACTCAGGCATTTCACCTGTGTCAATGTTGCTGCTGCTTAAATTCCAGCAGACGCTCATTCAAACATTTTACTGCCCAAACTTAATGCAAACATCAACAGTCACATGACCAAAGACAACCAGATGGCACTGTAATAAAGTTAACAGCATAATAAAATCCCCATGAGAGAAAAACAAAGGCTATATTTTACTTTGGGGCTATATTTTACTGCATGTCCATGCCAGCTTCATCACACCCTTTAAAACTGAGGTGTTTGACAAATAAATGGACTATCTGGACTCATTCAACAGGTCAGGATCAGGTCTCCAAAGATTCTAGAAATGGGCTGAAATTCATGAAACTAGCAGGTTTCTCCTCTTGCTAGAAGGTATTCTGATAAATGAAGACCTGTGCTACGGTCCGCTTGGACCCGGCAACCTGGCCTGATGCTGAGGTCAGATCTGTGTGACATCCCAGGACACGCTGGCTGTCTTCTGTCGTCTCTGGATGTTTTTCTGCAGCAGATGGATGCTTGTCATTGTGCGACTGCCCAGATCTTTCTGCACGAATGAACAATAAAAGAAGAAATCCATCAGTGGTGACAGCTCACGTCCATCATTTTCCACTTGGTTTTAGATTTTCCTATTTCAAGCAAAGCTCTGTCCACGTTTTCCTGGATGATAAACAGCTTTACCCCGAAGGTAAAATTCTACATGACTACTCACTGCTCGGACTTTTTTCTTCCTCTCTAGCAATGATCAAATTAAATTAAGGATGAAGTCAGAATGACTAACTGCTGGAAAAACAAACAAAAACAAGGCAGATAACAACTTATGGGTTCTTTTATTTTTAAAGAATACTGCATGTTTGTGTCGTAAGCATGGCTAGATTAACCAGTGTCGTTAGTTGTCTGAACAGATTGTGGTAAAAAAAAAAAAACAGTGAAGATAAATTATGTGAAACCCAATAAAGGGCATCGTGAATACATTTTATTAACGTGATAGAAAGGCACCTGTCAAGGGGAGCCGTCTGTTCTTGAAGCTTATGGGTTTCAGACAGGAAGCGTCGTCAAACTTAACGGTCTGAGTGACTTTGACATTATTCTAATTGCTGGATTACTGAGTCAGAAGGTCTTCTGGGATGTTCCCAGTGTTCATTGATTAATGTAATTGGTCAGTGGAAAAACAACCAGTTTATTAGCAATGGCATGAAAAGTGCACAAGTTGAGGAGATGTATAACTTATAATAGCATAAATAATAATAATCGATAATAACGTGTTGAGTGCAACTAACCTTTTTTCTTGGTCCCATAATTTGAGTTGGAATCTAACATTTCACCGGTCTGTCTGCGTTCATCCCATCCTTACCACCACGTTGTACACAACGCCAGCACAGACGCTGAACAATGACACACGGGAATTGTGGAAAGTGGAATAAATTGTAAAACGTGGAAAAAGGTGAAATTTGCTCATGTGGTTGTTATTTATCATCCTCACTAATTTAATGCCTGAGCAACATGAAGCAGAGAAGCTGCAGCTCCCCGTCTGTGATGCCACCTGCACTGACCAGGATCAAGTCTCCCCCAGATGTTCAGAGGTGAACATTATATAGAGGTTATAAAAAAAAAGGTAATCCAACGTGGTGCAGCTCTAGAAAATAAGCTGGATCCATTTCTGGTGAAGCACTGAAGTGAGAATATACTGGCTAACAAATCTAGCCAGAAAACCAGATCAGCCTCATCAAAGTCACCTGAGCTGCACCTGGAGGCTGCCCTAGAGAAGATCCACGGAAAATAAGCTTTAATATGTTTCGACAGAACCACTGACATAGGAGGCTGCTGTGTAACAAACAAACAAACAAACAAAAGACTAAAGACAGAATAAGAAAAACCCTGGATGTTCCCGACAGTTTGAGCAGTCCAAGTCGGTTTATCATGAAAAAGACTGAAACGAATATCCAGAGCAGGGAAATTACAGGCAGCACAACCTCTTTTTAAAGTTTGAAATGTTTAATTTCATTCAGTTCAGTGAAGGAGGGATTTCATTTCAGTTGTATCTTTTATTTTCTACTTGACATTTGAAGAGTTATTTTGCATTTATTTTCCTTTATAATACATCTTTAATAAAGTGTGCTCATTGTCGACATGAAGACAGCAGAATTCAGTACAAGTGGGGAAAACATGTGACACAAAACTACGGAAGCGTGGAACTGTCACCCAAATAAAAAAAAAATTGGACCTTATCACGTTATAACGTGATATCTTTATTGTAATAACGTGATACTTTATTGTAATAATGTGAAACGTATCACGTTATAACGTGATATCTTTATTGTAATAACGTGATACTTTATTGTAATAATGTGAAACGTATCACGTTATA
>JBAFTA010000011.1:660473-671289 GCA_036919975.1 Melanotaenia parkinsoni | reverse complement strand
TCAGGTGTGTCAGTGCAGGGTGCATGGAAAACCTGCAGGACTGTGGCTCTCGAGGACCGACGTTGGCCACCCCTGCTCTATGGCATAGTGTTGCCCTCAGGCAACAAACCATTATTTTGGCCCACTCACTGGCCAGTTAAATTTTTTAAAGAAAAACATCACATAAAAAGTCTGATGATAAGTTTTAGACCAATGAAATTTGAGCTGGGCGTGGCTTTGACCCTTCATCTTGGGGTGAAACAGTCCTTTCTGGGACCACAGCCAACTTGGACACACTGCCTGCAGAAGGTAAGATAAATTTAAACAACTTTGTATAAAAAATATCTGTGATGTGCATGAATAAGTGAAGAAGCATTTATTTACTAAAAAGGCAGTTTTTCATTGGTTGCCTCAGGGCAACATTGTGCAGTTAGACCACTTTTGTGTTAACTATAACATGCTCATTGTTGAATGTGTGTAGGGATGCATAGCTATCAACACAATCAATTTTTTTGCTGTACTATCTACTGTTACTCACAGGAAATGGAAGCACGAACATTTTATGGATGTAAGGAAAATGATCGAGCGGTCAGGCTCATTCCATCAGACAGTGAGGACAGTGAGCTTGAGGAGAGTGACAGTGAGGAAGAGTGGACTCCAGGCCCAGCCAATACCCAAACAGCAGAACTACAAGGTGTTCTTTGACAACTGGTTCACGAGTGTCCCTCTCATATGCTCACTTGCTCAGCAGGGAATTCATTGTACCGGTACTGTTCGTAGCAACAGACTACCGGGTGTCAACTTGATGTGTGATGCTGAGTTGAAGAGAACTGGACATGGATCTTTTGAACAGAAGATGGCCATGGTTGGAGAAACCCCCTTGCATGCTGTGAAGTACAATAAGAATATGGGTGGAGTGGATCTGCTGGACTCTCTCATTGCACTGTACCGCAACAGAATCAGGTCAAAGAAGTGGTACCACCGGCTGATCCACTTCATCGACATGACCATTGTGACTGCCTGGCTGCTCTACAAGAGAGACTGCAGCAGCACTGGGATGACAAAAGAGGAGCAAATCAGGCTTTATACGTTCAAGTCATATATTGCAGAAAGCTTGTGCAAAAGTGGCAAGAGTCTGGAGCGTAAGAGAGGTCATCCCAGTTCCACAATTGCTGCGGAGTACAAAGAAAAGAGTAGAAGAGGACCCACTACACCTATTCCGGTCCCTGATGTGCATCTGGATGCCACAGCCCACTGGATGGTCATGGATGAAAAGAAAGGGAGATGCAAGGTACCAGGATGCAAAGGTACACCTAAAGCCAGGTGCCAAAAATGTGACGCCCACCTCTGTTTCACATCCACCAGCAACTGCTTCATGAGATTCCATACTGAATAATACAGACTGTACTTTGTAAAAAAGAGAAACAGAGTCATTCAGTACCCCACAGGAAAACACATTCAGAAACATAAACACACATTGCAGCTAATTTCTGATGCACTAATTGACAAATCATTTGTGGCTGTTTGTTGAAATAGAAATTGTTGAAAAATAAAACTTCTTCTAAAGGATTTATTACTTGTTATTTCTTCATTCCACTCATTAAATAATATAGAAATCCTTAGCGTTTTAGTACCCTCATAGCATGCTGTTGCCCTGAGGCAACAAACCAAAATCTGGTTGGGGGGTTGCGGGGGGCAGATTTTCTGATTGATATATCATAAGGACCCCCCCAAGCTCCCAAAACTAGGGTGGAATATTGTTTTCCTCATAAAATAAAAATTCATGGCATAGAGGGTTACCCATCTTTCTCTTCAATTTTTCGAGCAGTGATTGCTTTTTTGATTCTTTTGAACTTGTACCTTTATTTTCTAAACAGAAGCGCCTTGCTGCAATCCGATCTCCATATGCTGGGATGTATCCAGCAAGTGTGTTATCATTAATTGCGTCAGTGACTGAAAGGCATTCCTCTGGCACACCGCGAATTCGGAGAAACCTCAGTAGTGGAGTATCCAAATTTGTAGCCATGGCTGTGGTGAACAGTTCAGTGCCAGTCAGTGAAGACGAGTGCCATGTGAAACCTTTTTACACGTTATTACAATAAACATATCACGTTATAACGTGATATGGTCCTGCTTAATTTTATTTATGACTGAGATCTTTTTTGCCACTTTATTTTTACATGTCTGATGTGGGGTCTCCCGGAAATTTGATCTCTTTACATGTTCAATAATTTCATTATCTATATGTCATCTTTGTTTTTAGAATTACCAAAAACCATTATCTTAGTTTTTCCTATATTTAGTGATAATTTATTATTATCCATCCATTTTTTAATTTATCTAATTCATTATTGATAGTAATAACTAGCTCATTATAATCCTTTCCAGAATAAAAAATATTGGTATCATTGGCAAATGATATTAATTTTAGCAATTTAGAGACATGAAATACAAAATTTATGTATATGGTAAACAATTTGGGGCCCACCACTGAGCCCTGGGGGACACCACAGACAATCTTCATTCCCAGAGACACAATCTCCCATTTTCACAAACTGTTGTTTCTCAGACAAATAACTTGTAATCCGTCTCACTGCCCTCCCATAGCTAAATATGACTGCATTTTTAAGAAGTATTGAATGTTTATTGTGTCAAATGCTTTCCTAAAGTCTATGAATATAGCAGTTGCATGTTTTCCTTGATCCAGTGCAGTAATTATTTCTTCCGTTGCTTCCATTGTTGTGAATGATGTTCATCCATACTGACTGGTTCAGTTATTCATATTTATTTAGGATGTTTTCTAGTCTTTAGTTAAAAACTTTTTCTAGGACTTTGTGGGAGGAGTGACACTAGCCAGTATTTTGTACTGATGTTTGTTCCTTTGTTTAAATAATGGTATTTTTTTTTTACCATTTTCTTTTTCTGTATAAAAGAGACAGTTTAAAATGATAAATTAAAATTAGGTTAATGGTTTTAAAATAAACAAAAATTAACTAATCTTTTTACCAATGCCATATCAATGCCACCCCACTCACTAGACAGTTTGTTTTTACAAGTCATAGCAACGGATTTCACTGAGTTTCACAACGTTTCTATGAAGATAATTTTTCTTTTTACAAGCATTTTTTAGTCCCCTGGTTGGCCATTGGGAAATATTTATATCTTTAACTTTTATTAAAGACTATAAATGGACTTTTTATCATATAATGATTTAAACATATGAATAGATTTGTTTTTTGCCATGTCCACATCTTTTTCCCTGTAGACAACATCCCCGTCTAGCATTGAGTCATCTTACAGTGCAGCAGCGATAGCATCCTCAGTAACCACTTTGATAATTATTTTACTTGCTTTTTTCCTGTTCATTCCCTCATTTATCCCATAATTGATGTTGAGAAAACAAACACAGGTAAGTGGACACTGTATGCCACTTACCATATTATTTTTGATTATGTTTGTAAAGATGTTAGTAATGTAGCACAATGAGTTGTTATGCTTGTGAGTCTTAAACTTAAAGTCTGAGATTAAACCAAACATTGTATTTAAGATTATTTCTTAGTTTGTGTAGCTTTAAGGTCTATATTAAAGTCTCCACAAACAAAGGCATCCTTTCGACCAGTTCTTGTGTACATCTTCTCCATAAAATTTTAAATTGTTCTACATCTGATCCTGGTCCTAGGGAAGTTTTTTTTCTGTTTTCCATTGTCAAACATTTAATCAACTCATCCACAGTCAACATGTTTTTATTTTTTATTTACTGCCTACATACAAGCATACAGGCTTCTGCTGTTAGTGTAAATTATTGACACTGTTTGATCTGTGTTAGTATTTCCTCCTAACTGCTGTTCCTGACAGTAAATACAGTAGTTGTTGACATGACTAAATGAATTATTATCAGGCTACAGTATGTCACTTAAATTTTCTAGTTCTGATTGACTTCATCCATTTTCATTACTGTCCTCATCATTGGACGTGGAAGGATAATGGAGACGCTGGTCATATGCTGTGTTAACAAATGTTTTTAAAAAAGAAAAAGTAAAGAAAAAATATGTAAAAAAAAAAAAAAAAAAGCCAAAGCCAAAGGAGTAAGTTCGGGCCACAGATGTAGAAGCATGGAAGCTGTTCACCTAGCATGGAGGGGTCCACCCCCGACCCAGTGTCCGGAGACTAAAACATCCAAAGCTTTCATG
Organism: Melanotaenia parkinsoni; assembly: GCA_036919975.1. Classification (NCBI taxonomy): domain Eukaryota; kingdom Metazoa; phylum Chordata; class Actinopteri; order Atheriniformes; family Melanotaeniidae; genus Melanotaenia; species Melanotaenia parkinsoni. Next base: position 667,120 of record JBAFTA010000011.1, on the reverse strand, counting down.
ATCTTCCATTATTTTATTTCTTTTATTAGATTATTAGTTTTCACCTGGAAGGAAATTAGTCTTGACAGTATTAAAGCTATGGCTCAAATTTATCAAAGATAATTAATTAGATTTATTTTCTCTTTTCTTTTAGTTCATGTGTTTCTTACCATGTTACCACTTTAAACTGTAACAGAGGATCCTTGCTCTTGTTAATCATCCGGGATTTGACGGGAACACATATGTGCCTGCACACCTTTTTTTTCTTAGGCATACACACACACACACACAGATATTTCTTCTCTCTTGTTTCCTGTTAATACTAGTTTAATACATTTTCCTCTTGCTCTTGCCATTGTTATGTTGATGTATTTACGTGCTTGTTTTTAAAAGAAGATCTGTGTTTTTACCGTGTTTGGTATGTTTACATGGGGTCTCTTGGCCAGGTCATGTTTGCAGATGAGAAGTGATTCTCCAACAAGCTCATTGGTTACATGAAGGTTTTTAAAAATAGAAAGAAAAAACAAAATACCAAACCACATTTCCTGTAAGTTACATTTTATAAAGAAAAGCTATATTTCCACAGCTAAAACAGCTTCATGCACAGGTAAACAGACAAAAATCACATGTGAAATTAAACATGATTTTTCTAAATTAAAAATAAACAAAAATGTTGCAACCAGATAGAATAGAATAAATAATAATAATAATAATAAAAGAATAGATAATCTTCCTGCAGTGTGGTCTCACACAGCAGGAAGATTATCTATTCTATTCGCTTTAAGACACTGCACACACCAGCAGCTGCAAGGCAACAGAGGCCATTTTAAAGGCACACTGTGGCAGATTTATCAAAAAAATGCAATAGAATATTATTGTAGGAAGAGTTACGATGCAAGAGATAAGACAAGAGTCAACATCAGACTGACTTTTAAAGGCTGGAGAGAGCTTTTGTTACTATAACATGTAAGACAAAATATTTACAGTATCAGTTATTTAAACACAGGTCATGTTTTATAACGTAATGTCCATGTATAGGCACGTAGTAGGCTACGCAGGTGCAGAAAGCGCCAAGCAGACAAGCAACAAAAGATGGAAGAAGTGTTAAATAACATTTGATCGGGAGTTTACGTCCTTAAAAAGAAGAAGGAGGGTCAAATGGCTAAATCACAGGTTTCGGACAAGTTCAACAAGGTAATCAGTGCAGACAACAGCAGCAGCGTTGTCTATGTGCTTTATAACACTTAAATGCTTTAAGAGCCAATTTAGGAGACTATATGCACCTTTCTCAGACTAAATAAAAGCATTTATCAATATCATAACGTGTTTTAATGGGGCGGGGCGGGTCAGGTTAAAAAAATAGAAGCGGAGGTGCGGGGCGGTTTGGTGCGGTCCAATTTTTTTAAAAGAGCGGGACAGAGCATCACTACTCTGTAGTCCACAGCAATGCTACTTTCAGCCTTTATGTATTTTGTGCAGATACATGGAGACGTAACTGCTGCAGCTACTATTTCTTATCATGGTCTATATATTTTTCCAAACATTAATTCAACCTTGCCAACCTACAAGTTGCTCTTCCTGGTTTCAGGCGGAATTGTGGTCTTGCTTAAATATTAAAAACTGAACTCGAAGGACAAGACAGACTTCATCAATATTTTAATGAAACCCATTATCCTTTGCCCTCACATTAACCAACGTGTTTTTGCTGTCCAAACATAACCACACGCTTCACATGATGTGTTGAACTTGGTCTCTGGCATCCAAGTCCTGATATCTGACCTACGAACTGAATCACATTTTAAACTCTCTAAATAACGGAGTGCTTCAAAACTGCTGTTTCTAGGACACAAGAATGGTGCGCCAACCATGTTAGCAGGATTCATAATCCCTGAATTATAACTTCACCAACTTTTACTTCTAATCAACCATCTTGCTGAAGGATTCTTACTGCCACATCATCTGAAAAGCAGAATCTGTCTGAGGCCAAAAAAGGCCAAAATGACTCTCTGAGCTCATTCCCATCTTGCCTTGGACCAGTATTTGCTCTGCATCCCAGCCAGGTGGTACTGATGCTGCCAGCTTGCCTTGAGTGTGTAGAACCAGCCCCCACCTGCTGTCGGCAGGGAGGAGCTGGAGCCACCAGATAACAACCAAAAATGGTGGCAAAAGTACCAAACAGCCAGTCAGCACCTCATTTTCCTCCTGAACTTACACACTACAACCCAATTCCAAGGAGTTCTCATAAGATGCAGGAGAAAGTGGTGCATTAAGATTCTCTGTACATCCTACTGATGACAGTGAGCGTTTATCTCATCTCCACACTGAGGGGATTATGTAACATGCTCAGCTTTAAGGACTACTCTTCAGTTTAGAACCAGTTTCTCCACTCATGTTCAGGACGTCAGCTCAGTGAAGTGTGGCGAGGAGCTGCTGCATTATGCATACACAGGCAAATATTTCAACTATGTATGTGGGTGTTTCTCACAGTAAGACAGTACAGTGTGGAGTGGTTCTTACAATGCACTGCATGTACTGTATTTTGTGTGTGTCAACAGCAGCTCTGCAGGCTGTCGCTGTGTTCTCATCTTCAGTCTGAGTGTATTTTACAACTGCAGCTTTTAGTTCTCAAAGCATATTACCTAAACCAGAGGTTTCTAAAACTGTTTCACCTGCAGAGAATTTCTGTTTCGAGCCATATTTGTTAAGTTTAATCAATCCATTTTTTAAAATTTTTTACTTGAACACATTCAAGCCTCAAAGACAGACACACTTGCTGCTCTGAAATTTGATTTCTCATTATTGTTTGTTCAGACGACATATTTAGGCCAATATGAAAGGAACAGTAAAGTGATGTTGCTATAATATTTATTTTATTATGTTTTCTTGTTTCATACTTGAAGGTGCATCTTAAAACCAATTCAAAGGACAATGTCAGAAAAATGTATATATTATTAAAACCTGTTCTTTATTGGTATCTAATCATTTTACTATAAGACATTTCTATCTACTTGCCATGGGTCCATACGTGTCAGCTGCTATATTTATACCACCATTTTTACTACGGCGTCTCTAAATAAACCAACAACTCTGGTGAGAACCCTTGGAGCGTTATAACTGCAGCACCAGCTTTGTTTGATAGGTGCTAGAGCTCCATTAGGGAATAAGTAATACCTTAAAAGGACCATAGAAGAAGACAGTACACATGTACATAATGTTGAAGAAGTTACCTGTAGTTCACCTGAGGCCACTGGATCCAGATGAAAACATGTTTATGTCTCCATCTCACAGGGAGGCATCTATGGGACAACCATATTTGATACTGACATTGCTGTTTAGTTACACGTTTCCGTGTTCAGGGGCTGCCCCGGTTTGTTGATATTATTGAAAAATATTGGGAGTTATTAATAATTGCCTGCAGGTTCTGATTAATAGTGATGTTATAACTAAACCGGCTCAATAAAGCCCAGTTTCAAAACTTACAAAAGACACCTGTGGCAGACAGGTGAGAACAGACCATCAAGCTGTGGTTGTTTTAGACAATCAGCTGATCTGATTACTGAGATCGTTTCTGATCAGATGCTGTTTCCTGAAATCGATCCTGCTGGAGTTCTGCAGTGATGTGTGTTACAGTGACAGTAACTACTATTCCAGTGAATATCCAGGTGGTTTGACATTCCCTGAACATCGCTGAGCTGCATTTACAAATGTGTTTTGGATGCATCTTTTCTCTGGACCAAACACATTTATTTGTCTGAAACAGTTTCGAATCAGATCACGGGGGGGTGATGCCGTGATGCTGGGAGTGTGTGTGTGTGTGTTACTACAAGTCTCCATCTCTGCAAAACCTGTGAAACCAAACGACCTTGACCAGAGATCTTCACCGGATAAAAATACAGCATCCAAAGGTGGACGTTCTGAAACTAAACAGAGACGTTTGGTTTCTTCCTCTCCATCACTCAGACGAGGAACACGGGCAATGCTGTCTCTATATATGAGGGCGTTTCTGAATGTAAATGACCAATAACGGGCAGAAGCAGGTGATTTAGAACATGTGGAATTCATCCACAGCTGATTACTTACTGACATGCGTATGACCTCTCCATGTTTGATTAATCTGGATTCATTTTCTACTGCCGACCGTTCTAAATTTCATTGGTAGGGAGTTTAGAGCAGTTTCTACACAGGACTGATAGATGAAGGCCCAGGAATGTACATTATTAATGCCACTGTACAATGAGTCAGAAACACACTAAAGTCAGGAGGTTACACAGCGCTACTTTAATGCTGCTGAGCTCTTTACATCAGTGCAAGTTTCATTAAAATGTAATTTTAATGAATTTTTAATTAATGTAAATTTTTAAAAATGTAAATTGGAGGATTTACAGAAAGCTGCTACTGTGTAGAAAAAAGGAAGGTAATGTTAGGTGCAGCTCTTGTTTCTGGCAATTTACACTAAACTAAAGAAGATCAGAGTGGGACATAATGGTCTCACATGTTTTTAAATCATCAAGTTATCATCTAGTCTGGCCAGTGTTACACTTTTCAAAGTCTTTCTCTTCCCGTAGCCGGTCCCTATCTGATCTAACAGCACTTTTACAGGCCTATAATATATGTTTTGTTCCCCTGGGTTTTGGAGAACAAGTTGGCTTTCTAACGGTGGCTTTCTGCACCAGAGTTATCCATTGAAGTGACTCTCTTTCCTCCTGCTCTGTGACAATCAAATTCATGTCTGATAATTACAAACAGTAAATCCCGCTGTAGGTGCAGTATGAGACAACATGTGGCAGGGTTCAGAAAGGAAGCAGTGTGGTCGGTTGAGTGAAAGGATCACGAAGAGCTGGAAAGACATTTAAACTCACCTTCCCTGCGATGAGCATTTATGAGGGTTCCATGATCATTTTTTCAATATACTTGCATACTCACAACTCAACCCTGACATCCTCAAATTAAGCTTCTTTTTCCCCTAAACTGAATATAGTAACACACATATATAACTATTTAAATGGGCCTTGGTTAGCATCAGGTGACTTTATTTAAATCTTTGCAGGTTACTAAGACAAAGTTAAATTCTTCTCAGTGCTGTTAATGAACTCATTTCACATTAAGAAGCAACCTTTTTTCCCCTCAAGAAAGTTGTTTTTTAAAGAAATATTTGTTTATATAATCAAATGATTCATATTTGTGAAAAAAGAAAGATCTACTTTTACCATTTTAACCTATTTATGCATCGTGCCCACTAGAGTGGACACCTACTGTATATAAAGCTGTTTTCTAGTATGTGCATGGGTGAAGATGGTATTATAGCAAATTAACCACTTCAGAGGACATCAATGAGTCGTCATATACACTGCAACTCACTAAAACATTAATAAATATATAATTATATAAAATAATAAATAATTATCAGGCTTGCCTGATAATTGATAAACAGGAAAATAAAATGATACAGCCATAACTTAATAAAATAGATATCTATAATAAAAATATGACAGAATATTGGCCTTATGTATTATTCTTATTAACATTTTCATTGAAAAGCTAAAAATAAATAAAATGAAATTAGCCAAATAAGATAAAAAAAAAAAAGATCATCACTATTGGAAACAGTTGGATTTCTAAAAAATAAAAAAATAAACTGTGAAAGTAACATGAATGGACCTTGGGTAACAGAAACATGTCAAATTGGTCTTAAATCTCAACAACTTGAATCACTTCAACTGTAAACTTTAAAGATCATAATATAAACTAATATTCTCACTAATAAGTCAGTTTACCTGACGTTTCTACATACTGACAGTAACAGGACTAGCCGTTCTCTTCTTTAATTATTTTTTTTTTCGTTTTAGTGACTAGTGACAGATGTAGTGGCTTTCACTGGTGTTATTGGAAACCTTTGGAGGCAAATGTGACACCACCTAGTGTTTGCTCTTCTTACAGCGGAGCAGCAGGTGCCTGTCCCCCATCCATCATTAGAGGCTTGGTTCTTGTGTATATTTTGATTACATTTAGAATGTATAATATTGGCTATCCAGAAACAAAGTTCGTACCATATTAAAAATCTAAATTGGGCATTATGTCGGTGAGAGAAGCTGATTTGGCTCATGTAGGCGCCTTGTCACAGTGGTAAACTGAATCAAAAAGCCACTTTGTCCTCCGTTTTCATGAAGATTCTGACAGTTTTCAACCCTTACATTTAGAGAATGGCCGCTAGCTGATATATCACACAATTAACCATTCAGTCGTTGCATCTAGCAATCTGGCACACACTCATTACTAGTTGGGGCAGTAATGCACCAAATCGATGCCTGTGCACCACCAACGATACAACAAGGCGAGGTTTCTGGAGCTATGCAGTGTTGCTAAATTAGTGAGTTTGCATGGCGACTCTTAAAAAAAAAAAAACGAGTAGAGTTTTTTCTGGTTTTTACTCTTCTCAGTGGGAAATGGACACTGCCACAGGCCCCTCCCCCATGGAAAAGCACTCGATCTCCGCCCAGTAGCAGCTCACAGCAGCAATCGGAGCAGGAGACGTTCACCTCTGATCCATACCCAGACTCTAAATCTCATCCCAGCCACTTCACACTCAGCTGTGAATCGCTCCAGTGAGAGCTGAAGATCACGGCCTGATGAAGCCAACAGAACCACATCATCTGCAAAGAGCAGAGACC
>JBAFTA010000011.1:614387-626822 GCA_036919975.1 Melanotaenia parkinsoni | reverse complement strand
AATAAAGATTTTTTTCCTTTGATTTAACTTCGAGTTTGTTTGTTTGTTTGTTTGTTTGTTTGTTTGTTTGTTTGTTTAAATATTGTTTTGAAACTCTATGCATGTGCACAAACCTGATCTACACTCCTGTTTTTTTTCATTAACAGACTCTAATTTATCAGAAAAACTGTAATGCAACAAACAGAAAGCAAGAGAAAGAAGAAGCAGGATTTAACGGGTGGACCAGCGTGTAACAAGCGTGTGACAGAAATATCTAACACATCATTAAAAACTGTCTTTCTGCAGGTGTCTAATCCCTTTACTAGAATAAACGTGTTTTTATTCTCTAGAATGAGACATTTGCATTGCTCGTCGTAAATACATTTTTCTTATTTTAACAGACTAACAACCAGTCCGAACCTCCTCATACTTCCTCCTTATAAAACCTGATGAGAAAAGTCTTCCCCAGACATCATGTAACACCATAACACGCGACTGCACTTATTTACATCCCACATTTAGAATATATAATAAAAATAAGAAGAACTGAGCAACCTCCCTGAAAGTGTCTTTTTTATGTCTGTTTCCATCTCATATTGGAATCATGTTGCTCTAAAAATGTGTGTGTGATGCTTGAGGTTCTCATCACGCCGTCTGTCTTCAGAATCATGCGTTGTGTTCGTGCTGGGCTCTAACCCAGCTCCTCCAGTCAGCCCTTGTTGTGCTTCTCCAGCTTGTGACAGCGCTGTCGAGGGAACCTCTGCGTCAGGACTTTTTGACCATTTCCATCACCCCTCCACCCCCTCCTCCGCCTCCCGGAGACATCTCCAGTTAATTTTAGATAAGTGATGTTGTTGGGCCTTTCGTCCTCATTAACTAGTCGGGCTCTAATGCGTATGCATGAATCATAGCACTCATCACTAATTTAACACAGAATTTGCTTGTTGCTGTGCACAGCAGCAAAACGCCTTCAGACACGCTTTGCTCGCATGCCCTGCAGAAGATGAGGAAGAAGAGAAGACGTTTCATGTCATCTGAACTTGTCATCTGTGCTTCGTTCAGCTTAGAAAGACTGATTCTCTCATTACTGCACCAAGGTTTGGCTATTCTTCTTTTTTTCGGCAGTCAGTTTAAGTCAACAGAAAAACATCATGGCTCTAAACAACTGATTGTTTAATCCCAAGCAGTTTATCATGGAGGACTTCCAGATATGTGCACTGTCAAGACTTATTTAGCCTCATCTGGCCTTGAGTGACAGCTGGAAAAATGGATTTCAAAAAGCTGACCAACAGGAGTACAACGCTCCTCCTGCCCAGAAAAGATCTGCTTTGTACAAGTTGTCATTTTTAAGAAAAACAGCCTTTTTTTTTAACTTTTCCAGTACAAGGTGGTCCAGGACCCCCTCAGATATTAACACTGTGCTGGTTTAACTGATCTCACTCTTGTGGGATGTTTAGTTAGACGCTGCATTAGTGCTGCAGTGCTGGTTAGTGTTAACACACCACAAAATGGACTCATGGCTTTGCCTTCGTTACAGAGCTGCACTTAATGAATTGTACTTTACTTGTGGCAACTTTTACCAACTTTTTCTTTTAGCTGTGAAAACAGGTTTTTCAACGGATTCAGGGCAGACAAAGAATACTAAATCCATCTGATATTCTGATTTATGGCTTATTCCTTTGGCTCTGTTTGTCATTATGCCTTCACTGTGTCACAGCGGTTCCTTGCAGCATCAATAAATTGTCTGTACACGGAAAACTGAATGACTTGTCCTCCAGCTGGTAGCTGATGTCTGTGTGACTTGCAGGAAGAACTCAGATTTGTTTGTCTCCCCATTTTACAAAACTAGGACAAAAAAAGAGGCCTAGTAACAATATAGAGAAGCATTACATGATATTCTCATTTGATAAATTTATCCTTATCTAATTATTTATCTATTAGCCTATTTAATTCCTATGGTCTATAATATATGTATTTCTAATTCGTAATGCTGCCGCATTCTTTCTTTGTATTTGAAACACTATGCTGCAGGCTTGAGGTATATTGCTCTGTAGTAACACAAAATTACATTTTTTGTTTGTTTGCCTGAAATTTTTTCGCTCACAAACAAAACTCAGTTGAACAGGAGGCGACATTGTGTTGCTAAGATTAGAAAACAAAAATCCAAACCAAAGCAAACGTGGACTTCTCCCGTCCTGCTCTGAGCTGCATCATATTAATGTGACAGTTCACTCCAACAAGTTCACACAACAATTAATCGTATATGGACGACTTATTGATGGATGTCGACCCTCGAGGGCCGCTGTCCTGAAGGCAGCAGATGTGTCCCTGCTCCAACAGCCTGCTTCAAATTACATGGATCTCCTTGCTGTCAAGTCCTGCCCAGCCTGTTGATGCCACATTATTCTGAGTCAGGTGTGTTGAAGCAGCAAACATCTAAAACCTGTAACACCACCAAGCATCTGATGGTATTAATCTTACAGAATTGACTTTGAAACCAAACACTACAAGGTGGAGGTAAGAAGTACTAAACCTAGACATGAATCCACCATCACCAGAGCCCTCTCTGCAACCAGCTGAGGCCTAAAAGACAACATTTAATGGTTTTACTGACTGAGTATTTATTTAGAAGCATTGAGAGAAAACTGTATTAAAGCCTGTTTTCTTTATAAGAAGTCAGTGTATTGTTACGTTATGGTGAGGTTAGACTTATTACAGTAACATAAAAACAGACTGTAAAATTGTTAATAAGCAAATAATTGTCTATTAAAATGTTTGAACTACACATAAGCAGAAAAAGTAGATTGACTGATTTTGGACTGGATTGAAATTGCCGGCAGAAAGCCTGCAGGGAAGATGTCAAAAGGAGGGACTGCAGAGCTTGTTACCAGCAGATGGTGTAATCTTGGACACGAGCTCAGATGGAGCGTCTCTGCATCCTGCTTATTGAACTGTTGGCTGTGATTCCTCTTCTGTGATTTCTATCAATAGCTCACCTTTCTTACCTGCTGCCACTGCCTGCGACTTCCTCAGTGACAAAACACAACAACCTCCATGAATTCATGCAAATCTCTGGAGATTTAAACCTTAAACCTTCTGATTCTTCAACAGTTCGTCAACAGATCCAGTTGTTTTTGTTTTCTGTGTATACTGCAACAATATCATTTCTTTCTTGGTGATTAATAAGAGAAACAGGATTTATTTATTTAAATTTAATGAGCCTGAAGCACAGAACAGCTTTAGGAGTTTTGAATCCACATCTGCAGACGGGACTGACTGAATATTTTCATACTACTGAAGTTTACCTGCAGCTTTTCACCTTCAAAGCAACACTACAGTTACACTTTTCTCACGTTGGTGTCCTCCAACGACGGCTAATTCAGCATCCATCTTACATCCTGTCTCTTCTCTGAGGTTTCCCCAGCCAACAAAGGTCAGTCCAATGGGCACTGTTGTCTTATCTCTTTCTCTTTCTCTCTCTTTGTTCTTCAGATGATTTTTTCTTGGGTTTCAAAACATGACGGTTCAGGCTTGAAAAAAGCTGTGAAGTGTAGTTTCTCTAGGGATGCTGCAGGGCCATGATGACTCCAGGAATGTACAAAATGAATGTCATTGTGCCCTCAAATTGAATCAGAAGCACAGAGTTTCAAGGTTGGAAATTTATATAGTGCTGCTTTAAAGCGAGATTGCTTCTTGTCTGCTCACACCAACCACACACCTGTCTGTTCGTCTGGATTCAAGCAAAAACACAGGAAATAAAGATATTTAAAAAACACAAAAGATACTCAAGACAGAGCTGAAATCTTCTATGTGCCAACATGCCTCACATTTAAACATCATATTCAAACGGCATCATTTAGTTATCTAGAAATGTAATAATAAAAAGTAAAAGGCTGTCCTAAAAGTAACTGTGAGATTTGAATGCCCATTTTGTAAGGATTCAACCTAAAAACAAAACCATTACTGATTCAACAAAAACAAAAGGAGACCGCGATGTTGTGGCTCTTTCTCCTGAACCGAGCTACAGATCGCTGCTACGACCTGTTCGGTGTTCTTCTCTAGAAACATTACAAAATGAGCATATCATGAACCGACTAACCTCTGCTTCAACAGTGTCATGTATCTGCTTCTTTACCAGAAGCACTTTTTACTTTTTTACAGATATTATAGCATCATTTCCATCACACCTCCTGCAGAGCCTGTAAAATCCGAAGCCGTTTGTTGTGCATGTCTACAGACGCTGAGAGCAGCATTGTAGCTTGGAAATTATTTGAGTGTCATTATCCTGTGATAACGGTTTAATCATTTTCAAAAACTAGAAAACCAAAGAGGGTCTTCGCTAAACTTCAGGAAAGTCTTTACCAGAAGCTCAACAGAATAACACATAGTTGCCTCAACTTGTTTGTATAGATTATGACCAACTGCAACAATTACCAACCAAACCAGGCGCTAACCGCAGGCTCGCCTCGATCATCTGGTGCCGAGAAAACAAAGTTCCATGATGTTGTTATGCCGAGAAAAGGATTTCTTAGGATAATAAGAAGATGTAACTTGTTATAACGTAAAAACAAGCTTTCTTATATAAAGATAATGGGACCAAAATTAAATCCATGTAGGAATGGCCACTCTTTCCTCCCGTACATGTCTCCACCACTTTAAGATCCCCGGCGCTGTGCGTCGGTTTGGTTTTTAGCGCCGACGTTCGTCTAGCATTAGTCTGCACGTTGTGTCTGAATCTTCACAGAAAACCTTTGATCTACATAATTTCCATAGCTGTAGGGTCAAATATCTATAGCAGCAAGAGACAATTGGGAGAACTTTGAGACAAAATAAGTGTCCAAGAAGCCGGACAACTGTCAGGGCTGCACCTCAGCCGCCAGACCGCTCGTCATCTCCAGAGTACTAGGACAGGACTACACTACCCACAACGCACCAGATGCTGTCATTATGAGGATCACCTGCGTTCCCTTATCAGCCTAACAGTCTACACCTGGACACAGCTCTATATATATCTTCTGTCTGCCTCCATTCAGTGTCCAGTCTTACCTTTGCTTGTGCATTCGATCCACTGACTGACTCCATTAAACCTTCTTAGAACCTGCAACCTGCGCTTGTGTCCAGCCGTCCCTGTGTCAGCCGTTACAGAGACTCTGCTTTAGAGTATGAGAAACTGAAACTGAAAGTATGTAATATGATCTGATCTGATGTTCTAGAGTATCGTTTTGAATGCTCAGCTGCAACCTCTCTAAATCAGATGTAGCAAAATGATGTGCAACAAAAGCAGCAGCCACCGAACCAGCCATGCATGTTAGTAGTGAAGGTCGTAGGTTTTTATTGCAAACAGCAGATTCTAACTTAGGAATTCTTCCATCCCAGTACGACAGTACGGGGCTGGAAGTAACCGGGGCTGAACATACATTCCTGCAAGAGCCAAAGCTTATTCAGACAGCAGGAGACAGACTGGAGAGGACAGAGTGGGAACTCAAACCCATCACTAACCAGTGAACAGGTGTGGAAAACAAACACATCCTCTTACCTTGAACAGACGGAGGATGTTGGCGACCATAATTGACACAGAACTGGCTGAAGCCCCGATGACGCCAACCACTTTATCTGGTTTGGCAAAGATGGGCGGCTCTCCATTAGCACAGCGGACATCAGAGCCGTCCCTCTCAATGAGGGCCTGGACGAAGGTGAGCGACTGCTCCAGGGCATAGGTGTCACGCGAACATGTGTCCAGGATTCGTGCCCCAAGAGTCACATTGGGCAGCAGCTCCGGGTCCTTGTTAATGAGGTCTATAGCAAACAGCATGGCCTCCAGCCGATGGATGCCCTTCTCCTTCTTCAGCTCGCCACAGGGGACGCCACGTTCCCCACGGGCGTGCACAGGAAACAGGCCTCCCAGGATGATATCGCCATCCAGCCGGATGGAATGGGCGTACTCCTGCAGAGGCTGCTGGGAGTCTGCCACTACAGACAGCTTCTGGGAGCCGAGCAGCCAGCAGCTCTTCAGCATGAGCAGCGACAAGAAACATCTAGAGAAAGTTGAGGGATTTGAACCTCGAGCCATTTTGCAGTGAGGAAAAAGCAAGCAGTGAGAATGTCACACAACCAACAGGGAGCTGGCAGCGCAAGCTGTGAGCTGAAGATATGCTGAACCTGAGCAGCCAGAGCATGGACTCTCCACTGACAGGGCAGATCGACCACAGCAGGCGGGCCCACCTATGAGCTCTAACCCTGGGGTTCTCCTGTGGGAAGCATTCTTGTCCTACTAAAATTAAGAGACTTTGCAGCTTCAGCTTCACATTCTCCCAGAAACCTGTTGGCAAGCGAGAAAAAAAAACAATCAATACACAACAAAGAATAAAACGAGATATTCCTCAAGTATCAAGTGTGAGCAGAGGAATGCTGCAGGACCGCTGTGTCTTTCCACCAATCCTCACGCTGTTCGAGGTAAATCACAAGTTTGATCAATTAAATGGATAATTATTCCATGTCACAGATTCTGCTGCAACACGCTTTCGTTTTAATTTGATTCAGGATCCAGAGACGATCGTAAACTGATTCACACGATCACTTTCACTCATATCAAATCACAAAAAACAACTACGGTAAAAATCTGGCTCATTCTGACATTTAAATGGAAAACGATGTTTGATCAACATTTTCAGTTTTGATTGATTCTGTTGGATCATTGAATCGATGTACATTGATGTACTAAAAGTACGAGTTCAGGATCTTCCCACTAGTATCTCCCTTGCCAAGAAACACGACTAACTTTCAAACTAACAACACATCAAATATTTGTGCTCTAATACTCTGCAGAATGCTGACTGGACAGAGAAAGCACCATGTTGTCACTGCATCAACACACTTGCTGCATCCATCCAGACACACGAGGCAAAATTAGTATGACAAGTTTGCAGCTGCATGGAGACCTCAGGAGGAAACTGTCCAGACTGTCACACCGTCTCACTCTGAGCCAAAAGCAAACCTGGAGCTGGACACGCTGGAAACATGCCAGACTTCTCTCTGGGTCCTGTGAGCCCACAACTGCTTTTTGCCTGCTTGCCTTTTAGCACAAGCCAGGTGCGTCTTTGCTGCAAACGTCACAATAAGCTTCCTGCTTAACAGCTCGGAAAACTCCTGTTTTAGCTCCGTTCTGTCAACCAGAGATCTGAAATCAGCACTGAATGCAGAACATGTCAAATTTGAGCTTTAAAGATCTCTTTATAGGAATATTTCAGATTTAAATTAACCACACAAAGATAGCTTTTGGGGGATTGCAGTGTGTCTAGTGGGCAGGTCTTCGGGGCCCTCCTTAGCTGCTTCTGATCCTTTGAGGGGGCTCAGTTGTATTTGCAGAGGCACACTCATCACTGAAGACCGTCCTTATATTTTCATGTTCATGCTTATACAATCTGTGTTTTCCTATTGATTGTTGTTTGGACTGAAACTGCTCCCTCGTGGTTGAAATAAAAACATCTTTGCTGACTTTTCTATCCACCCCAGCCTCCTCCTAACAAACAACATGGCATGATTATCATTTTGGAGCTTTAGTCATAGCTGCTGCTGATGCTGTGAGAACGATGTAAAACACACCTTCTATGAATGCTGGAGAAAAGAAAACATAATGAAAACCCGCCCTCAAGGCATCCACATACATCTGCTGTTTATTGGAATAGATGCCTGTTAAACTCAGACTGATTCTCTACTTTAAATGCCAGAGCTCCTGATTGGATGATGATCTGCCTGCAGTAAATTCCAGGAAGCAAATGAGTCTGTCACTCCTTCATTCCGTACCCACGCCACCACCCCAATCTCCCTCCAGCTGAGCAGTCTCCTCTTTTTTCTTAATGTCCCTCCTTTCCCCTGTTTACTTTTCTCTATCTCATTTCAGACTCTTTAAATGTATGCAGCAGATTTCTCTCAGAATTCCTCAAGCACGCGCATTCATCCCATGCAAAAGAGAGCAGCCACAAAGCACACATCAAGCCACTTCACTCCCAAACACAGGCGGCCACGAGCGTATTAAGAGCGTGCGCACAAACTCGTCCAGAGAGGCGCACGGGATAAAATAGGTTGCGTTCAATTGCTCATACACACACCAGTGCACTCGCACAACTGACTGATTTGCGTTTAAGTATAAATCTGTTCTGAATCACACAAATACTAAACAATCTGAGATCGATAGATCCCATTTCTAGCATGATTCCACCAACATAAAAATTAAAAATCTGCTGAATTGTAGTTAAAATGTGTTGTTTTTATGTGAAATTATCCCGCCGCTGTGATGCGTTCAGGCACCTTTCTCACTGATTAGCAGGAGCAGGTGTTTCCTCCTCAGGTCTGCCAGATGTTTTTAGTTTCCAGTAGTTTTTCACATCACTTGTATATTTCCGGCTGGGACTCGATCCAGATTCGTAACTGCAGCCATGCATCTGGTTCACACACTCAATCCGAAATGGACTTTTTGGTTTTGTTTCCGGTCCCACAGAAGCGAGAAATCCCTCAGAACCGCCTCTTCGTGATAACACAGATCACTGGCATGTGTCAGTTCGATTTCCTCCTTTTCAGCAAAGGGGTCCGTGTCTGATGGTCTCAGGTCACAGACACGTTCACCTGTAGGAGGTCCGTTTGGTCCAAAAGGTAGCGCGCGTTTTCATGTGGAGACGGGAACTCCCAAGCTCATCAAACCCAGCCGAGTTCAGGCTAAGTTCATCACTTATCAAGTTCCCCAGTCATAGAACTGGTCCCAGATCCGGAGCACGGGCTACATGATCCTGGTCCAGATGGAGAAGAAGAAGAAAAAAAACGCCTTTCAAGCCAAATAATCAAAGCAAAGAGGAAGAGCGCGAGCGCGGCTCCCACAGTCACACAAGAAGTTAATGAGCTTCATCTGGCATGCTGGACGAGAGAGAAGAAGCTGATCCTGGAAGAGGTGGATGCTGAAGCGTTTACATGTAAAAAAAAAAAAAAAAAAAACCTGCGGAAACAGGGCGACCCCGCGCGGACCAGCGCCGCAGCTTCACCCACTGCGTCAAAGCCCGAACTCCTGCTTCTTCCACTGCAAGCAAAAGAGGGATCTTATAAATAAATACAAACATCTTTGTTTTAGGAAACATTCCTCATTTCCAGTACAAACATTTTGTTTGCTTTAAAAATATATTTTTTTAAGAAAACTTTCTGATGCCAATAAAAACATCAACAAGCTATAAAATATTCTGTTGTATGTCCCAGTGAATGAAAATGATTGCTTTGCTCTACTTTAAGAAAATACCACTTATACATCTCTCAATTTAAGCCTTTCTTTTCAGTTCTGCTCCACACGTTTAACCCTTTACAGGCACAGTGTGTGAGTGACTCACATCTAAAAATGACTTTAAATGCCAAGCACCGTTGTGAAAAACTCTTCCAGACATCAACATATTTTCATCTGTGAGTGGATCCAGTGGCCTCAAGTGCAGCGATAACTGTACAGGTGTCTACTTTTGGTGCCTTTTAAGGTTTTGCTCCAGCACCTATCAAAACCAGCCGGTACTGCAGTTTTAAAGACCTGCCTTAAAACTCCGTATTCCCGACTCTCTGGTGCAGTGACATCTGTTAATGCCTTTCTGAAGCCCAGCGTATTCATCCAGGACGCTGCATGATGTTGCTTTGTATTTGCATCACATTACAACAGATGTAAACAAACACATACAACAGCTGATTCAGCAGAAAAAACAAAAGAGGGCCGGAGCAAGAGATAAGACAAGAGTCAACTTCAGACTTTTTTACTGTCTGGACAGAGCTCACAGAGCAGCTATACAAGATGAAAGCTGAATTAACTGCTGATACTCTGAGAAATGGTAAAAGTTAGGAACAACTTTAGTGCATCTTTAAAACTGAGAGGGTTCTCACCAGGGGCGTCGCCTGGCCTGGGCGTTCCGGCTCTAGCCCTGAACTTTTCACACCAAGCTTTATGACATTAAAGAAGATGGTAGTTTTGTAATTCCCTGGTACAATATGACCAATCACAGAGGACTTTTCTGGAAGCGGGAATCCTCCTTGTTGGCTAACAGTCCAGCGTTTTATAACTGGTGTTATTTCAAGCGGTCAATAAATCAGCAGCAAGACTCTGGCCAACACACCAAACAGGTAAACCACAAATAATTTAAACCCAGTACGTTTTAAAATGAAATGAATGTTAGGCAGATCATCCATGACAGTACTTGATACTTCGCAGGTTAAGCTAGCTGTACTAAACCGTTAGCCCTGCCCTTTTCTGTTCTACACATTTATATTAAATCCAGTGGTGACGTTTACGTGGTTTACCTGCTGCTGTGTGTGTGGAAACGTCCTTCCCATTAGCGTTGGATGTTTGCTTTGTAGATGCTGCTTTAGTTTAAAGATAGATAAATAAAGAACAGCTGTATTATAAATTTATTTACTATGTTTTTGTTTACCTCCAGGTCACTGGCTGGTCAGTAGTTAAAGAGTTGTAAAGACTGTTTTACATTTTATGTTGCTCACAATACATTTCTATTTGGAATAAAAACCAGTCTTTCATGGTCTCACCTTTGTGTGTGTGTTTATGTATTAATGAGGTTGGTGGTTCTTGTATGTGTGTGTTGTTCCAGGACAGGAATGTTCCAGACTGGGAAGGAAAAATCAGAGTTTACCACTAGTTTAAACTTGGCTATACTACTGAAAAAGTAGTAAAGGTAAAGATGGAAAACAGCAAGTGAAAGAAGGAAAGAAGGAAATGATGGAAGGAAAAGTGATGAAGCCTGTAGGGAACGAAGGAAGAGATGAGATGATGGAGAGGTAGTAAATACTACAGCATAATCTTTATTCTGAAAATTATAAGTGACTGAAAACAGTTCACGTTCATTCTTTTGTTGCAGAAGATGTGTACTAAAGAGCAGGTTGTGGAGATAAACAGCAGTTGTCTGGAAAAGTAAAAGTTTAATATGATTGTAGAGATCTTGTTTACATGGTCACATTTAAGATTGAAAATAAATACATGTTAAAGCACATGTTACAGTATTTGGCTTTAAACAAGGCGACACAATGCTCAAGAAGCTTAAATAAAAAGCTGTTTTTACTGTGTTGGTTCACCGAGATTTCTTTACGAGGGTGTGGGCTCAGCCCCCAATGTTTCCAGGTCCAGGAAACGCCTCTGGTTCTCACTATACACAGAGTTGTTTGTCCATTCAGAGACACCGTATTGAAAATGGTGGCACAAGTATAGCAGCTGATATGTATGTGGGCCAGTAGATATAAATGTCTTATTCTAAGAGAATAAAAACGTAACAGTTAATTTAGTAAAATGAATAGAAACCTATAGGAGAACAGTTTTTAATTATATTAAATTTATCTTGGATTGACCTTTGAGTTTGTTACACACACACACAGTGTGACTAACAGAATAACTAACAAATTATTGTGATTTGTGATTTTTAACAATATAATAGTTAAAAAGGGTCCAAAGCTGAAACAGTAAAGGGAGAACAAACATTGTTATTACACATCCAAACCTAGAGGCAGAGAAGGCTCATTTAAAAAAAAAAGCTTCATTATAGTCACTAAAGGATTTGCTCAAACAAAACAGCGCAAAACAAACAGGAGACCTGGCCAACGGAACACCGGGCTCTGGAGGGCGGCCAGTAGACCGGGTCAACAGGACTACGGGCTCTGGAGGGCGGCAGGAGACCGGGCCAACGGAACACCAGGCTCTGGAGGGCGGCCAGTAGACCGGGTCAACGGGACTACGGGCTCTGGAGGGCGGCAGGAGAACGGGTCAACGGAACACTGGGCTCTGGAGGGTGGCCAGGAGATCGGGCCAATGGGCCACCAAGCTCTGGAGGGCGGCAGGAGACCGGGCCACTGGGCTCTAGAGGGCGGCAGGAGACCGGGCCACTGGGCTCTGGAGTGCGGCCAGGAGACCGGGCCAACGGAACACCGGGCTCTGGAGGGCGGCCAGGGGACCGGGCCAATGGGCCACCAAGCTCTGGAGGGCGGCAGGAGACCGGGCCAACGAGACACCGGGCTCTGGAAGGCGGCAGGAGACCGGGCCACCGGGCTCTAGAGGGCGGCAGGAGACCGGGCCAACGAGACACCGGGCTCTGAAGGGCAGCCAGGAGACCGGGCCACTGGGCTCTGGAGTGCGGCCAGGAGACCGGGCCAACGGAACACCGGGCTCTGGAGGGCGGCCAGGGGACCGGGCCAACGAGACACCGGGCTCTGGAGGGCGGCAGGAGACCGGGTCAACGGAACACCGGGCTCTGGAGGGCGGTCAGGAGACCGGGCCAACGGGCCACCAAGCTCTGGAGGGCGGCAGGAGACCGGGCCAACGGGCCACCAATCTCTGGAGGGCGGCAGGAGACCGAGCTAACGGGCCACCGGGCTCTAGAGGGCGGCCAGGAGACCGGGCCAATGGGACACCGGGCTCTGGAGGGCAGTCAGGAGACCGGG
>JBAFTA010000011.1:539658-550243 GCA_036919975.1 Melanotaenia parkinsoni | reverse complement strand
TTTTTCCTATAATTTTTTAATCTTGTATAGTAGATTTCATATAGGTACATATTTTGATTGTTTGTCATTCTTATATACGGTGAAATTTTGTAAGATATTGTGAGAACAATCCAGTTTTTTGAATGGCTCTTTGAAAGGAACGGCTTCTCAAGATCCTGCTCCCTTCAAAGAGCCATAAATCCCATCTCTCTTGCTACGCATGCGCATTAACCCAAACCGCCATGACATCGTCCTCCATGTTGCCATCACGTGGTGCGAACAGCTGATCGTGACATCACCCACCATCATGGCGGACTGGAACAGAGGTACACGTATTCACTTGTTTATGTTGAACTAGTATTTGTCTCTGGCATCACAGAGTGAATGTTTCGTCCGTGTATTGACGGCGTGTAAAACTTTAACAACGCGCGTGGTCTCTGATTTTTTTTAGTTTATTAGGATTTACGAGCTAGCCGTTAGCGAATGTATCCGGCTAACTAGCTTGAGAGTTGTTTGCTTACATGTTCGCTTGTCTAACTTCTAAAACCTCCCAACTCAAGACAATGAACAGTTTAATTTTGCTAGAAGTACATATAACGTTAAACTAAGTAATCTGGTGCTGACAGGTAATGTGCTATTCCTTGGTGAGTGTGTTAAAGTTACTGAAATCACTGAAAAGGAAAACGTGTTTTTTGGACAAATTTAGGACCGTTGGAAGAGTTTTGACACAGTTTTCCAATCAAATAAATTACAGGAGAGATTCGTAAGGAGTTAGGACGTGACAATCACTCTGCACAAGAATCTGGTTAAACTTGTGTTTCCATAAGCTGGATTTGCTCCTACAGTGTTCTTTAAACGAGGCTAAGTAACCATCCTGGTAAGTGAGGACATGTAACATGACAATATGGACGTTTAAGTTGGTGCAGAAATATTTTCTAAAGAGAGAATATTTTCATTTCAAACTGTTCACTTCCACGTTTATTTATATCAGTCACAATTAGTACATCAAATAATCAAGCATTGCTTTGGATGATTTTAGGAGCCAGTTATCTGCTTCACCTTCATAAAAGATGGTCCAGTATTGTCTATAATAACAAAGGTGATTTAAAAAAAAAGCCTAGAAGCTCCATAATATATGGAAAATTCAACCAGCACCAACCATGTGTGGTACATAGATCCTTCTGATACTTCAGGGTCATTTTTAGTAATTTAGTAACCTGATCCAGGGTTATAGCTGAACAAATAAATGTCTTTTCCTGTGTCTCTTTTGAAAATGCTATGAGAAAATACCTGTCTGCTATAACATCGTCAGCAGCAGCCCTGCTTGTCCTTTTTTTTTTTTTTTTTTTTTGCTTGTCATCTCTAACCCTCTGTGTTTGTGTGTTTTCAGGTCACGGCTCTGTTGACGACGTGCTGGATGCTGAAAACAAACGGATTGCTGAAAACCTGGCAACCAAAGTCTCCCGCCTGAAATCTGTGCGTACCAACCAACTAGCCTGGTTATTAGTAAGAATAGTAGTTTCTGACTGACAGACACAACATGAAATATTTCAGTTTCTGGATTAGTTAGCTACTTAGTGAGTATGAATGTATTATCATATTATTATTATTATCAGTTATTATTATTATTAGTATCATATTATTAAAATGATGTCATCTACCATGTCACAACAGAACACATGGAAATGAATATATCACCGTAAGCTGGTTATTGTCTTTCCAAACACTAATTGGTCAAAATGACTCAGATCTGCTCATGTTTCTGTTGACTTCAATCTACTCCCTGACTTTTAGTTGCTGTGGTCCTGAAGTGATGGAACCAGCTGCCCCGTCATGTTCACTTCATGAAGATACAAGTCTTGTCTATTAAAAGCATTTTTCCTTGGCTTTAATTTCATATAGGGCTCAGTTTATGTTTATTTTTATTTAATTCCTTGTATTTATTTGAGTGGGTTTAAAGCTCTTGACTTTTATGTGACATTGGTGCTGGATTAAAATCTTTCTTTTGTCTGTAGTATTGAAATGACGTAAATTTTAATTTGATGTCAGAAATCTTTTCTTTCTGGAAAAAATGATAAAGTGGTTGAAGACGTGGTCATTTGAACTGGATCTGCTGTTTTTGTCTGACAGTTGGCTTATGACATCGACAGAGAGGCTGAGGATCAAAACGAGTACCTAGACAATATGGTGAGGCTTTCCTGTTATTTATTTAACAGATCTGTATATTATATTTTTATTTCTCAGAAGTTTTTACATTTAAAAACACCATAGCCAATTTTCACCTCACATTTACAGCCTTGGTTGTCTTTCAAGGCTCCGTTGTTTTATCTTCGTAGACGCTGTCTTCATGTCTTCACTCTAAATTCACATTGTTGTTAAAAGAAATTCATGTTAAGGAATCCAAATGTAAGAAATCAGTGGAGTTGGTGTGGATGGTTACTTGTTATTCATTACAAAACAGGAGAAGCAGTATATCTGTGGGACAGATGATTGACATAAAAAACAACCCCAACCTTTTTCTCTTCACGCTTTCAGGATTCAAACTTCCTGAGCGCCACAGGCCTGCTGACAGGCAGCGTGAAGCGGTTTTCCACCATGGTCCGGTCTGGCAGAGACAATCGCCGCCTCCTCTGCTACGTTTCCATGGGGCTGGTCTTCGTCTTCTTTTTGCTCTACTACCTGGTTTCTAGGATCCAACGCTGACTTGGAAAACCAGGAATCCATCGGGATGCGGAACTAAACCTGAATTTATATCTGATAGACTTTTAAAAAAAGAACGAAAAGACAATATTGTGTTCTCATGGAGAGAAAAAAGCGAAGTGAGAAACCAGACTTGAATGAGACAGAACACTTTAAACTGACTTGCTGCTCAGTCGGGGCCTGAGGGGGTGTTGTCAGATCAACAATGCTGGAGGCTCAGGGAAGCAAACCTTCTGCAGGGGAAAGGACTTCTGTTGGTCCTGCAGCAGCTGCAAAGCCGAATCTGGGCTAAAAGAGGGCAGAGCCTAAATGCAGGTCAAGTAGGATCCATCACAGCTTAGTGTTATACGCTGAACCCATCTCTAAAGAACAACTTCTCCCAAAATGTGAGTCATGGTGCAGTGCCTTTATGTCCCGCCAGACTGTACTATAAAGCATTTTCAAGACTATTTATATTTAAATTTGATTAAATGTGCACGGTTTAGTAAAGAGAGCAGTAAAAGTGAAAGGGTGACACAGAATAGTGCAATTCCAAGGTCAAAGGATAACTAAACCACTTACAACGTCCTCAAAGCTCTAGCACATCGTTTTCTGCCAGTCCAGCGAAAACAAACACACACATATGTTTGAAAAGAGTTCGTGTACCGACATCATGTAGCTGCTCCTGAAGATCCTGCTTTCATGTTTTCATCTTATTTCACATTCAGTCAGTGACGGAGTTGGAGGGTGGTGTAGAGTTTAGTCCCTGATGTGCAGCATCTCAGTTTTAGTCTTCGTTTCAGTCTCCAGGGCGAAAATGCTCCTTCGTTTTAGTCACATGTCTAAGTTTGGTAGTTTTAGTCCAGTTTTAGTCGACGGAAACTCAAAAAGGTTTTAGTCAAATAAAAGTATTATTCTTTTAACAAATTCATTTAGGTCAATAATATGTTATAAAACAAGTTAACCTTCATGCTTTTACATAATAACCAGATCTTTACCAGACCGACAGCTTTAGCCGAGACTTTCCATCAACAGGGATGAAATGCTGCCGTGTTACTCACCTGCTGCTGGACAGAAACTTTTATTCTGTATTTCACCTTTTTTCATGAAATGAAGCCCGACTTCATCAAACAAACATGTCACACGAGAAAACATCAGATCTATTTTTCTTTATTTCTGAGAATTTTCTGAAGTGTAAAACTCCACCCTGAACACACACATGTCCAAAATATGAGCAAAGGATGAGGAACACATGCTCAACGTGACCTGGTCTGCTAGAGAAATGATGATGGATTAAAATTAAAATATGTCCATATATCGTTTCCTCGCCTCCACCGAACCCCTTCATCCACGCTGCCGCCATGATTCATCTTTGAATGAGTGAACTGCATGTCAGGTGGTGGGCGTGGCCAAGCTGCAGCAGCATCGATGACGGACAGATTGGCTCACAATAGACAAAAATGTCGTGTTTTTAATGTCGGATAATCAGCCCTTGAACATTTTTGGAAATGAAACGTCTCATCATGCTTTCGTCATCAGAGCCATTTTTAGCTTGTCACCATCTCGTTATCGTCACGAAAAAACGTTTAGTCAACCAAATAAATTTGTCATCGATGGCGAAAATAACGCTGCTGATGTGTTTACCAGCTGTCTGGACAGCTGATCTACAACAGCCAACCAACATTTTTAATACATATAAATAGTTTAACTGCAGAGTTGTACGTGGTTATTACTTTACATCATTGTACATTAAAATCATATATGGTAGAATGACAAAAGCTTGGTTCTGTTGCATTTAGCAAATATTGTTTGAAAATGTCACAAAATATATTTTCACTCCAACTATTTTGATAAATGAGAAATCAATGTTAGAAATAAATAAACCAACAGATTTTAAAATTTCTTCATTTGTTGTTTCTCTGTTTTGGGCATGTCCATTAAAAGAAAAAAAAACAATAATGGTGAGTATTGTGAATATTGTGAAAGGTCGTAAAAAATGTAAAGCGTATTACATATATATGTGTGTGTGTGTGTGTGTGTGTGTTGTTTTTTTCTGCTACTGTGTTACTTCGGCTCAATTCGTCTAAATTCGACGTTCTCCGGCGTATCACTCCGCCACTTAGTGTAAAAACAAGCAACGAGCGGCCTTCTCTTCGGGTTAGCCCTCCTCACTCACTTGCGTGTCTCTCAATTTCGTCCCAAATATTTTTTATTTTACGATTACTTTTGAGGTGAGTTGGTCATCGGAACGTACAAGGTTCGGCTAAGCTCGGATCCCGCTCTTTCCTGCGGCTGCTCGGACACATTCGGCTCTTCTCGTTTGTCAGAAGAATGGACGAGGCAGACTCGGCCACGAAGGCGCTCGGGCTGGATGAACCGCCCATCGGCGAGCCTTCGGTTGAGGGAGTGGGCTCGGATACGGAGTCGGAGGCCGAAGTCACTACGATGTCTGTGATGGCAGAACCGGGAAACATCGACCTGGGAGCCGAGTCCATGCCGAATCCAGACGAGGCCGAGGCTGCATTTGCAGGTAGGTAGGAGTAGGCCGGTGGTGTTCCGGGCGGACGGCGCTAAAAAGGAGCGCGATGGCTATACTAGCGCCAGGTTTCCGATGAGTCCATCACTTATCATTAAAATAAAACTGAACACACAAAACCCCGTAATAACCAGCTTTGTTGTAGCCTGTACCGTCAAACTCCGTTTAAACATTGTGTAATTTGAAGATAAGCGTGCGAAAATGGCCCCATTCATTTTTAATAGCTTAGCCAATATTCACAAATTCGACCGTAATAAACTTTAGCAAAGATCTACCCAACGTCACTTAACGTGGCAGCTTTTTATTTTATTTTATTGGCTTGGCAACCACATAGTTTAGTAGTAAACTGAGTTTACTCAAATCAGAGTAAATGATGGGGGAGGGTTTCAGTTAAAAAAATAAAAAATGAAGTATGTGTGAAGGCACCAAGTTTATCTCTATGTATTGAACAGTATGTAGTATTGAACTCAAAATAAAGGTAGAATGTAGACCAGTGAATTTCTGAGTTTGGTCAGAGAGCTGCAGGTCTGCAGGTTTCAGATGATTTAACAGCGTTCTGCTCAGCATCAGGAAGCCTAAAATCTAAAAGTCATCTAAAAAGTTGACTTACTTATCAGCCAGAACATGTAAACTACTAATGAGGGTGTCCATGTTCCATTAATGTGTATGGGTTGCTTGCATGGTCCTATGGCTGAAAACCAGTAGACCAGTTCATTACCTATATCGACCTAAACACCGCAGACCACATACACTCCTGCACGGCAACAGTAATCCCAGATTATCCTCTTCGGTAAGGTAATGAGGCTGGCCACGCAGGAATGTGTGTACAGTGCATCCGGAAAGTTTTCCACGTTTTGTTCTAAATGGAATAAATTCATTTTATTCCCCAAAATTCTACACACAAAAACCCATAATGACAACATAATTTATTATGATTTTTTATGTTTGGACCCAGACCCTCCTTGTGTGAATGTGCCCGAAAAACTTCAGTAACAGTGTTCTTGGGATAAGTAAGGCCTCAAAAGGTACATAGAAGAAGACAGTACAAAATAAAAACAGAAACACTGAAAATGTCTGGTTTTCAGCTGGTTAACTGTTTTCAGATGGACACTGTGTGTGTGTGTGTGTGTGTGTGTGTGTGTGTGTTTGTGTGTGTGTGTGTGTGAACTCTGCAGAGTTCAGAGAGAGCAGCTACGACATGCCATCATGTAAATCAGATAAATACCATCAGACTAGATTTTAGTCTGTATAGTCTAGTATAAATCTGTTCTAGAGGAAAGGGGATGTGACGGCTCATGTGTGCAGTGTGTGTGTATGCTTGCATGCATGCGGTTGTGTGTGCAAATTCCAGCCCCGAGTGACTGCTCGCTTCACAGTTATTGCTTTCAGACAGACCCCGTTCTGGTTGTGGTTCTGGTTCCGTTCTGGAGTCTCAGAACCTTGGTGCTTTCCGGTGAACCGACCTGTGAAATGGCAGCTAAACATCAGGCTCCATTATATCCTACAGTTTCCCAAGTTAAAGAACATTTTCAGACGACTGGGAAAATTTCAGTGTAGGCTCAGCTGACTGCAGACATTTCCTCCCATTCGGCAGCAGTTTCTGAAATAAATCGGTTCTTCTGTCGTCTTTGGTATAAACAGCCTTTAAATGAAGTCTGCAACGTGTCGTTACCTGTTCGTAACAAGGTCTGAGGTCTGAGGTTGCAACTAAACCAAACCAGCTCCTAATAACTCGCAACACTAGCTTGGCCACCTGTTGTGCTTATGTTTACTGTGTGTGTGTGTGTGTGTGATGCAGGTGGGAGTATGGCTGAAACCGCTGCTAACTACGGAAGCCCATAGAGAGCGTTTGCAGCACAGATTCAAGGTGAAAAAATATCCAGATTTTTGTTAAATATGTCGTCATAAATGGCAAATTGGAATTAATCTGGAAAATGGATTTATCTCCAGCCCTGTTATATAAAAACAGTTTTCAGTCATATATGACAAAAAACCTGCAGTAAAGTAAAACCACACGAATAGAAATGACATGCAACACTTAGCAATATGAAAGATGGCCTTTCATCAGCTCTTATTTACACACAGTATCACAAAGCATCCAGTAGAAAGCAGTGATGCTGCTAAACGCTGCTACAGAACAGCTGAGAAACGCCATGATTTTGCTCTACTGGGGTGAAAAAACAAAAGCATTTTTCTTTCCAGTGAAAGTTAATGTTGCAGAGAAGTCTGTTTCACCGTAGTGTTCCTGACTCAAATCCAAGGATTGTTTAAAAGATTTCATTAATGGGTGATTGCACAAAGGTGTGGGAGCCGAGCCTAGCCGGGCTGCACTGAGGAGCCGTGGCCTCGGTGCACGGCGTGGAGCAGCTGAATCTGAAGGTTCATGTGGTAACTTGAATTTTTGTTGTTGACCAGATGTGACGACAGTGACGGTGGGGGACGTTCAGGCTGCAGAGGACAATGTTTTCACCACAACGGTCACCCCGTCTGGAAGTCTTCCTGAGCATGTGTTGGTAGGTAACAGGTGGAGCTCCATCTTTTCTGTCATTTACACAGGATGCTGCAAGAATCTCTTTTGGAGAAATAATCCCACCAGAGGTCAGCTTCTCACCATGAACATCTTGGGAGTGATTTGGCTTTTCAGCAGGTGTTTGGCAGCTTAAATGTCTTTTTACTGACAGATGCACCTCCTCCTCCTATACCGCACACTTTTATACGTGCTCACAGCTGGATTCAGACATGCACAGTTTGTGTTCATGTTGTTTAACACGTCAACCCTTCGTTTGTAATCTGTTTAAGATGTAATCAGAAAAAAGCAGGTAAAATATTTATTTTAGACATTTACAGCATTTTTAAAAAAGATTCATTGACGTTAAGCCCCTTTTGAAAAAGACGTAACTTTTAAATTGATTCTTAAATTCTACTTTTTAAACAACTCAGCTGTTTTCTCTTTATCTACTTCTAGTGTTGGAAGTTTCTAAAGTACGGAGGAGAAAAACTGCCTACAGTGGAGCCTTGCGCGGGACTACTTTTTTCAGTCCTGTTTCCGCCCACTTGTGCTGAAATTCGGACG
The DNA here is from genome assembly GCA_036919975.1 of Melanotaenia parkinsoni. Taxonomy (NCBI): domain Eukaryota; kingdom Metazoa; phylum Chordata; class Actinopteri; order Atheriniformes; family Melanotaeniidae; genus Melanotaenia; species Melanotaenia parkinsoni. The sequence goes on along the minus strand of JBAFTA010000011.1, from coordinate 541,976 downwards.
ATTCTGATCGCAAGCGCAGAGATGTGTACAACACAGACACATCTTTTTTATGACCTTTCACAATACTCGCTGTCAACGTTCACGCTCGTGGTAAACTGCAGCTGTGTCTCAATAAAATAATAATAAATAAACGAAAGTATTTTTTGTTTACTCTATTGACACATTTTATTTTACATTATTTTATTGAGACATTTTAATATTTATGTGAATATTTTTGAGTTTCAGTCCTCCAAACAAGTTCAGTTGTCATACAGGTACTGGAAAATGTTTTTGGTAAGTCATACATGTTTACTGGGAATCTGTGAATGTGTGTCAACAGAGTGGCAGGACCACTCTCCAGCTGAGCGAAGGTCTCAGCACCCAGAAGGCCACTCTGATTGTGGTTCACACTGACGGCAGCATCGTGGAAGCTACCGGCCTCAAGTCTGCTGCCAACATCACATCAGGTGAATCCGTGTGTGTGCGTCAGCCTGAGAAGCTGCTTATGAAACATGACAATAAACACGACTAACCTGTTCGTCCTCCAGGCCCACAGACTCCACCAACTCCACTGACTCCATCCAGTGACAAAGACTCCTGCTCCAAGTACAACTGGGACCCCTCGGTGTACAACAACGAGCTGCCAGTTCGCTGCAGGAACACCAGCGGAGTCCTGTACAAGAATCGACTGGGATCAGGTGATTAACACTTTTCACACAGTGATTGAAGATTCGGTGGGAGTTCGGGCGCCCCCTGATATAATGGTCGGGGACACACTGGTTTTTATGAAGTTAATGAGAGCAGGTGTCTGGTTCAAATCAAAGGTTTGTTGCAAGGAAAAAATAACAATAAATGAACATGGAGGCTGCTATGCTACGTGAGCGCCCGCTGGAGCACTCCTCCGCTGGCGGGAAGGCAGGAAACAAACAGCTGGTAAACCTTCCACCTCTGCATTGAAGTTGGGAGGCGAAGGAGAGGTGAGAACTCCTGGATGAAGCTGCAGCTAGCTTCAGGCACGGCTCCCCTCACGTTCCCCAGCAGTGGTGAAGCAGACATGGGGCTGCTGTAACCAGCTGTGTCCGCACCATTTACCACGTAGACGAACCAGCAGCAACCTGGGTGGGCGGTGTTTACATTTACACCAGCCGATCAGCTGGGGTTCTGCCCGATGACCCGCTCAGATTCAACATTGTGTTCGGCGAGAACGCATGCTTTAACCACATGGGTGCAACAAACAATCCGAGTTCGTCTGCAGATAAACTTGGAAAATGATAAATAACTTGATGCGTGGCCGTTATTTGTCCAGTAGATAACTTCACATTAGTCTGATTCCTCAAACAACTTCTGCTGATATCGTGATTCTGTCAAGCTGCTCTAGCGAAGTTACAATCCATCTAAAAGTTCTTTTATGTTAAGAGACTTCCAGTGGACACTGTTGAAATTTGCAGACTACAATCTGAAAGAAGTGTATAAAAATATCTTGTTATTATTAGTTTCGCCCTGAAAGATCCATGCCACTTTTGTTTTGGTAAAGCCTCTTCCCACCAGTGCGCTTTCCTCCATTTAAATGGCCAGCTCCCCCCCGCTGCTCCTCGTCACTTCTGTCGGGGTCATTGCCCGGCTGACGGTAAAGACGTGGACCCAGTGTCTCACAGCTAACTTTCTCTGCTTTGACGTCCCCCCTCCATACCCTCAACCGCCACCCTGGCTGCTGTGCTGCGCCACTGGGAGCACAGGTGTACTGACCTCTGAAACTAAGGAAACAAAACATGATTTTTCTTTTTCATGACAAAGTACATTTAATTGACTGTTCTTCATACTGTTAGGGGGTAAAGGTCGCTGCATTAAACACAACGAGCAGTGGTTCACTCCTACAGAGTTTGAAGGCCTAGCAGGAAGAGCAAGCAGTAAAGACTGGAAGAGGAGCATCCGGTATGCTGGCCGGCCTTTGCTCTGCCTCATACAGGTAATAAACTTCACAACAAAAATGTAAAAAATAAAACGAGTCCCACCCTTGATCTTGAATACAACTGATGTAATCTGACTCCTAGCTAAACAAACCAACTTAAATTCTTCGTGTACTGTAAGCTTTTGTGGTTTTGTGTGTTATTAGGAGCGGATCTTAAACCCTCATGCTGCTTCCTGCACCTGTGCTGCCTGCTGTGATGATCTGGTACCGGTGAGTTGCAGAACTGTTCCAAGTCAGCTTACAGGGACTAGGGATGTCATGATTTTAGATTTTCTTGCCTTAATTATTGTCAGAGAAATAATCACGCTTTAACAAGTATCACAATTTTTCTGCCTTTATTAATTTCACAACACTATAAATGTGTAAAATC
>JBAFTA010000011.1:510215-521238 GCA_036919975.1 Melanotaenia parkinsoni | reverse complement strand
GGAGGCCGTTGGAGTCCAGTGAACTCATCGTCATGTTCTAGAAAGCAGGTGGAGATGATCTGAGCTTTGTGACATGGATATTCTGGCACTCTTTCTAGTTTTTACTAGGTCTAAGAAAAGGCAAAAAAAGTGTGTACCAACCCCTACGCATTTATGGAAACAGGGTTTAGGACTTTCTTCTTGGCATCTCCTTCTGGTCTGGTATATATGCTATTGGAACTTCTGGGGAAAGAAGGGAAGACAAGCTGAATGAATGAAGTTGAATTAAGCTGCTTTTAGCAGCGCTTGGACCCTCTTGTTCAGGACACCAGGCTAGTACCTTTGTTGATGCCTTCAAAACAGAACCAGGACTGACAATGATGACGGCATTTGAGTATAATTTTATATCAGGAACTCCAGGTTCCTGTTCACATCATTTAGATGGGGAACTTTTTAAAACCTTTTTATGTAATTATCTTGTGACTTTATATAGCATAATTATAACATGCATCTTTGCCCTTTAATGGACAAAGAACCATTTTTGTACACTTTACTGGACATAGAAAATGTCTCTGCACGCTAATCCATGAAATCATAAAACCACACCAATCATTAAAGATCAGGCTACATCCCAGCTGCTTCACTGAGGTCCGTCTTCAGCATAAAAACCTGAAAGAACTTTAAATACTGACCACTTTATACACCAGTAAGTGAGTATTTCAGTGAGTGCCCATTAAAGGATTAATCTCAATACTATGACTTTACTTCCCGTAAGTATGAGATACTTTGTCAGTAGGTTTAATTTACAGCTGGTGGGTTTGGGCTTGCACCTTGCTGTAATGCATTCCATGTTTTATGGCCCTTTGCAGGGGTAAAATATCTGCTCTCAGAACCTGCTCTAGCCCGTGGTTGCTGAAGTGGACATGAAAAGCGTCCTGGAAAAGATCCAGCCAGCTGCCAGTGATCGAAATTTAATTTTGATTTCTCAAACCAACTAAAAGGATCTTACAATCTGCATTTTTTAAAAGAAAATTTTAATTCAGAAAAGCTGAATCTCAACATATAAAAGTGACTGCACGTGAAACTGCTGTGGATCCGCTGAGCCGTCTGGTCCTCAGACTGAAGCTGCTTCACAGGAAAACTGAAGCTCAAATAAACGTTGTTGTCTTTGAATGTAAAAAAATAAAAACCTCACAGAGGAAGAAAAACCATGGCAACACAAACAGGCTAAAGACAGTACATCAATAGTCGAATCTGCAGCTGTCGTGTGTTTTAAAAATCATCAATGTCTCCGGGTGTCCTAGGAGCAGCAGCGATGCAGAAACTTCTTGAAAAAGTTCCTGAATTCAGTGTTGAAGATGGTGTAGATGACAGGGTTGAGAGCACTGTTGACGTAACCGAGCCACGTCACCACACTCATCAGGGCCGGCGGGATGTGGCAGCCTTCACACCGAGCTCGCATTATGTGAAGGACAAAGAAAGGAGTCCAGCAGAAGAGAAAGGCACCTGCAAGCAGAAAGAGTTAGAAAAAGGGACATTAAAAGCTTCTATCGAGGGTTTCAGATGGATGTAGTTTTATTTCTTTGCAACCCAAAAAAGGAACTATAACTTTGGGGTGTGTATCCCCAAGAATGAAGACCAGAAGCAAAACATTTCCAGCTTCAGCTACGCAACAAGAGCTCTAAATCCCAGCTGAGTGTTTACCAGAAACACACATTCTCCCATGATGTGATTTGTGTAGGTTCAGGAGTCAGAGTTCAGTCTGAGATGATACGCTGACTAAACACAGTCACTTCCATTCAAACCAAAGCACAGAAAAACACGGTGGAAATGACTGATCCATATTTTCTGTTTGGATTGATGCTGTTGGATAATTGAATGGAATTAAATTAGAAATTAATAAAAAAACATCAATATTTAATTTCATTGTCACACCCTTATTACAAAATTCAGTTCAATTAATTTCAATTCAATTCAGTTCAATTCAGTTCAGTTCAATTCAGTTCAATTCAATTTAATTCAGTTCAGTTCAATTCAGTTCAGTTCAGTTCAATTTTAATTCAGTTCAATTCAATTCAATTTAATTTAATTCAGTTCAATTCAATTCAGTTCAGTTCAATTTCAGTTCAGTTCAGTTCAATTCAGTTCAGTTCAATTCAATTCAGTTCAATTTCAGTTCAGTTCAATTCAATTCAGTTCAGTTCAGTTCAGTTCAATTCAATTCAATTCAATTCAGCTTTATTTGTAAAGCATCAATTCAAACAAAGCCATCTCCAGTCACCGTTACAGGCACAGTCCAGTTTAGTTAAAATAAGTTTAAATTCAAACCAATTAATGAAAAATATAAACCATAGAAGATAAAAAGGAAACCAGCAGCAGAGAAAAACCTTGTAACAGGAGGGAAAACCTCATCAGAACCAGAACCAAGACGGGTTAGGGTTAGGATGGGTGGCTGTCCATGCAATCCATACAACACCCTCCTTTACTGTCCATGTACAGCGTATGTGGGAGGAGCTGACAGCCGGACACTATTAAAACCAGCTGGTAAGTGTTAGTAACTAGAAACTAGTTAGTGTGCATGGCCCTGACTCGTCCACCCACCAGCACACTCTCCAGAAAGAAGAAAAGAGGTTCCTCTGTTTTCCTTTTTCATACCTCAGGGCATTGGTTGAATCTTTACAAGTTATAGGACCAGAGCTTTAAATTGGGCCAAAAGCTGAAGTAAGAACTGATAGATTCTAACACTTTGTTGGCTGATGGGAGGACCTGATTGATCACTCTTGGTACAGGCTGAGAGAGCAGTAACGATAAAAAATACTGAAAGGCTAAATATTTTGAGAGTAGATGAAAGCCCTACAGATACTACAGGACAATGTAAAAACTGGGGCTGTCAAAATAAACATGTTAACACGATCAGATTCATCTATGGAATAACATGGTTATTTTTTTAACGTATAAACAAGAAGGTTATTTCTCATGCCATATTACAAATCCAAACTAGGTATTATCTCGGTGGCAGAAGCCTTTTCACAGCGGAGAACTGAATCCACTTAAAACCACTTTTTCTCCTTATTCATGAAGATTCTAACAGTTTGTAAGCATATTTATCATTTTTATCATCAGGTGCCCAGAAACAAAGTTATTTCTGTTTTAAAAATCCAAATTTGGCTTTACTGTATCTATTTTGAGGTCTAAGAAAATGGGTACCATCTTCTATTGTCCAGTGTTGGTGAGTGTGTGTGAATTGTAGCCTCAGTTTCCTGGAGACACCCGGTGTGTCTTCTGCTGCTGGAGCCCATCTGCTTCCAGGCTGGACGGGTTCAGGGATGATGTTCTGCAGACCTTAGCTGGAAGCAGTGCTGACTGGACTTCCTGTTGTCTTTCTATCATCTCCAACCAGTCTGCCCATTCTCCTCTGACCTCTGACATCAACCACACAACAACTGCTGCTCACTGGATATTTCCTTTTTTCAGATCACTCTGTAAACCTTAGAGATGGTTGTGGGTGAAAATCCCAGTAAATCAACAGTTTTTGATATACTCAGACCATTTCTTGACCCAGTCAACATGATTAAATGTACTGAGTTGCTGAACTGACCCGGAGTACCGGATACAGTGGCTGATGAAAGCCCAGTGGATGTGTACAAGGTATCAAAAAGCTCTTCAGGGTGTTGGACTTGTCAAGTCAACACCTGATCTCAGATTAGAAGAGCTACGGTCCACGTTTTAATGCTCAACAGCCAACAGCCCCTCAAGGTATCTGACTTCAAAGGGTCTTTGACTGTATAAGTTCTTAGATTTGATATTTAATTTTTGTTATTTGTTGTCTTGACTACATCATTTCACATACAAATGTAATTTAGACGCTTGCTACTTTCCATCGAGTACAATGAGCTAATAAGGCCCTGATCCCCCTTTGCCAACCTCATTTGCTTTGAGATCATCGAGCAGTCTAGCTCGTCTGCTCTGTGCCTGACAACAGACGGGAAGCCATGCTGTAATCTTCCAAATGTACCTGTCACGGTTCACGTGCTGTTCCTGATTCTGGTGTTTGGTTTTTGTTTGTTTTGGTTTGGTATGCCTTGATCTTGGTTTATAGTTTTGGTGTTGTGTTCCGCTTGTTGTGATCATGGTTTAGGATCTTGGTTTTTGTCATGTTTAGTTCAGTTTTCTGTTCCTGGCTTGTTACTTTACCTGCTCCGAATGACTCCCTGTCTACAGATACCCCACGGTTTTCAGTTTGCCTTGTCAGATCCTTGTGGTTCATCCCTGTGATGTGTAGCTCTCTGTCCCTGAGTTTTGGTAAATAAACCAGCTTTGTTCATCACAGTCCAGCTTCTGCATGGTCCTCACCGCTGCTCACACATGACAGTACCACAAAACAAAACTCCTGAAATCTAAGTCTAGAGGGCTTAGAACAGGTTTAAGCTGTTTTCTTGTCTCATATGTTGTAGAACACAATTTCATTTGTAATTTTCCTCCTAAAGTTCAGTCCTGCCTCCAGGCTTCTTTCTGAACTCTTAGATAAGCTATTGAAACTAATTCATGAGTATTACCTGCACACTTAAATGCCAGTCTGACCAAGCCCTAGTTAATAATTGGATTTCGGATTAAGGAGCTGCAAGGATTAGCTGCTGTGTGCGAAAGAGAAGAAGGTGCACAACTATTAATAGGCTGACCCATTCTGACTGATGTGGAACAGGCATCAGAGGTGGCGGCGAGGAGCTCAGTTACATCACTGTTCATATAAATATCTGCTGACTTACTGTACTTAGTTTTCTGTGGATGTTGAGCAAAGTAGTGGTGTCTGGCTAAATATTACCTGCTTATAAGGGTCTCTGTAAATCAAAACTGCTGCATCTCCAGCAGCATAAAAGTACAACTTAACACTTTGAAGCCTGTGTGTATTTTAGGCCTCTGCTTGAAGACTCACCCATAATTATTCTCTGCAACCACAAGGTATATTTAAATACTTTTGGTGTCATAGTAAAGGGAACAGTTGTGTAATGTTTTATGGGTAAAACTATTATCATTATTATTATTATATAGTATTATATGTGTTACTGGTGAAGTAACATAGCACACGTTTTAGGCTTGCAATAATAAAAAAGAAAACCGCCACCACTGTGAGGATTAATATGAATTTCTCTTTGCACTGATGCAGCTGAAGCTCTAAACCAGATCAGATTATAGTACAATATGCAAACATTATCTCTACAAAGGTAAACTGATTAAATGAAGCAGAACAAAATTAGAGAGGTTTACGTACAGACACTTCAGGCCAAAAGGTTTATTTGATGCAGTTTAGCACCATCTGTCCTCATCATCCCCAGACCAAGTTTTAACAGATCAGGTGTGAAACTTGTTTAACAAAATCACTTCTGTTCATATCAAATCCTGAATAACTAAACACTATAATCTCGTTGATCATTGAATTAATGTAACAGTGTAGACCGATGCATTATTACACCCTGAATCTGCTAGTTGTTAGGGGGAGTTGGCCGAGACGCTCCTGAGAAATCTCTGATTACTACAGTTGTTAGTCTGGTTTTTAAAGATCATTTCTTTCCATGTTTCTTTGGATAACAGTCATGTTGTGTCAGGGCCCAGAACTCTTTAATTTAATGATGCATCTTATCACTTCCATGATGACATCCAGTTACATATTTTCTTTTAACCCCAAGATGTTTTAAAGCACACATCTTGCTGAGGTGTTTAGATTCTGTTGTTCTGACAGTTTTCTTTAACCAGCTGATGAGAACACTAAAATCCTTGTTTGCCCCAGATAGATTTTTGCTTAAGAGAATAGAAACTCAGCCCGCTTGTCTCATTTGCTAAAGGAACCTCGACGTAACTCTTGACTCAGTATTGACTTTTAAAGTTGATGTTGAATCACCAGTTTGCTCTTGTTTTTATCATTTAGAGTCCCGTTGGGTCTCGTTCTGAGATGGAAATCATCGTACATGCTATTTTTGTCATCATGTCTTTATTTTTATAATTCTATGTTCACTTGTCTGAGGGAGAAATCACTGGAATTCCTTTAGGTTGTACTGATGCAAGGCTCTTAACAAAATCTTCAGTTTTCTCACACCATCCTGTTAACTCTTCATTGGTGGCACATCAAAGCTGTACGAGCTGCAGGAATGTGGACCTCTAAATCCTGAAGATCTTATAAACCACTGACCACTTCAACGGGTAATATCAGTGGCTTTCCACAGGATCATAAAATGGAGGCTAAAAGAAACTTCAGTACAATGTGTCTCTTTATTTATTCTGTAAAAAGATTTCACATAAGAAGCCTTTTAGAGAATCCAGACTGTACTTTATCCTTGTCTTTCTAGGTCTACTTTATTGAAAACCAGGACAAACCAATCCAAATAAGATCTGAAACCTTTGTGCCAACAGTAGAGAGAAGAGGTTCAAGGCACTCCAGTTTTAGAGTTAGGCACTGCCACCAATACTTTCTTTGTTTTTTGACAGAAAGACTTTAAAATCTCCTTGATAGTGCTGTACAGGAAGTGAACTCACCCACGACTACAGGAAGCACCTTCATAGCCTTCCTCTCTCGGCTGTTGATCTTGGCCCTCTTTCTTCTGTGAGGGTTGGGGTTGAACTTTATCTCTGCAAAGCTCACTGTTGGCACAAGGCCGTCCTTGCAGTCTGACTGGTGCGGCCGGTCTGTGGATGGGAACGTGGATGGCTCCTCTGGTGTATCTGTTAGTTCCCGCTCTATGATTGGCGGCAGCGGAGGTGGAAGCGATGCAAGAGGAGGCAGTGAGGCGGCGGCCTCCTGCAGCTTGCGACAGGCCTGAATGCTACTCTTCAGCTTAGCTTTCCGTGCCTCCTCCCAGCGGTGCAGTCCGCGGAACATGCCGCAGTACAGCAGCAGCATGATGGGACAAGGGATGAAGAAGGAGCACACGGAGGAGTAGAGGACATAGTCATTATTCTCCAGTTTACACTCGCTGGGGTCACGGCCCGGCACGTCGTTGATGCCAAACATGATAGGTGAGGCCACAGCCATGGCTAGGATCCAGGTTGCCGACAGCAACACTGCCTGACGAAGGTCCACATGCTTCCTGTTGTAGTTCAGAGGTATCAATACGGCAATGAACCTGCAACAGGTGAGAGAAAACTGTGGTCACAGACAGAATGGACAGGCTGACAGGGACTGCATCACCTTTCCTAAAATGGTTTTGTTTGCAAAGGTGGAGATGACTTTGGGCCTTTTTTCCACTAATTTCTCTCAGAGGTGATGGTTCATCAACACAAGCAAACAGATATCTGGTTTAGTGGAGGTGGTGAAACTGTGAAGGCCCACCTTAAGCAAACCCTGGTCTGCTTCCACGGGTAGTATGCCTTGTTTGGAGCAGTGTGCAGAGTGTGATTTGCACTTGGTGTGGACCAAAGAAGTGAACTCTGGTCTCCTTGAAAACTGGGGTCTTGGGTCACTTGCTCCATTGTTTACTTGTGGTCAAAGAGCTGTTTGCGGTCCTGGCCAATCGATTTCTTCCTTCTTTTTGGTCAGTGGTAAGTTTGGACAATATCTGGTGGTGCTTTGTGATAGAAAAAATTACACTGGGGAAGTGTCATGCATGTTGTGTCGCGATTTTAAATGGCAGATGTGACACATTTCTCCTAAACACAACAGCAATAATCAGAAAAACAGAAGAAAAGCTGATGATGTATTTATTTAAGGTAACATGGAGGAGCACTGACTTTATCAAAGTTGCATTAGAGTTGCTGTGATTGGACAGAATTACAGGATGCGCGGACTTTGCAAGGTTTGGCTGAATTTGCGTTAATAATTGTGATCACAACATCACAAATTCCAGATGGTAAAGTGCAGTGTGAAAGCAAACTGAACCAGGAAGGTGCAACATTTTTTGGAATTCCTCAACCAATTGAATCGAGTCCTCCAGACTTTTCTGGTGTGAACTCACCTTTAAGCTATGCTCACACTGCGTATGTATTAACATCTCAATTTTTGCTGAGATCTGTTTTTCTTCAGTTGTTCATATTACAGTTGAAATGGCACCACCATCAGAATCCAGTGTGAACAGTATATCACCCTGAAATGACCTGCATGCACAAAGGACCATGTTTATGGAAATAAATACGGAAGCCACATGTCAGCGTGTCTCAGTATTGAAGTTTTTATTTAATTGGAGCTAAAAAACACATGATCAAGAGAAAAGGAGAATAGTTTACATTTGATCTTGCAGCATCTTGGCTCCTTTGGAGCAGAACTGTGACGTCTGTTTTACTTCGATGACATAAAAGTCTGATGAGGTGCAACTTCATTGTAGTTCAGAGTTGACTCTCTTGAGCCAAGTTTCAGACACTGTTTAGTGACGGTATACATCCTCTGGTTTGTCTCTTTCGCTATTCAGTCAGCTCTTCTGCTCAACACTGGCCCCACTGTTTCAGGTGGTATTGCTTCGTCTTCTGCGTCTAGCAGTAGATAGCTAAGCTCCCTGAAAACGGACCAAATTATGTGCGTAATTGAGCATAAATGGGCTTTAAATCTATTGGGCTGCAGTCGTCTGATGACAGAGACACATAAATTATTGTCTGCATAACTGTTTTAAAAATTCTGTAATATTTGACCCAAAGCAAGTATGTGGAAGTTGAAGAGAAGAGGTCCAAGGACTGACCTCTGGGGGACTCCACAAGTCATGGCCACTCACTTGGATTCATAGCGGCTTCTAAATGGGATCTGAACCAGTTAAGGACCGCTCCAGAAAGTCCAATTCATTTTTCCAGCCTGTGCAACAGGATTCTACGCAGCACTGAGATCCAGCAGAACCAGGACTGATACTAGACCAGAACCAGTATTCAACCTAATGATATTTAACAGCAGGGAAATCACAAGCAGAACTAATTAAATTTATGATGATTCCAGATTTTAATAATGCCATTAGATATGCTTGTGATGGAAATCTTAAATTTAAAAAAAGGTCTTTAACTTTAGTTTCACTGCACATTTTCCTGTTGGTTACTGACCTCATTCCAGTGTGTATGTACACCAAGTTCTCAGCTCATCTATGATACATCTACAGTGGATTCATATGGTTTTATTCTAGTTTATGTTTTTAAATTAAAACAAATTTTACATTTTATCATCAGACTCTACTCTAGACTAACATATTTTATTTATCAGAGCTATCTTTAAAAAAAAATCACCTACATGAACAAAACAAAGTTTCATTACAAGCTCATAGTTTGCATTCACAGAACAGGAAAGTGGTTATTTGTGGAGGATGATTATAACAAACGCTGATGTTCATTTTGTTCCATATTTCAAAATACTCTTTTGGGGGAATAATTAGTAAAAGCAGTTTAAACCTCCATAAAATAACATTGATATGGATCAATCTAAAGTTTCTGATATCTCTAAATATTTACTCATTTTAAGGAAATTAATAATATACATTATTCTGGAAAAAATATTCCAGTTCAGCCTTCTTTCTCACTTTTTCAGCTCAAACTGAATTCATGATACTCAGCTGTTGTATAACAATCCATTGATCTCAGTCAATTAATACATTGATTCAACAATTAGCCGTCCAACAGCATTGAATCTAAAAAAATAAGTCAAGTCAAACTGGTGATAATAATAAGAATTTGTAAGCTGATGTTTAATCAAAGCATTGCAGAAAACCATGAAGGATTAATCAAACCTTGGTAGCTTTGTACACAGATAATCAGCTACAATAGTTAATCTGAGTTCCAGCATTTGTTAATTACAAACAAAATGCCATGATTGATGATGAGTATTCAAAGGATGAACCCACTATGAAGCCTAGTGGACTAGGTCACAAGTCAGTTTTCTTAGACACCGGACAGACCCGAAGAATTCCCTCTTCAGCAGCAACTCTCTGTAGCCCTTCAAATTCTGTTTCCTTCCAGCCTCCTCAATTATTCAGTTTCTGTCATCCACTGAGGCCTCTAAATGCTTCTGACTGCTTCCAAAAGCTTCGGACCATGACCATCAGTCCAAGTTAGCCTCACTGCTCCCCGTTAGCCTTTAATATAATCGTATTTCCTTCAGCTGGTACACCTGATTTGAGGAGCGGTACAGGTTTCATTCTTTTACATCAACCACGACTCTGGAAAATCTCATTGAGTCAAACTAAAGAGCAAAGCTGGCAGTCCATCACAGCAGACGCATTCTTCATTCAGGGCTTTAAACTGTTCAGTCTCCTTGAGCTCTTCTCCTTTTAGAGAATTTACAGGAAACAGACAAAAGAATGTCACAATATTTCAACATCAGCGTGCCAACATTGTCTTGGTTGTCTGGGATTAATGATAGATATCTGATGTGTCCATTGTATCCCTGAAAAATCGCTCAAGGTACTAGAATGACTTGAAGCTGGATGTGCCTGAACCTGACAGGAGACGGATTAAAGAACTTGTTATGCAATACTGTCTCTGAGTTTGGTCTGAACTTTGATCTCCTCCTTTTAATCAGCTCTAAATCATTGAATATTTCTGTAGGAGCTTCCTGGAGAAAGTCATCAGAATTTTCTATTTAAAAAATCGACTGTAATAACAAGTCACTTAGTTGCTTTATTTTTAAGAGTGGCTATATTGTTCATTCACTGTTGTCTGGGACTAAAATATCTCAACTACTGAATTTAGGGCTCCAGACTAACTTTTTTTATGGGGACCACAGTGGCCCCTAACTTCAATTTTTAGGAGCGCAAGCAGAAAATTTAGGGGTGTACACTGGAATCACCTTGCTTAGCAAACGTTCACATTTCCTCTCATTTCACTGTATTAGTGATAAATATAAATAAATTCAGAAATTACAGTGTTTACAATTCACATTGTTTTTCAGTTGACATAAAAAAACATCTTACTTGCCGCATGAATACAAAACAGGTAGACATAGAAATGATCAAATCAAACCAGATTTGAATTGATTTTCACTTTGTAGTCGAAGCAGAACGACATCTTTGTCCCCATCATCCCCCACAGGACATGGTACGACTGGTCCATGTAGTTCCTGGTAATAAACAGCTTCAGGGACTGATGCTCC